>CM073572.1:116974595-117360447 GCA_037074715.1 Magnolia kwangsiensis | reverse complement strand
TAGGGCCATTTGTACCCAGTGAAAGAAGGATTCATGTATTTTGCCTCTCATAAATAATTCTAACAGAAAAGATGAGTGAATTGGGTCTTCCATGTGAATGTTTGGATCTAGTTGTAGCTAACAAGACTACTTACAGCTGTTGCAATTTTTGCGAGAGGGCAAAATGATCAGCATTGACTCTTAAGTGGATTTAAGTTTGATTGCTGCAGTTCAGGTGCAGAATAATCAGTGGCACTGGTGAAGAATTCTCTTCTGATTTTATTTTTTCCATTTCCTGTTACAATAGCTATTCTCAATTTGCCAGTGGTAATCTTTAAAGTGCAATCTCTTTTGATTCGTAAATTTTTTATTTTTATTTTTATTTTTGGGTCTAATTCTAGAGTCCTTTTTAAGTCTCATTTACATTTTTTGTGAGGCTGAATCTTATAGTTTCTTAAAGGGGGGAGTCGCAGGATACTCTGGTAGAATTTTGTGGATCATAATCAGACATTTACCCACAGTTCAGAGTGGCATATGTACACACAGTCATCCAACATGTTCAATTAGTGGACCCCATATGTATTGGATGAATATGGACACTTGATAATGTGCATACATTTAGTACATGTAGAAATTTGAGCCATCTTTTATACCGTTTGTGGGTCATTGATAAGCCATTTGCATGGTTCAAAGAATGTAATATTCTTTTATTTGTCATTCAAAGTAAGCAATTGAATTCACCTACATGAATTTGTGGAAATAAAATGGAGGAATTTATGTTTTCCGAGAAACGTCATTTCTATGATACTGTGGAAAGGAAAATATATATTCCCCCCCACCCTTTTTTTATTCCCAAGGGTTTTGAAAAAAAAATAAAAATTCCTCAATTTCTATATTGTTGTTTGGAAAAAAAAAACATTTTTTTTTTTTTTAAAATGAAAAATATACTTGAAGATGGAAAGGTGATACATGTGCAAAGTTGAAGATGGATTGTGGCAAATGTGGTACATTTGGCACGTTTGGGGTGCTTGAAGGTGGAGATCAGTGCATGCATATTACATATGCCGCATTTTAGCCTGTGAGGCACGCACACTTGCAAATGAACTTGGTTGAACATGTGGGGAATTTGAAGTTGGATAATAGTACATTTAGCACATGTGAAATGCTTAAACTTGGACGATGTCATATGTTGCATGCTAGCACAAAGGCACATTGGCAAATAAGGGATGTATGGTGATGACGGTGGCAAGTGACACTTTGACAAGTGGGGCACCTGAAGATCATTAGTGGCATGTGTTGGACATGTAGTAAAATACCTATATATATATATATATATATATATATATATATATATATATATATATATATATATATATATATATATATATAGGAATGCTTAGCTACGCACCGGTTCACACATTATTATGTGCGAACCTTCCTATGAATCGTCAAATACGATAGACGGTCTGGATGAAGGCGCTCTTAATGCGAGCTTGAAAGAGCGAGTTTTTTTATTTTCTCTCGCACGCCTCTTCACCCTATTCTCTAACTATCTGAAAGATGCGGTGAAAACATTTTCACATGAAATTCCTCCGTTGGAATGCTAAGTGGATCCTATCAAAATGTTAGTGATAAATCCATGGCGTCCATACATTTTTTTAAATAATTTTATGATATGAATCCAAAACTAAGGTAGATCAAAATCTCAAGTAGGCCACACAAGGCTCAAGTGGACCAAAATCATGTGGGGCACACAGAACTTGGTGATGTCACTTCAGTAGTGAGTGTGGCTACTTGGTCTCTGTCAGTATCCAATCCCCGTTAGCTACTCAACATCTATCTAATTCGCATCCCCTAATGACACACCCAATTTGTAAAGTTCGCTGGAAATCTAGGTGGGGCCCACCATGATGTTTGTGAGAAATTTATCCCGTTCATCCATTTTTTAAGCTCATTTTAGGACTCAAGACCAAAAGTGAGCAGGATACAATACTTAATTGAGCCGTACTAAAGGAAAAAGGGGTAGGGAAATTCCTACCGTTGAAACCTCCTTGGGGTCAACGGTGATGTTTACATGCCATTTATACCATTCATAACGTCATTCCTAATAGGATTAGCTGAGAACGCAAATATTATCCTAATTCAAAACTTTTGTGACCTATGAATATTTTAACTGTGTAAGTTCAATCTTCACATTTTCGGCCCACTTGAGTATTGGATTCGACTCGTTTTTGTACGCATGTCTTAAAATGATCTCATAAAACAGATGGACGGATTGGATTTCTCAAAAACATCATGGTGGGTCCCACTTAGGTTTCCAGTGTAGGAATTTCCTACGAAAGGCTTTTGCAGGAAATCTGCAGCGTTAGTTTTTTGAATGGGATTTCCTGCGAAAGCCTTTTGCGCGCTGGAAACCTACGTGGGGCCACCATGATGTTTTTGAGAAATCTACCCCATCCATCCATTTTTCCTTATCATTTCAGGGCATTATCTCAAAACTAAGGCAAATCCAAATCTCAAGTGAACCCCACCACATGAAGCAGCGGTGATAATGATTCTCACCGTTAAATATTTTTTAGGGCCCACCGTGATATTTATTTGACATCCAACTTGTAGATTAGATCATAGAGACTTCGATGATGGAAAAAAAACAAATATTAGCTTGATCCAAAAATTTGGTAGGCTCAGGAAGTTTTTAATAGTGATAGTTCACTTAAGATTTTGATCTACCTTAGTTTTGGGTTCATACCATAAAATTATTTTTAAAAATGTATGGACGGCGTGGATTTATCACTAACATCTTGGTGGGACCCACCTAGCATCCTGCGGAAGAATTTCATGTGAAAATGCTTCCGCCACATCCTTCGGAGATTTAGAGAATAGGGCGAAGAGGCGTGCGTGTAACACTCTGAAAATTGGGGGTTGAGTAGAAGCTCAGCTCCTGAGTACCAACTCATCACTTATGCAACATAAATAATGATGATTGAATGTTGTCCATATTAGTGCATTAATCATGAATGAGATTATACTAAATCAGCATATCATACTCCAGAGACAGTTAAATTACGCAAGCGGAAGACTGTGATAAATAAATATAAGTGTAACTTCAAAAGATACAAAAAATGATAAAATGTAATGTAGCTCCGATTAACTTCAAAAGTAGTGCATTAATGTAGCAGAGATTTATAACTTCAAAAGATACAAAAAATTAGTGCATTAATGTAGCGGAGATTTATAACTTTAAAAGATACAAAAAAATGATAAAATGATTAAAATGTCATCTATCCATATCCCTATAGCTCCGATTCGCAACTCCAGGTCTACATAAACCCACCAGAGAATTGCATGTAGGAGAACTCCTCTTCGTCGTCGTAGAAGGTAGGCTCCATCTCACAAGCCTCAACATCATTTAAAACTAAAACAGGGTCTGGTTGGTGTTTTAAAACACCGTCTCAGGACGTGGGAGGAAGCGATCAACTCAATGAAGTTATAAAGTAAAGTTTAACATGCTGTCAATTCAGTCAAGCAGTAATGATAAATCAATACAACAAGTATTCCTAGGTCCTCTGGTTAATGCAAGGATGATATGAGTTAATGATGCATGCTCTCGCCTACACTCCCTCTGCGACATCATCTCATGATCGCGGCATGCATCCCTTCCTCTATGCTCAACTTCAACGCTAAAGGGACATGCAAATGTGGTGCATGTGTGTGATTAGCCAAGTTCTTAATTAGACTCATTTATACAATAGATTTGGGAAGCTAAGGTACCTCCCTTTTATATCATTGACCCAAACAATGATCCATCTAGGGTCGTCAATCTTAGTTAATCACATACGATAGGCGAGTTTGAGAGTTACACTCTAGGTCGCTATAAGAGGTTCATCACCGTCAACGTAGGCCTATTTTGTACTCGAGACCACACCACTAACGCCCTACTAACTGACAATCTATTTTCGAAAGCTCGTCATTAACCCGACTGGGGACCACAGCCAGGCTGGATCGGGGTAGGCCTATTTTATACTCAAGGTCACAACACAAATGCCTTATTAATTGGCAGTTTATTTTTGAAGGCTCGTCACCAAATTTCATTAAATTTCGTGTTGTAGAAAAATTCAAAAAATTCTAGAAGCAGCAGCTGTCCAAACTAATGATTTTCTGACAGTTGTCATAATGACCTATATTTAACTATATTAAAATTTTTATTATATTTTTCACTTATTTTTATATAAAACTAGGCTTATCAAGCTTCAATCTGACTTTTGAATCACCTAAATCGAACTTATAACGAGGAGGATATGACTTTTCGAAGTCGGACGAAAATCACAAAAAAATTGTAAAAAATGGGCCGCCCGGACCGCTGCAGCTCGATAGGCCCGGACAAACCAGGGTGCGCCGCGGTCAGCGCGGTGCCGCCGCGGTCCGCTGGATTGTGGGCAGGGTGCCGCTCCGGTCCGCTGTCCTATCTGGTGGTGGTTTCGCCACTTGATATTTGGAACAGGTGTAATTTGCAACCCGAAATGAGTTATTTGATGTGCAATATATGATTTTAGGGTAAGAGAAGCTGATCTATTTAAATTATCTATTTATTTCATCAGATTTCAGAAGTTCAATGGTCAAAATCCCATTTTATTTATATATTTACTATTTACAATAAATTTTAGTTTAAGTATTGTTTTTCATCATTTAAACTTTAGGATTAGTGTCTAATATGAAGGTACTTAGAAAATTTTGAAGAATAAGTGGTGAAAGGTAAGATTTTAAAGGAAATGGGGTAAAAAGGGATTTGAGGCTTTAGGATTGAGTTCTGAGAAGTCACTTAAGGTGTTAAGATCGACCCATTGCCTAAGGACATCTAACTCTAGGTTGGTAAAAATCCGGGGCATTACAATCAACCCCCCTTAAAAATAATTTCGTCTCCGAAATTGGCTAAGGGTAATAAGTAAAGGTTTTTTAATTATTATTTCATTTGATTAGTTTTGTTAGTTTCGGGTTTATATACGTGTTAGGGTATATAATAACTACATCAACCTAGCTTATATTGGTCCACCCCCCTTAAAAGTTTCCACCTTTTAGGTTTGAAAATAAATGTCCAAATCATTATTATCGTGCTAAGTGTTTGATGATAAAGTTTACCTAAGGGTGGTATAATCTACTCTTTATGATCGGGCTAATACGAAAAGACAGTTGTGGTGGGCTCAAATCCGATATGTCGATTGCCTGCCTGACCAAGGCAGACAACTCGTTGTATCCCTTCCTAATCTTGATGGATCCTGGTCTTCTGCTCAGTCAAAACAGTGAGTCCTTTGGTAATCACCCAGGATTGAGAATTGAGTTAAGCCGCGAATGCCTCGTAGGGATATGGTTCTGAAATTCTGAAATCTGATTATCTTAAGTATTTAAGGAGTATTATAATTCATTAGGAGGTTCAAGCCTCATGTTTATAAGGTTGTCATTTGGGTCTTGTTCAATGAGAGTTCTTATTTAACCTATGTTTAACTTGGTGGATAATAAGTTCTTCCATGGTGCTCATAGTCAAAAGGCTATACTAGAAGGGTTTTTCAATCTCATAAAATTACATTTGTATGTCACCATTTCGATCATACGGTTAGGGGGTTATGGACAGATTGCACTTTGGTTTCATTAACTTCGGGAGGAAGGAAGAGTCGAGAGTTCTAAAATATTTTAGAAGTTTAGAATGTTAGCGACATAAGGCCGTGGAAAAGGAAAGAAGAGGGAGATCTCCTCGACGCGGAATGAACTTTGACTTTACAAGGGAATAAGAAGCTTATAATATTTTACTGTAGTTTGCCTCTAACATGAGCTTAAGGAGTATTAAACTATGAAACTCAATCCTGCTCAACTAATTTAATTGTACAAAAACAACTAATATATATATGTATAATTAAATTTAATCACGGGATGATTCCTAATATGATTATAAATAATTTCTAAATAGACACTAAATACTAAACTTTAATATGAAAAGATTTGACCAGCCTATTGGCAACTCAAAGTTGAATTTTTTTTTCAACCCTTCTATTATTTATAACATATTTGTCACCTCGAGTAACCATATTATTTTTATAATTTTTATAGTAACCCATTGTTAGGCCTATCCTTCCATATGAAGTGGTCTAATACTTGGATCCTAATTGCTTTCCTTTGACGACTTCATTATTATCCTTCTAAGGAAGATTCAGTTCCTGTTTAGTGACATAACTTTAAGTATAACTTGGATCAATTTCCTTCGATCCCGGGCCAGGGGCTAGTAGCCCACCAAGCTCCCATTACGCCTATGAGCGGGTAGACTATCAAGTCACTGCGCACTGTTCTATTTCCTAAGTCTATCGAGCAATCCTTACAAAGTTTAGTAGTGTCGGAGAAGATCCTTATCGCGGTAAGGACTCTCAACACACCCATAGGGGTAGTGTTCAACCCCAAATACTTGACTGTAGAGCATGTCACTATCAAAATAGTGGACTTAGTGTCTACCAATAGGAATACAGGTGTACCTTGACCGTGGGTAGTGACCTCAAAGGCCAAAGGTGCTGCAGTTGTTGACTCAGGTGTTTCAGCTGCAAGTGCATGCACACGGGCTTGTTAAGGATGATTTGGTTACGCTGCCATAGGTTGTTGAGACGATCTATTTCGGGGTACAAGTGGTCAGTAAAGTGGCTGTACTGGTGTTGAGATCGTAGAGGTGGAGTGGCTGATGGTCGATCTTCTGAGGTGGTGTGATACCATTGTCTTTCATATTGGTAAAACAAAGGGGTTAGTGTGTCCCCCTTTGTTACAGTATGTACACCAACGACCAGCTCGTCTTTGCTGGGTTGGCGGAGTCATGAGCCTGGGAGGCGAGTCTACATGTGGCCCCTTACTTAGGATTGGTCGGTGCTGTAATTCGGGACGAGGTCTTGGGCCCATTGGTATATGTGTCTAAGAAACTCTGTCTCCATCTTGGTCAGATCATAGAGACATGTTGACTAGCTTGGCGTAATTGGGAATGCCAGCGCAACACGTCCTAGTGCGGATATCGGGCCGTAACCCATCTGAAAAATGCCGCATTTTCATTGGTTTATCTAATAGTATCAAAGGAGCGTATCTGGCTAGCTCCGTGAATTGGTTCTCATATTCTGACACGGTCATCCCTCTCTTTCGGAGGTGAAAAAACTCACCCTCCTTTTCATTAAGGTATGTGAGGGGGAAGTACTTCCCATGGAAGCGTGTCTCAAATGCATCCGAGGTCCACACGTGTCATGTGGGAACTGTTCGTAGGATGTTGTTCCACCATAAACTAGCCTCCTTCTTGAACATATAGGTGGCTAGCTCAACTTATTCTGCCTCAGTGTAGTGTGGTGGCTTCAACATCTTAGAGATGCGATCTAGCCAGTAATCAACCTCCTTGGGTCTGTGAGTACCCGTAAAAGTGGGAGGACGAAAACGCTGAAAGCGTTAAAAAAGTCCGTTGGTATTCATGTTCATAGCAGGATGCAGGCGGAACCACACTCATATTTTGGGCAAGGGCCCTTGCTATGGTGGCGAAAAACTGTTGTTACTGCTGTTGTTGCTGCTACATCAAGAGCATCATTTACTCTAACCCATCAGGAGGAGGAGCCGACTGAGGTATGTGTGGCGTCGATGTGGATGCACAGTTCTGTTAGGTTCTGTTAGGGAACCAATGGTGCATAAGGTGTTGGCCCATTGGTGGGGCCAGTAGCCAGTTGGGAATCCGACATTATCTCAAAGTCCGGGCCTAAGCTAGGGTCCGGATGGCTACCGTTCAGGGGAGATGCCCCATCAATCAATCTGTCAAGTGGAAGACGAGTCGTACTCCGAGTGGTTTTCGGAGGCATGCCCTATATACAACATAGGGTGCAACATGTGTAAGATTTATCATGCATTACTCAACTTGTCAAGTATTTTACACATTTCATAACAAAAGAAGCTTCATGCATTTCATTTAACCAAAATCGTCATAATATATAGAATGTAGCCTTACATGGATCATGACAGAAGATGTATGTGAGCTAACCTAAACAAGCTTTAAATACTAAAACACACCAACAACCAACCAAGCCTACCAAGGCTAGTACAAACGAAGACTAGCAACAAGGCAATCTAAGAGACAACTAAATATATGACTCTTCGTCCGAATCTGGTAATAGAGGAGGGGCACCCTTGTCCTGCATGTAACACAGGAAAGCCTTCAAGGTGCAAGACACTTTCTTGAATTTCTGTTTCATGAAGGCCCTAGCTTTCTTCAAGCTTGGCTCGAGTCTCTCTGACCTCCTGTCGCAGGGTAACCTGCCCTCCTCAATCCGAGCCAAATGGGCTTCTAAAGCACCTCGATTACTGTCGCGCTCATGTGTAGGAGGAGGAGAGCTCTCATCAATGTCTTGGGCCTCCTCTTCCTCCTCCTCCTGCTCTTTCTCTTCCTCGCTTTCTTCCTCTATTTCATTTCCGTCTTGTTCATCATTCTCTTCCTATTCACTCTCCGTCTCATCGAGTCGGGCTTGACGTTGTCATGGCCCAATATTCATGTTGTTGAGAGTAGTGTCATTGATAAAATGGGTCGGCACGGGAATTTTTGCGCCTAGTCTGTAGCCGAATTCACATGCAAGCTTGCATATAAGTCAGCTGAATGGGAGTGAAATGGTTGTCCTAAGAGAGCGTGTGGTCTAAACTATCTGTAGTAGTACATACGTAGGCAGCCACAACTTGTCTCCCTACCCAGCTCGGTACAGATAGTCTACCATCAGATGCGTGCACTTGCTGCGATTGCTCCATCAGGGATACACATTGTATGTGAAGATATGGTGGAGCAGGCGGAAGTCATGAGTCATCTCGGACGCCAGGAGGCAATTGCCTCGATTCCAGTGGACCAGTAGGCCATAAAGGAATCGCGTGCAGCGATCTCTTTCACGCAAGCTCCTGAGGTTCTTATAGCTAGCATGCACCTCTCCACGCGGCATCCCCATGACTTGGGCTATCAAGTCTATGTCGACACGGCTTCCCGCCTTCCCACGGGGATAGAGAACTGTAGAGGTTCCAGCAGTGGATCGCGTATATGGGCGTAGAAGGCTCGGATAGTGCTCTCATTTGCACGTCTTTCCCTCAAATATGGGACCCCTAATGACCCAAATCCATCGACTAATGACCTAGAGACGACCTAGGTCGATTCACGTGATCGAAGACACGTTGTAGACTAAATTACAGTATTCGGTCCCGCTTGTCGGCGAAACCTTGGGATCCTAATATCATCTCTAAATTCTTTCGCCCCCTTCCTAAATTAGAGTGTGCCAGTGCGTGTTATTTTACCATGACCCAGGTCCAGTTTAATCCAAATTATGCTCTGATACCAACTTGTAACACCCTGAAAATCGGGGGTCGAGCAGAAGCTTAGCTCCCGAGTTCCAACGCATCACTTATGCAATATAAATAATGATGATTGAATTTTGTTCATATTAGTGCATTAATCATGAATGAGATTATACCAAATCAGCATATCATACTCTAGAGACAGTTAAATTATGTAAGCGGAAGACTGTTATAAATATATAGGGCATATATGTGATTATAAGTTTTCAGAGTATGATCGTCATCAGGTTAGATAAATGCAAGTGTAACTCCAAAAGATACAAAAAAAATGATAAAGTGTAATGTCATCTATCTATATCCCTGTAGCCCCGATTCACAACTCTAGTTCTACATAGACCTGCCACAGAATTGCATGTAGGAGAACTCCTCATCATCGTAGAAGGTAGGCTCCATCTCGTAAGCCTCAATATCATCTGAAACTAAAACAAGGTCTGGTTGGTGTTTTAAAACACCGTCTCAGAACGTGGGTGCGAGTGATCAACTCAGTGGATCTATAAGGAAAAGTTTAACACGGAATCAATTCAGTTAAGCAGTAATGATAAAACAATACAACAAACATTCGTAGGTCCTCTGGTTAATGCAAGGATGGTATGAGTTAATGATGCATGCCCTCGCCTACACTCCCTCTGCGACATCATCCCACGATTGTGGCATGCACCCCTTCCTCTGTGCTCAACTCCAACGCTAAAGGCACATGCAAATGCAATGCATGTGCGTGATTAGCCAAGTTCTTAATTAGACTCATTCATACAACAAGTTTGGAAAGCTAAGGTACCTCCCTTTATATTATTGACCCAAACAATGATCTATTTAAGGTCGTCAATCCTAGTTAATAACATACGATAGGCAAGTTTGAGAGTTACACTCTAGGTCGCTACGAGAGGCTCATCACCGTCAGCGTAGGCTTATTTTGTACTCGAAGTCATACCACAAACGCCTTACCAACTGACAGTCTATTTTTGAAGGTTCGTCACCAACCCGATTGGCGACCATAGCCAGGCTACATTGA
Source organism: Magnolia kwangsiensis (assembly GCA_037074715.1). Taxonomy (NCBI): domain Eukaryota; kingdom Viridiplantae; phylum Streptophyta; class Magnoliopsida; order Magnoliales; family Magnoliaceae; genus Magnolia; species Magnolia kwangsiensis. The sequence goes on along the minus strand of CM073572.1, from coordinate 117,350,078 downwards.
GGTAGGCTTATTTCATACTCAAGGTCACAACACTAACGCCCTACCAACTGACAGTTTATTTTCAAAGGCTCGTCACCAAATTTCATTAGATTTTGTATTGTAGAAAAATTTTAAAAATTCTAGAAGTAGCAGCTGTCCAAACTAATGATTTTCGGACAGTTATCACAACGACCTATATTTAACTATACTAAAATTTTTATTATATATTTTTACTTATTTTTATATGAAACTAGACTTATCAAGCTTCAATTTGGCTTTTGAATTACCTAAATCGGAGTTATAACGAGAAGGATATGACTTTTCGAAGTCAGATAAAAATCTTAAAAAAATTATGAAAAACGGGCCACCTGGCCTGCTGCGGCCCGACAGGCCCGGACGAACCGGGGTGCGCACAGTCAATGCGGTGCCGCTGCGGTCTGCTGGACTATGGGCGGGGTACCGCCCCGATCCACTATCCTATCTGGTGGTGGTTTCGTCACCCGATATTTGAAACGAGTGTAATTTGTAACCCGGAATGAGTTATTTGACATGCAATATATGATTTTGGGGTAGGAGAAGTTGCTCTATCCAAATTACCTACTTATTTTATCAGATTTCAAAATTTTAATGGTAAAAAACTCATTTTATTTATATATTTATTATTTACAGTAAATTTTAGTTAAGTATTGTTCTTCATCATTTAAACTTTAGGATTAGTGTCTAATATGAAAGTACTTAAAAAATTTTGAAGAATAAAGTAGTGAAAGGTAAGATTTTGAAGGAAATGAGTTAAAAAGGGATTTGAGGCTTTATGATTGAGTTCTGAGAAGTCACTTAAGGTGTTATGATCAACCCATTGCCTAAGGACGTTTAACTCCAAGTTAGCAAAAATTCGGGACGTTACAGTGCGAGAGAAGAAAACTCGTTCTTTCAAGCTCACACTAGGAACGCCTTCATCCAAACTATCTACCTTATCCGATAGTTGATAGGAAGGTTCGCACGTAATGACGTGCGAACCGGTGCATAGCTGATCGTTCATATATATATATATATATATATATATATATATATATATATATATATATATATATATATATATATATAAATACAAGATTTTTCCTTGAATCTTTTATTTTTTATTTTTGTGGGCCAGTGATCCAAAAGATAGTTTTGAACCCATCATGTGATGGTCTGGATCATTGCAACATGACTCCACATCTGAGTGCTACTATCCCCGTAAAGAAAATTGCAATTCATACGAAGAGTGAGGAATAATACAAGTGATGTTCTCTTAATATAAAAAGTCCTTGTCATGTCTTTTAACAGTGCATAAATTTTTCTCCTTAAAACATATACTCATGTTACAGTACTATCATGGACTGCAAGCTTTGGAAAGACGGTTTTTCTTTTTTTTTTTTGTGTGCGCTGTACTGTTGCCTTTTGAAAATGAGTCGCCAACAGAGCGTCAAGAGTTTTGGTCTACATCATCTAAAACCACTTAAAAACACTAGTGGGATGATGACAAGTGTAAGGTGGAGAGAGGAAGAAGAGAGTTGATGTAAAAGGATTTGGGCTACGTGGAGAGAAAGAGAGAGAGAAATGTGGACTACTCTAGAAAATTGTCGCTGATGGCTCTATGGAGCACCAGGATCGGCTGGATGAGCCAAACTTGGGCAAAAACTACCCACCCCCACTATAGATTCCGATGACTACATCTTGGCGACCGGTTATCCGAATCGTTATTATAAGATATTATTGGAAAGTTAATGACGTGGTCTATAACCTCCGGCCAGTCAATCCATTGGCCTTGGAACATTTCACATAATAAGGGTTGCCTTTAAGGGGTCTAATTTTAGCTCGAAGTCAACTTTATTACTTTTAGGGCCTGTTTGGATAACCAAATAATTATTATTTATTTTTACATATTTAAATTAATATGCTACTTAAAAAAAAATAAAAATAGTTTAGTTAACCAACTTAAATAAGTAGCTTATTAAATAAAATAACTTATTTTTTTAATTCATTTTTAACTCACAAAAAGTAACTTAAAATGCCATTACGAAGAGTGCTATCTAATCATGATGAATGGATGTGCCATGATAGGAAATCAATACCTGATTTTTTTGAGAAATTCACTCTGTTAACTATTTTATTCATCTCATTTCAAGTGGTAGGCCCAAATATGATGTAAATCTAGCACTCAAGTAGGCCACACAACTTATAATGGTGATATTAAATGCCAACCATTGAAACTGTACCCATTGTTGTGTAGCCCATAATAATGTTTTTGGGAATCCAACTTATCCACCAGTTTTTTCAACTGCTCTTAATCAGTAGGCCCAAATACAATGAAGATCGCAAACTCAAGTACATCAAGGCAGCTTAAAACACTATTATTGAAATCCCACTATCCCAATACAGCACCTTAAAAAACTAAAGTTTTCCACCATGATGTTTTTGAGAAACCTATCATGTCCATCATTTTTTTCCGCCATTTTAGGCTATGGGCCCAAATATGAGACAAAGTCAATAATCAAGTGGGCCACACTACTTGAAACCATAGTGTTGAGCCTCCAATATTGAAATAGTCACGATGCCTAGATTGAAAATTTTGAAATATCCACTTATCCACCAGTTTCTTCATATGATCTCATGGATGTGGAAATGACCATATGACCAGTTTGAATGGCATATAATCAGCATTGTAGGCTTTGGCAATTTCAATGGTGGTCATTCAATCTCCATTGTTTCCTTCAATGTGTCCCACTTAAGCTTTCGATCTGCTTCATTTTTTGGTCCATCAGCTGACATGATCTGGTAAAATGGATGGCCCCCGTGGATTTCTAAGAGACATCACGGTCAACCTAGACCCATCAATCTGCCTCCAAAAAGAGTAGCCGAGATTATTAGGTTAATAGGGACAAACTATTGAGTCAGGTCGTGTGGACCCACCTTGATGTATGGTTATATATCCATGCCTTCCATCCATTTTGCCAGCTCATTTTAGTGCATGATCCAAAAGATGAAGCATATCCAGATTTTAGGTGGACCAGACCATACCAAATATAATGAGTGAACGCCCACCATTAAAAACTGCTTGGAGGCCACAAAAGTTTTGGATCAAGCCAGTATTTGTGTTACCCTTCATCTCAGTCTACGTGACATTATCAACAAGTTGGATAGGAAATAAACATTACAGTGGGTCTTTGGAGGTTTTTAATGGTGAGCGTTCAATCACCATTTTTTCCCATGGTATGGTCCACATGAGATTTGGGTCTGCTTCATTATTAAGCTGATACTCTAAAATGAACGGGCAAAATAGATGAACCGAGTGGATATCAATCTAACATATATATTAAAGTGGGCCCATGGTTATGACATTACCAGACCAGGTGTTTCAATGTGACAATTAAGTTCAGACTTTTTCTTGTGAGGTGTTTTAAAAACATATTTACTAAACATTGTTATCAACTGATTAAGTAAAAATTAAAATATACTACTCGAGGCATAAATAGCTTATGTTAAGTAACTTATCATCCAAACACACCCTAAGTAACTTCTGTTTTAGAGTTTGAAAAGTCCATTCCTAGCTTAAAGTCTTTCTTTTTGCAAGTCTTTCACAAAAGTGGATTGTGTACGTCCATCTCTAGTGGGCAGATCTATGTGGAGACCTACGGTAATGTATCCGTTTATCCACATTGTTCATCCATTTTCTCATATCATTTTAAGGTATGAGCCCAAAAATGAGAAAGATTTTGGTGTGGTCCACTTGAGTGTTTGATCTGCCTCATTTTTGGGCTCATACCTTAGAATGATCTAAGAAAAGGGATAGACGACATGGATAGACAGATACATCACGATGGACCCCATGTAGATCTGCCCGTTCCTAACTAGAGACAGATAGGGTAGAACCCAATGGACTTCCGTCTTTCATAAGTTTGATTTTTTACAAAGTCTTTGTAATTTTTAATAAGAGCGCGTTTATCACCTTTTATGATTCAAAACTGATCCCACTTCGTTCAACCAACCTCGCTCTAATACCACTTTGTTGGGGACTGTTGTACAAAACTTTAGTATTTAGCCTCCCAAAAAACACCAGAATTATAAGATAATAAAGCAATGAAATAAATCAAAGCACAAACCACACGACACAACATATTTTTACGTGAAAAACCCTCAAAGAGGTAAAAATTATGGGACCTAGTCTAGATTAACAATCCATTATGAAGTAGAATGTTACAACCGATCACAAGCACACACTGCTTGGATCAAACCTTCTTCACTCACATAGGAGTGGATGAACAAGAAGAGAAAAAAGAAAAACGGAGAGATCTTATCGATTACGAGGACGTGGAGGCACTGAGATGTCGAGTGCACAGTACATCACCTCTACGAGCAGAACCTCCCTTCCACAAGCTTTCTCTCTCTCTCTCTCTCTCTCTCTCTCTCTCTCTTTCTCTCGCACATCTTTAATAGCCCTAAACCATTTAGCAAACCCTTGCAAAGCTTTAGGAAACTCCCTTGCATTACCTATAAAAGCCATAGGGATCCCTATTTATAGTTTAGGCAACTCTCTTTTGCACCTTTTACGAAACCGCCTCAAATTTTTTCAGTTTGCACAAGATTCAGATTTAAATCTACATAACCTCGACTAATCGAGCAGGGTCCTCGACTGGTCGAGCACCTCCTGTCATGCCCCAAAATTTTCGATCACCGAATCCGGTGCCAACAGCCTCCATAGTACTCTATTCTCGGCTCTTAGCGCCCATACACCAGGTTCCGATTTCTTGGGATCCTAAAATGAGAATTTTCCAATATATATTTATCTCGTTAGAAGCATAACCATAAGTTTACCCAAATCACAAAGGCAACATCATCATCACATATCCACTAATATAAACATTTGAATACAGTGCTGAAAGAGAAATACATATATCGAAAATCTAAGCTCCAGAAGACCGCTACACTATCCAAACTCAACGCTGCTGCGACCTAACGTCACCTGCACACATCTATCGTGCATAAACTTATAAAAAGCTTAGAGGGTGGTGAAAGTGTGTGCGATGCACGTGCCAAGCATATAGATATCAGGATAAGTGGAAATACTGACAATCCATAAATCGTACAATATCAGAGTAATGCGGAAATATGCTGGTAAGTTTATAAATACCATCAGCCTTATCCAAACTATACGATGTAAAGACATAATAGCCAATATCATATGCTGAGAAAGCAATGTAGATCAGCTATGTAATGCAGAGACATAGTAAGCCAAATATCAGATACCGAGTCCACGAATACCATCAACCTTAATCAGGTTGTGCAATACATGTAATATCCTGGATTTTGACTGTTTTGGATTTCCAAAAATCCTTGAAATTTTTTTTCGTGTAATTAACTTATAATATGACTAAATGATTATTAGCACTCAATGTTAGTTTATACAGGGGTGGTACTAGCAAAGAACCACACAAGTCTGATTAATCAGCCATAAGAAGCCAACGAATCGGCTCGATCACTTGAATATCAGGTATAACCCATAATTTACTCACGTAGGACCCAAATTGTAACACCCCGGATTTTGGCCAATCTGGGATTTGACGTCCTTAGACAGTGGGTCAATTAAAACACCTGAAAAATCGTTTAGAACCCAATTCCATAGCCAAAGAAACCACTTAGGATAAATTTCTTTAGAAACTAAGCATAAGTTAGCTAGCGCAACGTTGGAGTGGCTGGGAAACAGTCCCTGATTACTTTAAATACGTTCTACAAGGCCCAAAGCGAGTGGAACCAATGGTGCTATAATGCTCTAAAACCTCGGACCAAACTCTAAGCAGGTTTGTTCTCGGGACCTCCTTGAAACTTTGTATTGGATCTAGACCGCGCGTCGTAAGTCAGATGCCTACCATCTTAGACCGTTATGACCACTTAGCTGGGCTTGGCAATCGTTTCGAATATCAAGTCCAACTGACGATCACAGGCTATTTCATTGAGCCCGGACCGAAGAGAGTGTGAATAGGGACATAGTTGGAATTTCAAATTCAAATCTGGCACACAAATTTGACGCATCAGTATTAAGCATTCTGACCGTCAGAATACAGCCAAATTACACCCTTGGATCAGGAAAAATATCTATTATATATCACGAGACTTATAGGCCTGATCTTGGTGCGGTGACCGTTAAACTGAAACTGGGCCGCCACGTGCGATCTGGGAACCCAACCGGTCTGAAAACTGGATGTGTGCTAGATCCAGTATGCATGAGCTTAAGTCCGACCGCATTTGGCCTGGGGACCTCCAGAAATGCCCTTTTGGACCGAAACGGCCCCGATTTGGTTAGGCACCAAGTAAACATTGTTCCCAAGCCTATTTTGGGAATGTTTTAGGCTATAAAAGGGGTTGAAACCCCCACTCCTCTCTCCCATCCGAATTTGAGAGAAGCCCTAGCTTGGGAGAGAGAAAAAGAGTGAGAGATTGTGAGAGAGTGGGAGAGTTCTTCCCGCCACTTGTGCTACGTGTTGCACATGCTTAAGCAACACTCCTCTACCGCTTTCCCGGCGATTCCACCGCAATCCTAGGTAAGTAAAAACCCTAAATAGTTGGTGATTTGAGTTTTCCTTGTTTCCATAGCGATGTAGCTTATGGATCTTATGTATTAGGTTCCTTATTCACCGTAGACGAAGCGTATACGCTCCGTTTCAATTTCCGAGTCTACAAGACATAAGGTGCGGATATTAGACGCTTTGATTGACTGTTTCCAAAGCTTTCAATGTCGTTTAATAGTAGATTCTTGTCGGCAACGCCGTTTGACATGTACAACATGCTCTCCGTTTCCTGTTTCGTAAATTAACGAAGAATATGAGATTTAGGGCATTTTAGTCATTTGTAGGAAGTACCGTTTACATTCATATTTTGCTGATGTGATTGACATGGTTTGTTGTCGCATTAGGAAGTTAGGAATGCGTGCATAATTAGTTTGGCGAAGAGATTCGCCTAGTTGCGCACTTTGGGTCGACATACTATATGTAGACTTAAGTGTGTAGTGTATGTGTTTGTATAAATGCTTGTATTAGTATGTATTGAATTAAATGATGTTATTTGATAGTTTGTGATTGATTTTTCAATTATTATGCTGACCTAAATGATTTTCTACATGTTGACAAAATGCATGACTTCATTACATGCATGGAATGTATGTGCTTGAGGATTTGCTTAAGTTGAATATGCATGGGAAGTATGCCTTGAAGATTTGCTTAAGTTGAATGTTATAACATGTGCTAACATGCTCACATGATGTATTTCAATTCCAACACCTTTGTATAGTGTTAATGTAATTCCATAGATGTGTGGGACTTGACTTAGTCCAGGCAGTCGGTAACCGAGCGAATTCGTGGCTGACTGGTCATAGCCACGAACGACGCGTCGATGAATGTGATTCGTGTTGAGAGTTGGCGGCAGTGGTTAGGCCACGCGAAGCGTTTCACGCACTTCATGTCGTTCAATTCGAGATGCGATCGCACTAGTCGAGCCCGTCAAGTAACCCGACTGGCCGATGTTTGTTCACCTTGTATGTATCATAACTGCTTGAACCTAGGGTACTGAACTTACCATTGTAAACCCTGTTAACCATGGTACCTTGATCCATAAAGACTCATGAGCCGGGCATGGTGGTATGGGACACCGTGGTCGAGTTGTCGGCCTACGCTGGGGCCACAAACCTCCCCGTAGTGACCAGTGAGCACCTATGACTCGTGAGCAGATTATGGTGGTATGGGACACTATATTCTTGCTGTCGGCCTACACTGATAAGGTGATGGGGGAGCGGTGCAACGAGTGCGAGCAACAGCCCTGGCAGCCCTTTGTAGTGACCGCGAGCGTATTCTGAGTTCACGGGAGGCGACGACCCTTCCGTGCAGTAGAGTACAGTAGGCCTGTATTGATAAGGTGATGGGGGAGCGGAGCAACGAGTGCGTGCAACAGCCCTGGCAGCCCTTGCAGCGACCTACGAAATGTACATCGTATGAGATTACTAGGAGTGACGACCCTAGACAGGATCCGTGTTGGGATTGATACAAGGGAAGTACCTTAGTTTCCCAATCCTGCTGTTTGAATGGATTAATAACAACTTGGTAATCATATCACCATAGCATTGCATGTGCCTGGAAGATGTGGAGCACTCTAGGGAGTGTGGCATGCCGCGGTCGTAAGATGTTGCCGTATGAGGGTGATCGTCGGTGAGGGCATACATCACGTCATGTCATAATTGCATTAACAACAGTATTAGGATTGTTTGATTTATTGCTTTACTATTATCGCATGATTGATTTGAGAACATGTTAATCCTTGCTCTATTATTCCACTGAGTTAGCTACTCACTCCCACGTTACGGGACGGTGTTCCGGACACCCACCAGACTTTTTTGTGATTGCAGATGATGGCGCGGCCTGTGAGGCAGAGCCGGACTTGATGATGATGAGGAGGATCCCTCCTTTATGCGTGTTCTGATTGACGGGATTACAGGGAGGTTGCTTAAATACCTTGACACTTGTCATTTTATATTTCTAGAGCACTCATGTATATTCTTTTGGTTACTTTTGAAGTATACATGTATGTATATAACCTGGTAACATGTTCACACTCCGGAGACCTACACTGGTTTATATATGTTATACATACTATTACAGTCTTCCGCTTGCAAATTTAACTATCTCTGGAGTATGATATGCTGTTCTGGCTTAATCTCACTCATGTTTAATACATTATCACAGACAACATTCAATCATACATTTCTATGTTGCATAAATAACATTTTGGAACTCGGGAGTTGGGTTTTTGCTCGACCCCCCGATTTTCGGGATGTTACAGATGGTATCAGAGCATGATTTGGATTAAACCGGGCCTGGGTTATGGTCACGCGACGTACGCTGTCGCTTCCTTTGACTTAGGTGGGTGCGAGAAGGGTCTAGAAACACTTCTAGGATCCCAGGTTCGCCAATAGGCGAAGTCTATTCATTTCAAATGCGTGATCGAGTCCGTATCGCATCTAGGGTCGCGTAGAGCAACCCGAATAGCTCCTAGGTTGTAGGTAAGTGGGTTGAGCTATTATTTGAACAATTCTAAACCGTTAATGTGAATCCTTGGGCCGTGGGACAACCACGACTCCTGTATTCAATCGCCAGGGCTTAAAAACCCCGTTTCGCCGAAAATCTTCGAAATTCTTCCTCTCACCACCCCAATCTTTAATTATTTCTTATCCATTTCGTATTAGGCATCAAACCTAATATGAAAATAACACAAATTAGTACTTTCACAAAATTTTACAGTGAATAGTAAAATTTCATGAAAAATGGCCATAAGGCCATTCTAACTTCACTTTCTTTAGCAACTAATAGTTTAGATGGATGTACTAGATCCTTCTACCCCAAAATCATATGCTGCATGATAAGGTTTTGTATTCGGGATTGAATTTTGGACCCAAAAATCCTCGAATGGATGTTAAAAATGTATTGGCCTCCCTAGGGCAATCTACAATGAACTAGAGTGTGCACCATACCTTTTTGGAATCCCTAGGGCAAGAGGAATCCATCCCATATGGCCTCAGAGGCCAGTTTGCAACTTCACCGGCGATGCCATCGCCGGTTCGGCGATGCATCGCCGGCCGGCGAGCTCCGATGGGGCCGTCCTTCGGGCGCACCCCCTTAAACAGGGTCCACATCACCCCTATGCACCTCCCACCCCAAGAAAACCCCAAATATGGGTACTTCCTTCACAAACAGCCCCTCCCCTAGCCCCATTTTCGTTTTCAGCTGCCCTATCCCAAAAATTCGTGATTCCAAACCACCCTAGATCCATTCCCTACCAAAAACGACCACCCTCCGTCATTCCTTTGAAGTTGGCAGCCCTCCCTCTTGAAGATTTCATCCGTTGGAGCTCCTAAAACCCCAAAATCGAGCTGAAATCGTGAGGTGCTCCATTCCCCTTTTTCATTTTCATTTCTTTCTGAAAATACATCCTAGGGAAGCTTGAAGCATCCCTCTACAACGCCTAGATTTCATTCTGTCCCTTTGGGCGACCATTTCTTCGCATTTCCTCCATTTTCCATGGCTATTGTTAAGGCTGTTTCAGCCTTTTTCCTCCCTTTCCATCGTTCTCTCTCTCATGTCCCTTTTATTTGAGCCTTTACCCCCTTTTTGGGTCTCAGAATCATGCTAACCTCAAATCCCATTTCTCAACTTTCTCCGTTTGAGAAGTATTGAAAACACATGGCCGATAGAGCTCTAATGGGCAACTGACAGTATTGAACTTGATAGTATTCAAGAAGGTCAGTCGGGACCCTGGTAGAAGTCCTTTGGTAGAATTAGGCATCTATGTCGTTGCCCTTTAGCTTGTTTGACTACTGTTGAAATTTCTGTGTTGTTTTGTTGTTAGGTAGAAAAATGTGTTTGTGTTGTGGTTTGGGCTTAATGTAGCCAAAATTTGTTGAATGGAATGCATGTTGTTTCATTTCGCTATAAAATATTGTCCCTAGATTGGGAGTATTATAACTCCCTGAGATCCAGCCTACAAATTAATTTTTATCCCCACCCACCCTCCTACCAAGCATACCACTTCCAATCCTGCTATGGGACTAGGAATGCAGTTCCATTTAATACCACTAAGCGCTACCGGCCACATAGGCTCTAGGTGTTTTGGTTCTAGTGTTAGCACTCCTAGATTTGAAGGGTCTGACGACATAAGAAATCCAATTCCATTTAGACAATTTTGATCCTAAGCGATAGAGCAATTCCCTGTATTAGAGATGGTATGAAACCGTCTAGTGTATAGGCTTAGGTTTTGAATTATGGCGAATGAAATACAGACTAGCCTACTAGTTACCTTAAGTAGTGTACAGCCTGTATATGCTAAGGACTTGTAGGTTAGATTTGGTTGAAGTAGAACCTTATTCCTTCGACAGATCCCCTTATGACTTATAGACTTCTGTTGTTGCCCATAGGAAGGAACCATTCACTCTCAGGGAACATTTATAAATCCCTCAGATTGAACTTAGAATGGACTAGCACGCCCCTTAGAATTGCCATCCCCAAGGGTTTATTGCATTCGGGAACGCAGAGTAAAGGAACTGCATGTACGCGATGTATTCGCGGTTTGAATCGACTTCTTAATCCTAGTGGTTCCCAATAAATCCAATGCTCTGATCAAGCAGAAGATCGGCATCGACTCGGATTAAGAATTGATACAATAAATCTTCTGTTCTAGCTAGACAGAAAGTCTATGTATCCGGCTCAGACCTACTACATAACCTTTATTCTGTGATGGCCCAACCACCTACAACCAAACGGGATCACATTGCCTTTTGGGAAATGGCGAGGACTTAAAGCCAGTAGAGAATTAGGCATCTTGCCACCAACTCATACCTGCCCCTGACCTTAACCACAATAGATATTAGGCTCATCTCTATGATCATAGATACCAATGCCATAGAACGCATCATTAGCAAGGAAGACCATATAGAGAAAGGCTGTTTCCATTTTAGGTTAAGGATAGCCCCTAAGTTGCGCCTCGTTCCGATATACTGATCGATGCAAATATTCTTCAACCTTAAGTAAAACCAAGTTTTAAGGGGGGTAGAAGGAATTAAGTCCAATCCAGTTAGATTAGTTAACGCTACCGTTCGATCAAAGTGGCGCAGCGGAAGAGCGGTTGGCCTCTTTCCCACTGGCCCAGGATCGAAACATTTGAGTTAGGGTGTATGTACGATTAGGTTATTAAATAGGATTTGAACCTTCCTTAGAGAAAGTACTCCTTGTCCTTCGCCAATGTCGGGGACGACATTGTGTTTTAAGGGGGGTAGATTGTAACACCCCGGATTTTGGCCAATCTGGGATTTGACGTCCTTAGACAGTGGGTCAATTAAAACACCTGAAAAATCGTTCAGAACCCAATTCCATAGCCAAAGAAACCACTTAGGATAAATTTCTTTAGAAACTAAGCATAAGTTAGCTAGCGCAACGTTGGAGTGGCTGGGAAACAGTCCCTGATTACTTTAAATACGTTCTACAAGGCCCAAAGCGAGTGGAACCAATGGTGCTATAATGCTCTAAAACCTCGGACCAAACTCTAAGCAGGTTTGTTCTCGGGACCTCCTTGAAACTTTGTATTGGATCTAGACCGCGCGTCGTAAGTCAGATGCCTACCATCTTAGACCGTTATGACCACTTAGCTGGGCTTGGCAATCGTTTCGAATATCAAGTCCAACTGACGATCACAGGCTATTTCATTGAGCCCGGACCGAAGAGAGTGTGTGAATAGGGACATAGTTGGAATTTCAAATTCAAATCTGGCACACAAATTTGACGCATCAGTATTAAGCATTCTGACCGTCAGAATACAGCCAAATTACACCCTTGGATCAGGAAAAATATCTATTATATATCACGAGACTTATAGGCCTGATCTTGGTGCGGTGACCGTTAAACTGAAACTGGGCCGCCACGTGCGATCTGGGAACCCAACCGGTCTGAAAACTGGATGTGTGCTAGATCCAGTATGCATGAGCTTAAGTCCGACCGCATTTGGCCTGGGGACCTCCAGAAATGCCCTTTTGGACCGAAACGGCCCCGATTTGGTTAGGCACCAAGTAAACATTGTTCCCAAGCCTATTTTGGGAATGTTTTAGGCTATAAAAGGGGTTGAAACCCCCACTCCTCTCTCCCATCCGAATTTGAGAGAAGCCCTAGCTTGGGAGAGAGAAAAAGAGTGAGAGATTGTGAGAGAGTGGGAGAGTTCTTCCCGCCACTTGTGCTACGTGTTGCACATGCTTAAGCAACACTCCTCTACCGCTTTCCCGGCGATTCCACCGCAATCCTAGGTAAGTAAAAACCCTAAATAGTTGGTGATTTGAGTTTTCCTTGTTTCCATAGCGATGTAGCTTATGGATCTTATGTATTAGGTTCCTTATTCACCGTAGACGAAGCGTATACGCTCCGTTTCAATTTCCGAGTCTACAAGACATAAGGTGCGGATATTAGACGCTTTGATTGACTGTTTCCAAAGCTTTCAATGTCGTTTAATAGTAGATTCTTGTCGGCAACGCCGTTTGACATGTACAACATGCTCTCCGTTTCCTGTTTCGTAAATTAACGAAGAATATGAGATTTAGGGCATTTTAGTCATTTGTAGGAAGTACCGTTTACATTCATATTTTGCTGATGTGATTGACATGGTTTGTTGTCGCATTAGGAAGTTAGGAATGCGTGCATAATTAGTTTGGCGAAGAGATTCGCCTAGTTGCGCACTTTGGGTCGACATACTATATGTAGACTTAAGTGTGTAGTGTATGTGTTTGTATAAATGCTTGTATTAGTATGTATTGAATTAAATGATGTTATTTGATAGTTTGTGATTGATTTTTCAATTATTATGCTGACCTAAATGATTTTCTACATGTTGACAAAATGCATGACTTCATTACATGCATGGAATGTATGTGCTTGAGGATTTGCTTAAGTTGAATATGCATGGGAAGTATGCCTTGAAGATTTGCTTAAGTTGAATGTTATAACATGTGCTAACATGCTCACATGATGTATTTCAATTCCAACACCTTTGTATAGTGTTAATGTAATTCCATAGATGTGTGGGACTTGACTTAGTCCAGGCAGTCGGTAACCGAGCGAATTCGTGGCTGACTGGTCATAGCCACGAACGACGCGTCGATGAATGTGATTCGTGTTGAGAGTTGGCGGCAGTGGTTAGGCCACGCGAAGCGTTTCACGCACTTCATGTCGTTCAATTCGAGATGCGATCGCACTAGTCGAGCCCGTCAAGTAACCCGACTGGCCGATGTTTGTTCACCTTGTATGTATCATAACTGCTTGAACCTAGGGTACTGAACTTACCATTGTAAACCCTGTTAACCATGGTACCTTGATCCATAAAGACTCATGAGCCGGGCATGGTGGTATGGGACACCGTGGTCGAGCTGTCGGCCTACGCTGGGGCCACAAACCTCCCCGTAGTGACCAGTGAGCACCTATGACTCGTGAGCAGATTATGGTGGTATGGGACACTATATTCTTGCTGTCGGCCTACACTGATAAGGTGATGGGGGAGCGGTGCAACGAGTGCGAGCAACAGCCCTGGCAGCCCTTTGTAGTGACCGCGAGCGTATTCTGAGTTCACGGGAGGCGACGACCCTTCCTTGCAGTAGAGTACAGTAGGCCTGTATTGATAAGGTGATGGGGGAGCGGAGCAACGAGTGCGTGCAACAGCCCTGGCAGCCCTTGCAGCGACCTACGAAATGTACATCGTATGAGATTACTAGGAGTGACGACCCTAGACAGGATCCGTGTTGGGATTGATACAAGGGAAGTACCTTAGTTTCCCAATCCTGCTGTTTGAATGGATTAATAACAACTTGGTAATCATATCACCATAGCATTGCATGTGCCTGGAAGATGTGGAGCACTCTAGGGAGTGTGGCATGCCGCGGTCGTAAGATGTTGCCGTATGAGGGTGATCGTCGGTGAGGGCATACATCACGTCATGTCATAATTGCATTAACAACAGTATTAGGATTGTTTGATTTATTGCTTTACTATTATCGCATGATTGATTTGAGAACATGTTAATCCTTGCTCTATTATTCCACTGAGTTAGCTACTCACTCCCACGTTACGGGACGGTGTTCCGGACACCCACCAGACTTTTTTGTGATTGCAGATGATGGCGCGGCCTGTGAGGCAGAGCCGGACTTGATGATGATGAGGAGGATCCCTCCTTTATGCGTGTTCTGATTGACGGGATTACAGGGAGGTTGCTTAAATACCTTGACACTTGTCATTTTATATTTCTAGAGCACTCATGTATATTCTTTTGGTTACTTTTGAAGTATACATGTATGTATATAACCTGGTAACATGTTCACACTCCGGAGACCTACACTGGTTTATATATGTTATACATACTATTACAGTCTTCCGCTTGCAAATTTAACTATCTCTGGAGTATGATATGCTGTTCTGGCTTAATCTCACTCATGTTTAATACATTATCACAGACAACATTCAATCATACATTTCTATGTTGCATAAATAACATTTTGGAACTCGGGAGTTGGGTTTTTGCTCGACCCCCCGATTTTCGGGATGTTACACAAATCTACCCAACTCATTGCTAACTAATCAAGACGAGCATAACTAAATTAGAAATCTAACCAAAGTCGAGTCAGATAAGGCCCAGATCTTAACTAATAGACTAAATCAACCCCGTTACTCTTTTAGCCTAAAACTAATAGTTTAGAGTAATCATGATCAAATCTCCACTTTCACTAGTTATAAATGGGCTACATTATAAACATAACTAATCCAAAACCTAATCATTGCCCACAAGAAATCTCAGTACCTAATTCATTCCAAAAATGCTCCGATTTTCCAAACAAGCTCTAGACCGCTCGTTGGTGGGCCACTAATTCCAAAACTATAGAATAATGTCCATCTTGCTGGGCTTGACATCCATCGCAGGAGTCGAACCTGGGTGCTATCCAGAACCGCTCAACTTGAGCTAAAGGACGAGTGCATGAAAAGTGCAAATATCCTAAAGGAAGAAGCTGAAATTAAGTGAATTGGGTCGTCCACTCTTATGCAAAGTTGAGGATTTCGGACCGTTGGTTTACGACCAAACTTTACCCATGAAGTAAGGATATTTCTTTACTCATATCCGTATACCCGCGGCCTCGATCAACTATCGGTGACCGTTGATCAAACTTCTAATCATATCTTTCGATAGGCACATCCAAATGGCTGACTAATCAAATACATACGTAGATCATCATTAGGGCTAACTATCCTACGGTGTAAATCACTATATACACCCCATAGTGGACCGTAGAGCTTAGAAAGACCCTCCCATAGGTCTAGTATAGTAAAAACCTAGCCCTTGGGGCCATTTACACTAAATCTAACATTATAAAAGGGCCTTATTTGGGCATCCCCTCTCCCCATACGATTTTTGCGTAGAGAAAAGAAAGAGAGAAAGAGAGAAAGAGGAAGAGAAGAAGAGAGAGTAGGGTGGGGGAGGCTTTAGTGCTCCCTTTCATCGGTCTCTTCTAATTAAGCCCTAGTGTCGATCATTTTCCTCCGCCGAATCCATCTCATTCGTGATCGGAAGGTAAGAAATAAAACCTACTCCCCAACCTAGGTTTTTCTAAAATAAATTGCATGAATCCTACCTAATTACTTCTAAATCAATATAAGAATCAATTTTCCCAATTTTCTAACCTAAGGAGCGTCATGAGTTAGGCGAAACGTCATAAGGTATAGACTATTATCCTTAGGTGGCCTAACACCAATTTCATTAGGAGTTTAATGATTTTCTATGCTTGGATGACGTATTTGGAGAATCTAGAGAAACTTAGGAATTGTTGGTTTGTTTAGAATTATATAAAATTGTATGTCTTGTTGATTTTCTCATATGATGTTGTTCTTGCTTCTCACATGATTTAGTACAAATTGATAATCTCATGTTTATGTCTTATTTGATTTATCATATGATGTTGCCCTAAAGCACGTATGTCGTATTAATTCTTGTGAAATTTGGTTCCATGTGTGTAGGATGTGCTTAGCTTCCTCACTAATCCACACAACACACTTGCACCCTTAGTTCACATTATGATTAGCTTTGCTTGGTAGAGAAATTTTAGATTCTATATTGGAAGATATGCACGCATGCTTCTACTTGTATTATGTGATAACCCTGATCGTGGCATATTTGGAATTATCTTCAACCCTTGGGTTGGTCAGGAAAATGAGGAAAGTGAAGGCGGTCCCATTTATAGGACTATCCTGAGACTAACCCCATGGATTTGGGTGAGTGCGTGTAGGTGACAGTAGTTAGACTACATGGGTCGCTTGTACCCGATGTCATCTGTCGCCTAAACTCATGTAGTCTAGCCTATTTACTATCCAACCCTATTTGTTAACATGTTTGCTCACATATGTATGGAACTTGGAACACCCTACAACCGTTGTAGTCCATCGTAAACCAATTAAAACAGATTCACTGACTTGTGAGCTGGGTATGATGGAATGGGACACTATGTCCGAGCTGTCGGCCTATGCTGGGGTGACGAACCTCCCCGTAGTGACTGCGAGCGATCCCAGTTCTTAGCACTCCCCATGTTCTTGAAGTTGGGGATGGGGAACCTAACGAGATCAGGGATCGTGGTGCCCTGGCCTAGCGCGTTGAGGGGCCTAAGCATTGCAACCAGTTTAGGGCATTGAACATGGGGTGTATCAAATTTCCCAACCTACTGGATGAATGGACTTAACTAAGAACTTGGTTAACATGATCACATTGCATCACACTAGTTAGGGTGGTGACTTGGCAGTCGAGGTTTCTTTGAGGGAGTGTTGGTTATACACGATCGTTATTTGAAGTCGCTCGAGGGAGTGTTGTGGCGAGGGCATGCATCATATCATCTATCATGCATATGCATTAACAAGATCAGTTATGTATTTATGAATGATTGCTTTTAATTAAGTTCTTAATGTAATTGATGCCTATTACAACTTAAGATTAATAGCACCCACTGAGTTGATCACTCACTCCGACTCTGGGACGGTGTTTTAAAACACTAACCAGACTCTTTACTAGATGTAGGTGAGGCAGAGCTCGATGAGCTGAGCGAGGCAAGCAAGGATAGGGAAGAGGAGCTTCCCTGCTTCCAGACTTTCGGCGGATCCTTTTAGTTGACTTCCGGCTACCGTAGGATATGGACCAGGGCCTTAGTCACCTTGGGTCATGTATGGGTGGGACTAGTTCCCTATTTAGATGATTTTGAATTCGTCGTTTGAATATTTTTAATTTAGTAGCAATTGATACTACTTTATGATGTATTTATATTTCATGCCTTGTTAAATCCTTTATTGTTTATGAGATCATCTAAATGTAATCAAAATATGAAGCCCATTAGGGCACTCATGACACCTGGGAATTCGGGAGCCGAGTTCTTACACGGCCCCTGAAACCTGGGGGGTCACAATACATAAGCACAGTAAACCAAATGCTATGTGCTGAGGATGCAATACAATATGCAATGTTAATGAAATGACCATACTGGAGTGTGAAGTTGGGATGATAGTACGTAGTATCACAAGCTACGGGGTCCATCACAAGGGACTTCTATCCAAACCAGTCCCATACCTAAATTTGGATAGTCAGACTCAATGTGGTAAACTCCCGATCTCAGGTTAGTCGGGCGCCCTAACCAAAATCCTAGCCATTGTGAAGGTACATGTAACAAATAGTTGCACACCACCAGCCCAAGTGAATAGTGAATGAATGAGTAAAATGTTAAGTATGCAACTCCTGCTCCACAAATCAGTACTGTACATCTCTGAGATCATCACCAGGGTCTAGTACACTCCAGGATGGCTACCACCCCGGCTAGCCGCATAGCCCAGCGAGTGGAAAAGACCTCACTACCCGCCTGCCAGCAGTATACCAATGCCTGCCCGGCTCATCGATAGCCGACCCATTTGGGAGCTAGTTAAACTTAGCCTAGCTTATAGCCCCCTCACTTGGGCGGATAAGGTCACACCCCCTCCCAACCGACCACGACACAGTAGGGGACGCGACCTGCTGGTATTCGACATTCGGGCGCCCATGTATCCACTCAGTCTAGACGTTGGGGCGTCTCCTGGCCACGAAGGTTTAAGGACTTTCATCCACAGACATCCAAAGTGCCCAGATGCTCGAATTAAACATTTTCGGTGTTCCATCTGATCATCCACGACATACCTGTGGAGGCCATAGTCCTGATGTCGCTAGGGCGTATAGTAATCACAATCACACAATACAAGATGCAGGAGTCATGCAGTCTAATCATGTATCAATCCTGCGCATACCGTGCACTCATGTGAGATAACTTCACCATCAGGGAGTTCCAAAAACCACCTGCAATATGACATATGCAATGGTCAATCACATCTCATAACAAACATGCAGATGATGCGTATGGACAGTATCATGATGCTATGTTGTCACATACTCATAATCGGTATCGATAACTGACATCGACAATCGACATTAACAATTGTCCTAACAAAGGACCTAAGGGAAGGTCACAATGTGGACATTTAACCATCATTACCCATCAATGTGGACGTTTAACCAACATTGCTCCCAATGAGTGACTCACATAGAGCCAAACATAAAGTGGGCCCATGGCTCCACACAAAGGCCTAATACACATCACTATGGGCCTCACTCTTAGGCCACATACCATCTCATTGGGCCTCATACAATCACAATGGATCACATACGGTCTCAATGGGCCTTACACAAGGGTCTCATACATCAAGTGGGCTGCATCACATGGGCCTTATACAGCACATCGGGCCTCATATACAACACATCGGGCCTCATACATGTCATAATGGGCCGCATCACCGTGGGCCACATACATCACAATGGGCCACATCACATGGGCCTAATATACATCACAACGGGCCTTGTATACATCAAGTCGGGCCTCATTATATGGGCCAAAAATATATCACAATGGGCCATGTCCCATGGGCCTCGAATACATCATAGTGGGCCACACCACCTGAGCGTCAAATGCATCACAATGGGCCATAACCCATGGACCTCGAATAAATCACAATGGGCCGCAACCCATGGGCTTTAAATACAAAATAAGTGGGCCCTACACATGGGCCTAAAATACATCACAGGTGGGCCCTTCATATGAGCCTTATACACATCAAGTGGGCTACATCAATGGGCCGCACTAATGGGCCTCATATACATCAAGTGGGCTGCATCAATGGGCCGCACTAATGGGCCTCATACACATTAAATGGGCTGCATCAATGGGCCGCACTAATGGGCCTCATACACATCAAGTGGGCTACATCAATGGGCCACACTAATGGGCCTCATATACAAAAGTGGGCCACATCAATGGGCCACACCAATGGGCCTCATATATAACAAGTGGACTGCACCAGTGGGCCGCACCAACGAGCCTCATATACATCAAGTAGGCTGCATTAATGGGCTGCACCAATAAGCTAAATATGTGTAGGTGTAACATGTGTATCATTGTACACTATCATTTCATAGGGTACATGGCCCACTAATGATAATCAATACTGTCCAAACATTGTCCAAGTAAATTAACACCATCCAAACATTTTCCATGTAAATCAGTACCATCCAAACACTGTCTATGTAAATCAGCACCGTCCAAACATTATCCAGCGCCGCACTGTCTGGACGGTGTGGATGAAACAAATACATCATGTGGGCCCTATGGTGGATGGACGGTTTGGATCCAACACATACAACACATGCAACCCACAGAACTTGCTGACATTAGTACAACAGGTATATAGGTGGGGTCCACATATATGGATGGTGTGAATAAAACACACACATCATGTGGGGTCCATGCAAATGGACGGTGTGGACGAAACCCACAGAATTCGCTGGTGCCAAAACAGCAACCCCGGGCTGCTCATCCAGTAGCTGGACGGTCTAGATGTAAAACAGATGGACAGTGGCTAGATATAACACATACATTATGGTGTGGGTACCACCGTCCAAACATTTGGACGATGTGGATTAAACCCATACGTCACGGTGGCTCCACATGACACCGTCCAGCAATGGACAGTGTTGATAATAGCATGGATGAAACACATATATCATGTGTGGGGTCCATGGGACTTCTTGCTGCAATACAGCAGCTATAAGCTGGTGTGAGACGCACCAGCCAATCTGTTCCCAAATCTAGGTGGGTCCCACGTGGGGCCCACCATCATATATTGTATACTATATATTATGCTATTATAATATCTATATTTATATACTATTATTATTATTTTTTTCTTTTTTTAAAACAATTCCAATGGCCAGGCCCTGGACGCTGGACGGTCGGCGTGAATAAAACCCACACCTCATGTGGATCACAAATGCATGGACGGTGTGGATCACAACACAAGAAGTCAAGGTGGGGTCCATGTCCGTTGGATGGACGGCTGGGAGGGCACATGTGCAACGGTGGGTCTCACAGCTGTCGAACCTTCCAGTAACGTCCATGGATTGGACAGCTGGATGAAACACATGCATCTGGTGGGTCCTCACGTGTGGCCCACCAGTAATGTTAAGCTGACATTTGCTTCGCCTTCAGTCCGGGCCAGTCCAAACGGACAACCAGTGGTGGGCCCCGGACGTGGCAATGATGTGGGCTCCGCTTGGACAGCAGCGTAGTCCGCTAAATGCACGGCGTGCATAAAATACTTGCATCTTGGCAGGCCGCAAACAGGGAAGAGAGAGAGAGAGAGAGTCGTGTGATGGAGGGACCCCGCCACTATGGGTCCCTCTAGCTTACAACACATACATTAACATGGGTCCTATCACAGGTGGGCCCTAAATGAAATTCAATGGTGGATCACCCATATGTGGCCTCCTTCTTTAGCTCTTTAGACTCCTATACTCCTTGTCTTTGATCTTGATGGATGTTGATGAAGAATGAAGGGTTGAGATGAGAGATGAGAGGGTAGGAAGGTGGGCCACACTTGGTTTTAAGAAAGCTTGGATGTTTGGTGCTTTCTAGTGGGAGTTGGAGAATTATTAGAGAATAAGAGAGAGAGAGAGAGAGAGAGAGAGAGAGAGAGAGAGAGAGAGAGAGAGAGAGAGAGAGAGGATGGATTGATAAGGAATGGTGGAATGAGTGTTGTAAGGAATGGGGATGGGAAAGTATGGGTTTGGTTGAAATTTGGGTAAAAGAGAAATGGGTTGGGAGAGAGAGAGTTAACTTGGGAAAAAGAGGTAATGGGTGCCTGTACTTGTGATAGGGTGAGGTGGCATGGGGGTATGGATGATGTATTTGATTAATGTGACGAATCGTAGAGATTCTCTCACAATTCGCAACGCGCGGAGTTTCTTCAGAATAAACACAGGCCCACGTCTCCTGACCTGGGTATCGCATTGGCATGCGAGATGCGGCATTGCAACCGCGGCGACGGTACGGTCGCAAGGGTACAAGTATCATATTGAGCCGATTTAGATTGACAACATCCAACTTAGGGTCGCGTGCAAATACCGATTACAAGTCACGGGTTGCCGAAATTTGATGGGGAGAACCGCGAAAGCCTAAAGAATGGTACAGGCTAGGATACAGGTCTCACACCTCTCTCGATTAGTCGAGCACCTCAGATGAATTAATTCAATTGGTCGCTAGACTTTGAGTCGAGCCTCCCTCGACTGGTCAAGCGCCACCCTCGACTGGTCGAGTAGCCAACTCGACTAGTTGAGCAATGGGGTGAAACACTCTGATTTTCACCCTGCTGCACTATCTCTCCTCTGAACTGAGGAGGAAAACCCCATCATGTTAGCCTACTAACTGGCACCTGAATTGGTACTCCCCACACTCTACCAAAGATATATGAAGCTCATTTCATTGCTTGTCTTCATCTTTGCCCGAGTGACTTCAGGGTGGGTTTTTTACTCTTGAAATTTCAAGCACCTCTCCATCGTCTTCATTTCGACTAATGAAAGTAGATGTTGACTAGCACTAACCCTCTTCCTTCTTCCATTATTCATCTTTCTTTAATGATGATCTAAAACACCAAAGGGGCTTTCTCTTCCCATGTTTGAACTGCCAACGATGCGGTAAGTTTCTTTATGATTTCCATTCCAAGCACTTCTTCAACTGTAAATGGAGCTCTTCGACCT
This sequence comes from Magnolia kwangsiensis, assembly GCA_037074715.1. Lineage (NCBI taxonomy): Eukaryota > Viridiplantae > Streptophyta > Magnoliopsida > Magnoliales > Magnoliaceae > Magnolia > Magnolia kwangsiensis. Next base: position 117,327,356 of record CM073572.1, on the reverse strand, counting down.
ATGTTGGCTTACTAACCAGAACTAGCCCTCTTCCTTCTTCTATTCTCATCTAATTTCTTCGCAAACAATCATGAGTGACAAGTGTTGGGATTTGTGTTACGGAATCACACAGATATAGATCTAAGATAACAATCCAATAGCACCATGCAATCACTAGAGAACACAAAGATTTAACATGGAAAACTCTTTCATGAAAAAATCACAGCACAAAGCGACAGAAATCCACTATGAAAATAGAAATTACAAAGAGAGAGGACTTATCGGATTCGATCAACCTCAAATCTTACCCTTACTACACCCTTTGATAACCCTAGAACCCTTTTAGAAACCATTGTAATACCTTTTGAAAGCCTTAAAATACTTTAGAAAGGCCCTGGGGAGCCCTATTTATAGTTTAGAAAACTCCACTTATGTACCGACTTTGAAAAAGTTTAAAAATCGCCTCAAATTTATGCAGTCTGCATAACCTTTGACTAGTTGAGTCAGGGCTTCGACTAGTCGAGCGTCCTGAAAATCCAAATACATTGTCGCTGGACTTTGAGTCAAACGGTCTTTGACTGGTCGAAGGGATCCTTGACTAGTCGAGCTAGCCCCTTGATTGGTCGATCATCCCAGAAGATTTAAGACATCACTTTCTTACAACCATCTCCACCATGTCTTCAAGGTTTAAATGTGTATCTTGTTGCCCTCTTCTCTTATGTCTGCATTGCATCATAACTACAATCAATACTTCTCATGTACACTTCGTCCTTCTTTTACGCCATCGCCAAGCCCAGAGAAGTTGTATAGAACTTAAACTTCTCTATAGGAACAACCTTAGTGAGCATGTTTGATAGATTCACGTTGGTGTGAATCTTCTCCAGTGTTACGTCTCCTTCCTCAAGCACCTGTTGGATGAAGTGGTGACGAACATCAATGTGTTTAGTACGTGAATGATAAATAAAATTTTTAGCTAAATTGATAGCGCTTTCGGTATCACACTTAACCAGTATGGCTTCCTACTGAAGTCCCAACGGATTTATCATACCTCTTAACTAAATACCTTTCTTAAACGCTTCCGTCATTGCCATATATTGTGCTTTGGTTGTGGAAAGAGCCACCACGGACTGAAGTTTCGACAGCCAACTGATTGCTCCACCTGTTAGTACAAATGAGTATCTTGAAGTAGACTTTCTAGAATTCACATTGCCTGCGTAGTCTGAATTTACATACCCTACCAATTGTCTCCGTCTTCTCAAAAGTTAAGACGTAATCTTTCATACCTCGAATGTATCGAAGTCATTGAACCACTTCCCAATATTACTTGCTAGGGTTTGACATGTATCTGCTCACAACATCGACTGCCTGTAAAATATCTGATCTTGTACAGACCATGACATATATTAAACTACTAACTGCATTCGAATAAGGTACATGAGATATAACTTGCTTTTCCTCATTTGATTTAGGACATTGTTCTAAGGAAAGCTTGAAGTGAACCGCATGAGGAACACTTACCGGCTTTGCCTATTCCATCCCATAGTTGATCAATACCTTTTTAAGGTATTCTGCCTATGATAATTAAAGCCTGCTCCTCTTCCTATCTCTATGAATATATATGTCGAGAACCCTCTTCGCAAGCCCCAGATCTTTCATTTCGAATGTCCCTAATAACTGAGTCTTCAATATGTTGATTTTAAACATATCATGACAGATGATCAACATATCATCAACATACAATAATAGGATGATGAATCTGCTATCACTTAGTGTCTTGTAATAAATACATTAATCGTATTCACTTTGAGTAAATTTCTAACTCACGATGAAAGAATCAAATTATTTATATCACTGCCTAGGCAACTGTTTCAGGCCGTATAACGACTTCATTAACCTGTAAATTTTTTTCTTTACGCCTTTAATTTCGTAACCTTCTAGTTACTTCATGTAGATCTACTCTTCCAACTCATCGTGCAGGAATGAAGTCTTGACATCCATTTATTTTAACTAGAGATTGTATTGGGCAACCAATGCTAATAAGAATCTGATAGATACCTGCTTAATCACCGGCGTGAATATCTCTGTGAAGTCGATTCCTTCTCTCTGAGCATAACCCTTCGCTACCAATCTAGCTTTGTATCTATCTTGTTTTCTTTTGAATAACCACTTGCATTCGATCACTTTTCAGCCTACTGAAAGCTCCACCAGATCCCATGTGTAATTTTTGTGTACCGAGTCCATCTCATTGTCCATAGTCGCCTTCCACTTTTTTACATCAGGCTCATCAAGTGCCTTCTGAATAGTAGACGTGTAACGCCCTGAAAATCGGGGGTCGAGCATAAACTCCACTCCCGAGTTCCAGAACATCACTTATGCAACATTTTCAATGATGTATGAATGTCGGCTGTAGTAGTGCATAAAATATGAGTGAGATTATACCAAAATAACATATCATACTCCAGATATAGTTAAATTATGCAAGCGAAAGACTGTGTTAGATATATAACATATATAAACTGCCGTAAGTCTCCAGAGTGTGAACATGTTACCAGGTTAAATATCTACATGTATACTCCAAAAATGGAAAGAAAAGAATATACATGAGTGCTCCAAAAATACAAAATGGCAAGTGTCATGGCGTCTAATCAACCTCCCTATAATCCCGTCGATCAGAACACAGTGTACATAGACCCGCCTGATAACCGCCTATAGGAGAAATCCTCCTCCTCATCATACAAGTCCGGCTCCACTTCACAAGCAGCGCCATCATCTGAAACTAAAATAGGGACTGGTTGGTGTGTACAATACCGTCCCGTAATGTGGGAGTGAGTAGCCAACTCAGTGGAATCATAGAGCAAATGTTAACATGTTATCAAATCAATCAAGCGATAATGATAAAGCAAGCAAATCAATCATTCTTAAATATTGTAATTAATGTAAGAATGAAATGACATGATGTATGCCCTCGTCAACATACACCCTCATGCGACACCATCTTACGTCCGCGACATACTTTCTTCCCTCAGTTTCCACATCTTCCAGGCACATGCAGTACTATATGAATATGATTACCGAGTTGTTATTAGTCCTTTCATACAGCAGGATTGGGAAGCTAAGGTACCTCCCTTATATCAATTCCCAACAATGATCCAGTCTAGGGTCGTCACTCCTAGTATTCTCATATGATGATATGGTTCTAGGTCGCTGCAAGGGTTGTCAGAGCTGTTGCACGCACTCGTTGCACCGCTTCCCCATCACCTTATCAATATAGGCCTAGTTTGTACTCTTGTTGGTACGGAAGGGTCGTCGCCTCCACATTGACTCAGAGTACACTCGAGGTCACTACAAAGGGCTGTCAGGGCTGTTGCACGCACTCGTTGCACCGCTCCCCCATCACCTTATCAGTGTAGGCCGACAGCTCGAATATAGTGTCCCATACCACCATAATCGGCTCACGAGTCTGGGTTGCTCACTGGTCACTACGGGGAGGCTCGTGGCCCCAGCGTAGGCTGATAGCTCGACCACGGTGTCCCATACCACCATGCCCGGCTCATGAGTCTTAGCGGATCTAGGTACCATGGTTAGCGGGATTTTCACTGGTAAGTTTGGTACTTTAGATTCAAGCGGTAGCGTCCATACATGGTTAACATACATCAGGCTAATCGTGTTACTATACGAGTTCGACTAGTACGATTGCCCGTTGAGTTGATCGACATGAAGTGCTTAAGCACCTTGTATGGCCTAACCACTGTCCTACATTGCGAATAGAATTCAACCACGAGTTCAAGTCTGTTATCGACTGCCTAGACTATAGCATAGCTCAAAACACTTGCAATCTGAATCAGTAAGCATATGAGAGACAGAATTGAAATATCAAGTAATCCAAGCATGTTATCAACATATTATATGATACAACATACGCAGTTAAGCATACACAAGCATTTCATATATAAGGAAATCAATTCAACAACGTACATGGAGGAAATCATACACATCATCAACGTAGTTAAGAATCCTATCTCAACACTAGTCTACAACACCATTTACTAAGTACTTACTCACGCAAGTATCTATACAAACACTTAGACTACACAACTCCAACGTACTTGACGTATGTTGATTTCAACATATAATATGACAAATCCTTATATCAAGGAGATGTCTAATACACAACAATCATGTTCTTACATTCAATACATACGGCAGATATAAATCATATTGATTTAGTCATTTCAACAAACACTTAGACTACACTTAATAACATACATAGCGTACGTTGGCCGAAACATGTATTAGGGCGAATCTTTTCGCCAAATAGATCATACATCCATAACTAGCATATATGCACGACAAATACTCATGACAATCATATCAGTAAAATTTATACGTATACGGTATTTCCTAAAAATACCTAAAATATCATAAATCTCATATTCTTCGTATGTATTCGAAATAGAAATCAGTTGGCATGTTCTACATGTGAAACAACATTCTTGTCAACAATATACCATTAAACGACATTGAAAGCTTTCAAAAAATGGTAACCTAAGCGTCTAAAATCCGCACCTTAAACCAGAAAATGCGCATTCGATATGATTCAGACGATATGTCTTCGTCAATGGTGGATACACTACCTATGACGTGAAACAGGTTAGCTAGAACTTCATGTAAACGATCCTAGGCTTCAAAACAGGTTAGAGTTAGGATTTCGTACCTAAGATCGAGATCAGAAATGCCGGAATAGCTATACGGATAGGTGAATTAGGCACGTAGTAAAGCTGAGAAGAATCTCAGGAAGAATCACCAACTTCTCTCTCACTTTCTCTCTCTTTTCTCTCTCTTAGAAAGCTATGATTTGAAAATTCGTATGGGATTTGTGAGAGAGGGTTTAAGGCCTTTTTATAAGCCCAAAAGCGACAAAAACAGAATTAGGGCTAAGGTATACTTAGGTTATAACCAAATCAGGTCTGTTCCGATCCAACGGAGAACTTCTGGAGGTCCTTTAACTAAATGCGGTCGGACTTAAGCTCTCTAATACCGGATCTAGGTCAAGCTAAGTTTTCAGTCCGGTCGGGTTTCCAGATCGATCGTGGCGGACCAGATTCAATTCAACGGTTATGGGAACTCGATAAGAGCCACAAGTGTTATGACATGTAAGGACCACCTATCCTGATCCGAGGGTAAATTTGGATCAAATTCTAACGGTCAGAATGCTTAGAAATAACGCGCAAGTGAAATGTTCTAGATTCTTTAAAAATACAATTAATTTTCTAAATATCTTCCTTTTCTCACTCTCTTTACTCCGAACGCAAGGAAACAGTCTCAGGACATCATTTGGCCTAGATTTTCAAAATGATAGTCAAGTCCAACTAAACGGTCATAATGGTCTAAGATCATGGATATCAGGCTTTCGACGTGCGGTCTAGATCCACTATGAAGTTACAAAGCATTCCCGGGAGCAACTGAGTTTAGATTTGGATCCTAGATTTTAGGGTAACATAGCTGTAACAAGTCTATAGGTTTTGGGTTTTACAGATCATATTTAAAGTGGTTGGTGTTAATGTCACAGGAAATCTAGTGTAGCGCTAGTTAATTCACATTAAATTTCTAAAGAATTTCGTCCTAAATGGTGTCTTAGGCTTTGGAATTGGGTTCTGAGAGGTTACCAAGGTGTTACGGTTGACCCATTGCCTAAGGACGTCTAACTCCAGATTGACAAAAATTTAGGGTGTTACAAGACGGTCCCCCCTCATCTGTAATGATGGCATATGCAATATTAGAGTCATCATTATATCTTATCGGTAACCTGCAATCATGTGATGAGTTTCTCCTTAAAGGTGGCTGCTCCACCTGCTCCTGTACCTCTTTCTATGCATCTGTCTTTGCTTGAGTATCATCTATGTCAATTTGGACGTCTACGATTAACCTTTCAGGTTTATTTTGATCATCCTAATCATTCTTGCAGAATATGAAGCTTTCATCAAACTTGACGTCATGGCTAGTGATGACCTTGCGTGTGATCTTGTCGAATAACCTATAACTTTTCACACCAATGCCATAGCTAACAAAGATGTACTTTTTGGCTATATGGTCTAGTTCATCTCTCTCAATTGATGGTACATAAGAGTATATAGTGCCCGTGAAAAATCCATACTTGGGCTCGAGTACCAACTCGACCCGAAATTGCGTAGAATTAATTCTTTTAGAAAATATGTCTAAGTTAGCTAGCGCAACGCTGGAGTAGCTGGGAAATAGTCCCTGATTACTTTAAATACGTTCTATAAGACCCAAATCGAGTAGAACCAATGACTCTATAATACTCTATAACCTCGGACCAAACTCTAAGCAGGTTTGTTCTCTGGACCACTTTGAATCTTTGTATTGGATCTAGACCGCGCGTCGAAAATCCAATACCTCCTATCTTAGACTGTTAGGACCGCCTAGCTGGACTTGACAATCATTTCGAAAATCAAGTCAAACCGATAATCACAGGCTATTTCATTGAGCCCGGACCGAAGAGAGTGCGAATAGGGACAGAATTGAAATTTCAAATTCAAATCTGGCACACGACTTGATGCATCAGTATTAAGCGTTCTGACCGTCAGAATTCAGCCAGATTACACTCTTGGATCAGGAAAAATTTCTATTTCATATCATGTGACTTTCAGCCCTGATCCACGTGCGGTGACCGCTGAACTGAAATTGGTCCTCCATGTGCGATCTGCGAACCCTGTCGGACTGAAAACTTATTACGTGCTAGATCTGGTACGCATGAGCTTAAGTCCGATCGCATTCGGCCAGGGGACCACCAGAAAGCATCTTTTGAACCGAAACAGCCCCGAATTGGATATGCACTAAGTGAACTTTGTACCGGAGCCTATTTTCAGCATTTTTGGGCTTATAAAAGGGGTTGAAAGCCTCACTCCTCTCTTCCATCCGAATTTGAGAGAAACCCTAGATTGGGAGAGAGAAAAGGTGAGAGTTTGTGAGAGAGATTAGAGGAGATTTTTCCCGTCTTCGTGCCACCTGTTGCCTAAGCAACACCTCCTGATCACCAAGCCGGTGATTCTTCCACGTTTTCAGGTATGAAACAACCCTAGAAGTTGCTGATTTAAGGTTCACTAGGATCCATAACTTTTTAACCAATAGATCTTGTAAAACAGGTTCTCTTATCGCCATAGACGAAGCGTATACACTCCGTTCAAATTTACGCATCCATGAGAGACTAGGTGAGGATTTTAGACGCTTTGATTGACGGTTTTCAACGCTTTCAATGTCGTTTAATAGTAGATTATCGACGGCATCGCCGTTTGACATGTACAACATGCTATCCGTTTCCTGTTTTGTAAATCAATGAAGAATATGAGATTTAGGGCATTTTAGTCATTTGTAGGAAGTACAGATTACATTCATATTTTGCTGATGTGATTGACATGGTTTGTTGCCGCATTAGAAAGTTAGGAATACGTGCATAATTAGTTTGACGAAGAGATTCGCCTAATTGCGCACTTCGGGTCGACATACTATATGTATACTTAAGTGTGTAGTGTACGTGTTTGTATAAATGCTTGTATTAGTATGTATTGAATTAAATGATGTTATGAAATAGTTTGAGATTGATTTCTCAATTAATATGTTCACCTAAATGATTTCCTACATGTCGACTATATGCATGATTTCATTACATGCATGAAATATATGTGCTTGAAGATTTGCCTAAGTTGAATGTTATAACATGTGTTAATATGCTCACATGATTGTATTTCAATTCCAATATTCCTATATAAATTGCTGATGTGATTCCATAATTGTTTGGGACTATACTTAGTCCAGGCAGTCGGTAATCGATCGAATTCGTGGTTGGCTGGTCTTGGCCACGAATGACGCGTCGATGAACGCGAGCCGTGTTTGGAGTTGGCGGTAGTGGTTAGGCCACGCGAAGTGTTTTACGCACTTCATGTCGTTCGACTTGAGATACGATCGTGCTAGTCGAGCCCGTCAAGTAACCCGACTGGCCGATGTATGTTCACCTTGTATGAGTCATAACTGCTTGAACCTAGGGTACTGAACTTACCATTGTAAACCCTGTTAACCATGGTACCTTGATCCACGAAGACTCATGAGCCGGGCATGGTGGTATGGGACACCGTGGTTGAGCTGTCGGCCTACGCTAGGGCCACAAACCTCCCCGTAGTGACCAGTGAGCACCCAGTCTCGTGAGTAGATTATGGTGGTATGGGACACTATTTTCTAGCTGTCGGCCTACACTGATCAGGCGTCAAGTCCTTTGTAGTGATTGCGAGCGTATTCTGAGTCTACGGGAAGCGACGACCCTTCAGTAGCAGTAGAGTACAGTAGGCCTGTATTGATAAGGTGATGGGGGAGCGGTGCAACGAGTGCGAGCAACAGCCCTGGCAGCCCTTACAACGACCTACAAAATATACATCGTATGAGATTACTAGGAGTGACGACCCTAGACAGGATTTGTGTTGGGATCGATACAAGGGAAGTACCTTAGTTTTCCAATCCTGCTGTTTGAATGGACTAATAACAACTCGGAAATCATATCACCATAACATTGCATGTGCCTGGAAGATGTGGAGCACTCTAGGGAGTGTGGCATGCCGCGGTCGTAAGATGTTGCCGTATGAGGGAGATCTTCGGTGAGGGCATACATCACGTCATGTCATTTTGCATTAATAACAGTATTAGGATTGTCTGGTTTACTTCTTTACTATTATCGTATGATTGATTTGTGAACATGCTAATCTTTGCTCTATGATTCCACTGAGTTGATCACTCACTCCCACATTACGGGATGGTGTTTGCAACACCCACCAGACCCTGTTGTAGATGCAGGTGATGCTGAGATCCAAGAGGCAGAGCCAGACTTCTACAAGGACCAGGATGAGTTCTCGTATATGCAGTACATGATGGCTTTGCGTAGGCGACCTGGGTTGATGGGACTTCAGTGGGACTATTTTGAACATTTAATTTTGTTCATGTATATGTATATGAGACTCAGAGATGTATTCATACTTTAGAGACAGATGAGATCTACTTTGTTTTTCCTTACAATGATATATATATTGTTTAGTCTTCCGCTTGCTTTTATCACTGGATCTGAAGTATGAATTGTAGTTTTGGTATACTTTTACTCATGTGAATGCTTTAAATCAGACAACATTGAATCATAATCATTTTTGTTGCATAAGTGACGGTCTGGAACTCGGGAGTTAAGTTTATACACGACCCCCGATTTTCAGGGTGTTACAGAGTAAGCCTCATAACTAAATATGCATAGATCTGAGTAGTCGATTTTCTGACTACTCTATACTTCCTCTAAGATTTTACATTCAATTACCATTGAAGGAGACCGGTTCACCAAATAATAAGCCGTGTTAATGGCCTCTGTCCATAGGTCCTTGCCCAACTCAACATTAGTTAATATACATCTGGCCCTCTCTAGAAGAGTCCAATTCATTCGCTCAGCCACACCGTTTTACTCAAGCATGCGGCGCACTATGTTGTGCTTGATAATCCCTTCATCCTTGCAATAATCATTAAACTCAGTGGAAGTAAATTCTCCACTATTGTCATTCCTTAAAACCTTTACTTTTCTCCTTGACTGTTTTTCCACCATTGCCTTCCATTGTTTGAATATGGTGAAAACTTCAAATTTATATTTCATGAAGTAAACTTAACCTTTCTTAGAGTAGTCGTTAATGAATGAAACAAACCATGACGACTCTCCAACAAAAATTTCTGGTGATGACCCCCATAAGTCAGAGTGCACATAATCAAGCACTCCCTTACATACATGTTTTCCAGATTTAAAAGATAATCTAGATTGTTTACCTTATATACAATGTTCGCATATATCTAAATCAGAATTTTTAAAAGTTGGAATCAAACAATAATCAGATAGTACCTTCATGCCTTGTAACGACTCGAAAAATTCCGTACCAAGACCCGAGTACCACCTCGATCAGAAATCACTTAGGACTAATTCTCTTAGAAATCAAGCATAATTTAACTAGCGCTAAGTTAGACTGGTTGTGAAATTAGTACTGTTCGCTTTAAATACGTTCTGTAAGACTTAAAACTTACAGAATCAATGATGCTATAATACCCTGAAATCTAGGATCCAACTCTAAACCCAGTTGTTATAGGGAATGTTTAGTAACTTTGTATTGATTCTAGACCGCGCGTCGAGAGTCCGATATCTATAATCATAGACCATTATGACCACTTAGTTGGACTTGACAATCGCCTAGAAAATCAAGCCCAACTGATGTCCTGACACCATTTTACTGAGTCCGGAGTGAAGAGAGTGAGAAAAAGAAAATATTTAGAAAATTAAATACATTTTAAAGTAATCTAGCACGTGTCGCTTGCGTGACATTTCTAAGCTTTCTGACTGTTAGAATTCGACCAGATTTCACCCTCGGATCAGGAAAGTTAGCCCTTACATGTCCAAGTACTTGTGGCCTTGATCGAAGTTTGGTGACCGTTGAATTGGCAAAAACCACCCCTCCAAACTCTTCCTTCTTCCGTTTCCAAATACCCTCGCTCCACCTTCCAAATCTCATCTCAAACAAAAACCAATAAAAGCTACTTCCCTTAGAAATCCAACGAGAATCGACTAGCGCTGTACTAGATGGCCTATGAAATTCTCACCAATCACTTTCAATATGATCTACTAGAGTCAAAACATATAAGATAGGTGACGCTACAATACCGTAAAACCTAGGATCAAACTCTATTCCCGATTGCCCTCAGGAGCACCTTAAAACTTTGTATCGGCTCTGGAACGCACGTCGGAAGTCCGATTACCCTAGACTTAGATGAATAAGACCGCCTAGTTGGACTTGACAATCACTTCGAAAATCAAGTCCAGATGATGTCCCACGACGATTTCCTTGAGTCCAGAGTGAAGAGTGAGAAATAAATATAATTTATGAAATCTGGCATGTTCGCTTGTGCGCTTTTTCTAAGCGTTCTGACCGTCAGAATTCAATCAAATTTCACCCTCGGATCAGGAAAAATTTTCCTAACATGTCATAGTACTTGTAGCTCCGATCGAGTTCCCATAACTGTTGAACTGAAACTGGTCCGCCACGGTCGATCTGGATATCTGCTCAGACTAAAAACTCTGGCTGACATAGATCCAATGTCAGGGAGCTTAAGTCCGACCGCATTCAGTCAAAGGACCTCCAGAAATGCTCCGTTGGATCAGAACAAGCCCTCTTTGGTTACGAAATAAGTATTCCTTGGCCCCAAGTCTATTTTGGTCATGTTTGGGCTTATAAAAAGGGCTTAAACCCTTGCTCTTTTATTCCACATGAATTTGGGGAGAGGAGAGAAAAGAGAGAGAAAGGGAGGGAGATTTGGAGCTCTCCCCTAGGAGTCTTCCCTGCTGCTCCTCGTGCCACATCCACCTGCCTGCATCACCCTCCCGGTGATTCCAACGCACTTATAGGTAAGAAAAATCCTAACTACTTGCTGTTTTGGGATTCCGTCGATTCAAATAGCAAAGTAGCTTATACATCTTGTGCATTAGGTCGCCAGAACGCCGTTGACAAAGCATTGCCGTTCTATTCGAATTGATACACGTCTACGACAAAAGGTGAGGATTTTAAACGCTTTGATTGGCTGATTTCAAAGCTTTCAATATCGTTTAATCGTAGATTATCGACGGCAACGCCGTTTGACATGTACAACATGCTGTCCGTTTTCCGTTTTGTAAACATACAGTAAATATGAGATTTAGGGTATTTTAGGCATTTATAGAAAATACTGTAAACGTCCGTATTTTGCTGAAATGCTTGACATGTAAATTCATCGTGTTATGATATTAAGTATGCGTGCATGATCTGTTTGGCGAAGAGATTCGCCCTACCGCGCACTTTGGGTTGACATACGCTATGTAGACTAAGGTGTGTAGACTAAGTGTTTGTATAAATGTTTGTATTAGTATGTATTGAGTAAATGGTATTGTAGATCAGTTTTGAGAATGAATTCTCAATCCATATGATGATGTATATGATTTCCTACATGTTGGCTATACGTATTGATTTCACTATATATATGAAATGCAGGTGTTGGATGATTTGCTTACGTTGTATGCTATCACATGCAGTGAATATGCTTTGGTTGTTTGTATTTCAATTATGTCACACTCACATGATCATTGATGTTGTTTATAAGTGCTTGGCACTATACGTTAGTCCAGGCAATCGGTAATGGATTGAATTCGTGGTTGGCTTCTAATTACCACGAAGGACGAGTCGATGAACACGAGTCGTGTTTTGAGTTGGCGGCAGTGGTTAGGCCACACGAAGTGTTTCATGGACTTCATGTCGTTCGACTTGAGATGCGCTCGTACTAGTCGAGCTCGTCAAATAACCCAACTGGCTATTGTATGTTCACCCTTTATGAGTCATAACTGCTTAAACCTAGGGTACTAAACTTACCATTGAAAACCCTGTTAACCATGGTACCTTGATCTAAAAAGACTCATGAGTCGGGCATGGTGGTATGGGACACCATGGTCGAGCTGTCGGCCTACGCTAGGGCCACAAACCTACCCTTAGTGACCAGTGAGCACGTATGACTCGTGAGCAGATTATGGTGGTATGGGACACTATATTCTTACTGTCGGCCTACACTAATCAGGTGACGGGCCCTTTGTAGTGACAGTGAGCGTATTCTGAGTCTACGGGAGGCGACGACCCTTCCGTAGCGACGAGAGTACATTAGGCCTGTATTGATAAGGTGATGGGGGAGAGGTACAACGAGTGCGAGCAACAGCCCTGGCAGCTGTAACGCCCGTGAAAAATCCATCCTTGGGCTCGAGTACCAACTCGACCCGAATTTGCGTAGAATTCATTCCTTTGGAAAATTTGACTAGGTTAGCTAGTGCAACGTTAGAATAGCTGGGAAATGGTCCCTGATCACTTTAAATACGTTCTACAAGGCCCGAAGCGAGTGGAACTAAGGGTGCTATAATGCTCTAAAGCCTCGGATCAAACTCTAAGCCGGTTTGTTCTCTGGACCACTTTGAATCTTTGTATTGGATCTAGACCGCACGTTGAAAGTCCGATACCTCCTATCTTAGACCGTTAGGACCGTCTAGCTGGGCTTGACACTCATTCCAAAAATCAAGTCAAACCGATTATTACAGGCTATTTCATTGAGCCCGGACCGAAGAGAGTGTGAATAGGGACATAGTTGGAATTTCAAATTCAAATCTGGCACACAAATTTGACGCATCAGTATTAAGCATTCTGACCGTCAGAATACAGCCAAATTACACCCTTGGATCAGGAAAAATATCTATTATATATCACGGGACTTATAGGCCTGATCTTGGTGCGGTGACCGTTAAACTGAAACTGGGCCGCCACGTGCGATCTGGGAACCCAACCGGTCTGAAAACTGGATGTATGCTAGATCTAGTATGCATGAGCTTAAGTCCGACCGCATCTGGCCTGGGGACCTCCAGAAATGCCCTTTTGGACCGAAACGGCCCCGATTTGGTTAGGCACCAAGTAAACATTGTTCCCAAGCCTATTTTGGGAATGTTTTAGGCTATAAAAGGGGTTGAAACCCTCACTCCTCTCTCCCATCCGAATTTGAGAGAAGCCCTAGCTTGGGAGAGAGAAAAAGAGTGAGAGATTGTGAGAGAGTGGGAGAGTTCTTCCCGCCACTTGTGCTACGTGTTGCACGTGCTTAAGCGACACTCCTCTACCGCTTTCCCGGCGATTCCACCGCAATCCTAGGTAAGTAAAAACCCTAAATAGTTGGTGATTTGAGTTTTTCTTGTTTCCATAGCGATGTAGCTTATGGATCTTATGTATTAGGCTCCTTACTCGCCGTAGACGAACCATATACACTCCGCTTCAATTCCCGAGTCTACAAGACACTAGGTGAGGATTTTAGACGCTTTGATTGACGGTTCCCAACGCTTTCAATGTCGTTTAATAGTAGATTCTTGACGGCATCGCCGTTTGACATGTACAAAATGCTCTCCGTTTCCCGTTTCGTAAGCTAACGAAGAATATGAGATTTAGGGCATTTTAGTCATTTGTAGGAAGTACTGTTTACATTCATATTTTGCTGAAGTGATTGACATGGTTTGTTGTCGCATTAGGAAGTTAGGAATGCGTGCATAATTAGTTTGGCGAAGAGGTTCGCCTAGTTGCACACTTTGGGTCGACATACCATATGTAGACTTAAGTGTGTAGTGTATGTGTTTGTATAAATGTTTGTATTAGTATGTATTGAATTAAATGATGTTATATGATAGTTTGTGATTGATTTTTCAACTATTATGCTGACCTAGATGATTTTCTACATGTTGATAAAATGCATGATTTCATTACATGCATTGAATGTATGTGCTTGAGGATTTGCTTAAGTTGAATATGCATGGGAAGTATGCCTTGAAGATTTGCTTAAGTTGAATGTTATAACATGTGCTAACATGCTCACATGATGTATTTCAATTCCAATACCTTTTATAGTGATTCCATAGATTTGTGGGACTTGACTTAGTCCAGGCAGTCGGTAACCGAGCGAATTCGTGGCTGACTGGTCATAGCCACGAATGACGCGTCGATGAACGTGATTCGTGTTGAGAGTTGGCGGCAGTGGTTAGGCCACGCGAAGTGTTTTACGCACTTCATGTCGTTCAATTCGAGATGCGATCGCGCTAGTCGAGCCCGTCAAGTAACCCGACTGGCCGATGTTTGTTCACCTTGTATGTAACATAACTGCTTGAACCTAGGGTACTGAACTTACCATTGTAAACCCTATTAACCGTGGTACCTTGATCCACAAAGACTCATGAGCTGGGCATGGTGGTATGGGACACCGTGGTCGAGCTGTCGGCCTACGCTGGGGTCACAAACCTCCCCGTAGTGACCAGTGAGCACCTAGACTCGTGAGCAGATTATGGTGGTATGGGACACTATATTCTAGCTGTCGGCCTACACTGATCAGGCGACGAGCCCTTTGTAGTGACCGCGAGCGTATTCTGAGTTCACGGGAGGCGACGACCCTTCCGTGCAGTAGAGTACAGTAGGCCTGTATTGATAAGGTGATGGGGGAGCGGTGCAACGAGTGCGAGCAACAGCCCTGACAGCCCTTGCAGTGACCTACGAAATGTACATCGTATGAGATTACTAGGAGTGACGACCCTAGACAGGATCCGTGTTGGGATTGATACAAGGGAGGTACCTTAGTTTCCCAATCCTGCTGTTTGAATGGACTAATAACAACTTGGTAATCATATCACCATAGCATTGCATGTGCCTGGAAGATGTGGAGCACTCTAGGGAGTGTGGCATGCCGCGGTCGTAAGATGTTGCCGTATGAGGGTGATCGTCGGTGAGGGCATACATCACGTCATATCATCTTGCATTAACAACAGTTTTAGGACTTGTCTGATTTACTGCTTTACTATTATCGCGTGATTGAATTGTGAACATGCTAATCTTTGCTCTATGATTCCACTGAGTTGATCACTCATTCCCACGTTACGGGATGGTGTTTGCAACACCCACCAGACCCTGTTGTAGTTGCAGGTGACGATGAGATCCAGGAGGTGGAGCTAGATGATGACGAGGACCAGGATGAGTTCTCGTATATGCAGTATCATGACGGCTTCCCGTAGGTGACCTGGATCGAGGGGACATCAGTGGGACTTTTCTTTTTGAACATTATTCTTTTGTTATGTACATGTATATGAGACTCAGAGATGTAGTCATACTTTGGAGACAGTTGAGATTACTTTGTTTTTCCATACAGTGATATATATCTTGTTTAGTCTTCCGCTTGCTTTTATCACTGGATCTGAAGTATGAATTGCAGTTTTGGTATACTTTTACTCATGTGAATGCTTTAAATCAGACAACATTGAATCATAACCATTTTTGTTGCATAAGTGACGGTCTGGAACTCGGGAGTTGAGTTTATACACGACCCCCGATTTTCAGGGTGTTACAAGTTGGTATCAAAGCATGAATGAGAGTATACTGGGCCTGGGTTATGGTCTTGCGACGTACGCTGTCGCTTCCTTTGACTTAGGTGGGTGCGAGAAGGGTCTAGAAACACTTCTAGGATCACAAATTCGCCGATAGGCGAAGTCTATAAGGATCGATCGCAAGATCGAGTCTGTAACGCATCTCGGGTCGCGTAAAGCGACCCGAATCACTTCTAAGCTGTAGGAAGTCGGGTGGAGACGTCCTATGAGCGGTTTTAAACCGCAAAAGTGAATCTTTGGGCCGTGGAATGACCACGACTCCAGTAATCAATCGCCAGGGCTTAAAAACCCCGTTTTGCCAAAAATTCTCAAAATTCCCTCTCTAAACACTTCAACCTTCAGTTCTTTCTTATCCATTTCATGTTAGGAATCAAACCTAATGTGAAAATAACACAAATTAGTACATTCAGCAAATTTTACAGTGAATAGTAAAATTTCATGAAAAATGGCCATAAGGCCATTCTAACTTCACTTTCTTTAGCAACTAAGGAGCTAGAAAGATGTACTGGATCCTTCTACCCTAAATTCATATGCTGCATCATATGGTTTGGTATTCGGGATTGCGATGTGGACCCAGAAAGCCCAGAACACATGTTTGGGCTCATAGGGACCAAAATATAATGAACCAAGGGGTGGGACCAACTTTTTTGGGGCCCTGGGACCATGGGGGACCAGACCCATGGGGTCCCGCTGGCCAACCTGAAGGTTGGCCGGCGATGCCATCGCCGTCCGGGCGATGCATCGCCGGCCGGCCACCTCCGATGGTGCTGCCCTTTGGGCGCACCCACTTAAATACCTCCCCCATCACTCCTAGCTACCTCCCATCCCACGAAAAACCCTAAAACACCCCTCTCCTTCACAAACAGCCCCCTTGCATGCCCTAGATTTGATTTTCAGCGCTCCATTCCAAACCCCGGCGACCCAAACCCCTCCTAATCCCTTCCTTGGCCAAAACCGACCACCACCCATTGATTATTGGGTGTTGGCAGCCCCTTTCCTTAAAAATTTTCCCATTTGGAGCTCCAAAATCCCCCAAATAGTGCTGAAATCGTGAGCAGCTCCATTCCATCTTTTTGTTCTTATTTTTCCCTGAAACTACAGCCTTGGGAAGCTTGAAGCATCCCTCTACGACGCCTAGATTTCCTTTTGTCAGATTGGGCAGCCATTTCTCCGCATTTTCGGCGTTTTCCATGGCTTTCGTGGAAGCTATTTTGGGTCTTTTGTCACTCTCATCCATCCTGTCTTTGATGGGTAAGAGGAAAACTGCAACAGACGAGGCTGGGCCGAGCCGCCCTGCTCGATTGAGAAGACCGCGGGGTGGTGCCGCAAGTTCAAGCGCCGCCGCAGGTCCAGCTGCAGTCCTGGAGTGCCGTACAAAGCGGGATTTGGATCCCCATGCACATCTTGGACGAACCATCCTATCAGAGATGCCTCATGGTGAATACACTGATCGTAGAGTGTTATTTGAGGCGGACGTAGATGGGCGATTGTTCGGCGAGTATCTGTTGTTCGAACGCATTGAAGCCGCGCACTGGGGACCGATCTTTGAAGCTCGCGCTCGTGCTAATGTGAGCACTGTTCCTTTCTTCTATGCTAGCATCCAGAGTCCTACCTTGGAGCCCTTGCAGTTCAAAATCCCTTTTGGTAGAGATCGGATGGCTACGATCGACGTCCGGTTGGTTGCGCGACTTCTCAATGTGCCTCTAGGTGATGTACATCCAAGTGAGAAGAATTTGAGGACTAGACGTGAACGAGATCGCCGCACCAGGTTTTTGTGCGGTAAGTTGGTTCCATGGCAGCCTAATAATAGCCTTAAGGCGACGTACATGTCTGAGGATTTACGTCTGCTGCATCACATCTGCACGTTCAATGTTTATCCTAGGTCGACGAACCGCATTGAATGTACACGTCTTATGGTCGATTTCTTATTTCTGGTGGCCCAGGGAGAGAACGTATGTATGGCCACTTTCATCTTACGGCAGATAGTTCTCATAGCCAGGTCGAGAAGAACATCCGAATCCCTTCCCTTTGGCCGACTCATTTGCAAGATTGCGCTTGAGTTTGCCTATAGACTTGGACCCGAGTTGCCGGTATCGATTCACACCATCGATGAGTCGACGATGGTTAAGATGAAGATTGGGTCGCAATATCGTGAAAATCAACTTGAAAGGGATAGTGGGGACGACTTTGATGAAGAGGAAGATCAAAGCGAAGGAGAACCTAGTGCAGAGGTTCAGGAAGAGACTCAGGAAGAAGCAGAAGTGTAACGCCCGTGAAAAATCCATCCTTGGGCTCGAGTACCAACTCGACCCGAATTTGCGTAGAATTCATTCCTTTGGAAAATTTGACTAGGTTAGCTAGTGCAACGTTAGAATAGCTGGGAAATGGTCCCTGATCACTTTAAATACGTTCTACAATGCCCGAAGCGAGTGGAACTAAGGGTGCTATAATGCTCTAAAGCCTCGGATCAAACTCTAAGCCGGTTTGTTCTCTGGACCACTCTGAATCTTTGTATTGGATCTAGACCGCACGTTGAAAGTCCGATACCTCCTATCTTAGACCGTTAGGACCGTCTAGCTGGGCTTGACACTCATTCCAAAAATCAAGTCAAACCGATTATCACAGGCTATTTCATTGAGCCCGGACCGAAGAGAGTGTGAATAGGGACATAGTTAGAATTTCAAATTCAAATCTGGCACACAAATTTGACGCATCAGTATTAAGCATTCTGACCGTCAGAATACAGCCAAATTACACCCTTGGATCAGGAAAAATATCTATTATATATCTCGAGACTTATAGGCCTGATCTTGGTGCGGTGACCGTTAAACTGAAACTGGGCCGCCACGTGCGATCTGGGAACCCAACCGGTCTGAAAACTGGATGTATGCTAGATCTAGTATGCATGAGCTTAAGTCCGACCGCATTTGGCCTGGGGACCTCCAGAAATGCCCTTTTGGACCGAAACGGCCCCGATTTGGTTAGGCACCAAGTAAACATTGTTCCCAAGCCTATTTTGGGAATGTTTTAGGCTATAAAAGGGGTTGAAACCCTCACTCCCCTCTCCCATCCGAATTTGAGAGAAGCCCTAGCTTGGGAGAGAGAAAAAGAGTGAGAGATTGTGAGAGAGTGGGAGAGTTCTTCCCGCCACTTGTGCTACGTGTTGCACATGCTTAAGCGACACTTCTCTACCGCTTTCCCGGCGATTCCACCGCAATCCTAGGTAAGTAAAAACCCTAAATAGTTGGTGATTTGAGTTTTTCTTCTTTTCATGGCGATGTAGCTTATGGATCTTATGTATTAGGCTCCTTACTCGCCGTAGACGAAGCATATACACTCCGCTTCAATTCCCGAGTCTACAAGACACTAGGTGAGGATTTTAGACGCTTGGATTGACGGTTCCCAATGTTTTCAATGTCGTTTAATAGTAGATTCTTGACGGCATCGCCGTTTGACATGTACAAAATGCTCTCCGTTTCCCGTTTCGTAAGCTAACGAAGAATATGAGATTTAGGGCATTTTAGTCATTTGTAGGAAGTGCTGTTTGCATTCATGTTTTGCTGATGTGATTGACATGGTTTGTTGTCGCTTTAGGGAGTTAGGAATGCGTGCATAATTAGTTTGGCGAAGAGATTCGCCTAGTTGCACACTTTGGGTCGACATGCTATATGTAGACCTAAGTGTGTAGTGCATGTGTTTGTATAAATGCTTGTATTAGTATGTATTGAATTAAATGATGTTATTTGATACCTTGTGATTGATTCTTCAACTATTATGCCGACCTAAATGATTTTCTACATGTTGACAAAATGCATGATTTCATTACATGCATGGAATGTATGTGCTTGAGGATTTGCTTAAGTTGAATATGCATGGGAAGTATGCCTTGAAGATTTGCTTAAGTTGAATGTTATAACATGTGCTAACATGCTCACACGATGTATTTCAATTCCAATACCTTTTATAGTGATTCCATAGATGTGTGGGACTTGACTTAGTCCAGGCAGTCGGTAACCGAGCAAATTCGTGGCTGACTGGTCATAGCCACGAACGACGCGTCGATGAATGTGATTTGTGTTGAGAGTTGGCGGCAGTGGTTAGGCCACGCGAAGTGTTTTACGCACTTCATGTCGTTCAATTCGAGATGCGATCGCGCTAGTCGAGCCCGTCAAGTAACCCGACTGGCCGATGTTTGTTCACCTTGTATGTATCATAACTGCTTGAACCTAGGGTACTGAACTTACCATTGTAAACCCTATTAACCGTGGTACCTTGATCCACGAAGACTCATGAGCCGGGCATGGTGGTATGAGACACCGTGGTCGAGCTGTCGGCCTACGCTGGGGCCACAAACCTCCCCGTAGTGACCAGTGAGCACCTTGACTCGTGAGCAGATTATGGTGGTATGGGACACTATATTCTAGCTGTCGGCCTACACTGATCAGGCGACGAGCCCTTTGTAGTGACCGCGAGCGTATTCTGAGTTCACGGGAGGCGACGACCCTTCCGTGCAGTAGAGTACAGTAGGCCTGTATTGATAAGGTGATGGGGGAGCGGTGCAACGAGTGCGAGCAACAGCCCTGGCAGCCCTTGCAGTGACCTACGAAATGTACATCGTATGAGATTACTAGGAGTGACGACCCTAGACAGGATCCGTGTTGGGATTGATACAAGGGAGGTACCTTAGTTTCCCAATCCTGCTGTTTGAATGGACTAATAATAACTTGGTAATCATATCACCATAGCATTGCATGTGCCTGGAAGATGTGGAGCACTCTAGGGAGTGTGGCATGCCGCGGTCGTAAGATGTTGCCGTATGAGGGTGATCGTCGGTGAGGGCATACATCACGTCATATCATCTTGCATTAACAACAGTATTAGGACTTGTCTGATTTACTGCTTTACTATTATCGCGTGATTGAATTGTGAACATGCTAATCTTTGCTCTATGATTCCACTGAGTTGATCACTCATTCCCACGTTACGGGATGGTGTTTGCAACACCCACCAGACCCTGTTGTAGTTGCAGGTGACGATGAGATCCAGGAGGTGGAGCTAGATGATGACGAGGACCAGGATGAGTTCTCGTATATGCAGTATCATGACGGCTTCCCGTAGGTGACCTGGATCGAGGGGACATCAGT
This sequence comes from Magnolia kwangsiensis, assembly GCA_037074715.1. NCBI lineage: Eukaryota > Viridiplantae > Streptophyta > Magnoliopsida > Magnoliales > Magnoliaceae > Magnolia > Magnolia kwangsiensis. Next base: position 117,306,185 of record CM073572.1, on the reverse strand, counting down.
GGGACTTTTCTTTTTTGAACATTATTCTTTTGTTATGTACATGTATATGAGACTCAGAGATGTAGTCATACTTTGGAGACAGTTGAGATTACTTTGTTTTTCCATACAGTGATATATATCTTGTTTAGTCTTCCGCTTGCTTTTATCACTGGATCTGAAGTATGAATTGCAGTTTTGGTATACTTTTACTCATGTGAATGCTTTAAATCAGACAACATTGAATCATAACCATTTTTTTTGCATAAGTGACGGTCTGGAACTCGGGAGTTGAGTTTATACACGACCCCCGATTTTCAGGGTGTTACAAGTTGGTATCAGAGCATGAATGAGAGTATACTGGGCCTGGGTTATGGTCTTGCGACGTACGCTGTCGCTTCCTTTGACTTAGGTGGGTGCGAGAAGGGTCTAGAAACACTTCTAGGATCACAGATTCGCCGATAGGCGAAGTTTATAAGGATCGATCGCAAGATCGAGTCTGTAACGTATCTCGGGTCGCGTTAAGCAACCCGAATCACTTCTAAGCTGTAGGAAGTCGGGTGGAGATGTCCTATGAGCGGTTTTAAACCGCAAAAGTGAATCCATGGGCCGTGGAATGACCACGACTCTAGTAATCAATCGCCAGGGCTTAAAAACCCCATTTTGCCAAAAATTCTTAAAATTCCTTCTCTAAACACTTCAACCTTCAGTTCTTTTGTATCCATTTCATGTTAGGCATCAAACCTAATGTGAAAAATAACACAAATTAGTACATTCACCAAATTTTACAGTGAATAGTAAAATTTCATAAAAAATGGCCATAAAGCCATTCTAACTTCACTTTCTTTAGCAACTAAGGAGCTAGAAAGATGTACTGGATCCTTCTACCCCAAATCCATATGCTGCATCATATGGTTTGGTATTCGGGACTGCGATGTGGACCCGGAAAGCCCCAAAAACATGTTTGGGCTCATAGGGACCAAAATACTATGAACTAAGGGGTGGGACCAGACTTTTTGGGACCCTGGGACCATGGGGGACCAGACCCATGGGGTCCCGCTGGCCAACCTGGAGGTTGGCCGGCGATGCCATCGCCGGCCGGGCGATGCATCGCCGGCCGGCCATCTCCGATGGTGCTGCCCTTTGGGCGCACCCACTTAAATGCCTCCCACAACACCCCTAGGTACCTCCCATCCCACGAAAACCCCTAAAACACCCCTCTCCTTCACAAACATCCCCCTTGCATGCCCTAGATTTGATTTTTCAGCGCTCCATTCCAAACCCCGGCGACCCAAACCCCTCCTAACCCCTTCCTTGGCCAAAACCGACCACCACCCATTGATTATTGGGTGTTGGCAGCCCCTTTCCTTGAAGATTTTCCCATTTGGAGCTCCAAAATCCCCCAAATAGTGTTGAAATCGTGAGCAGCTCCATTCCACCTTTTTGTTCTTATTTTTCCCTGAAAGTACAGCCTTGGGAAGCTTGAAGCATCCCTCTACGACGCCTAGATTTCCTTTTGTCAGATTGGGCAGCCATTTCTCCGCATTTTCGGCGTTTTCCATGGCTTTCGTGGAAGCTATTTTGGGTCTTTTGTCACTCTCATCCATCCTGTCTTTGATGGGTAAGAGGAAAACTGCAACAGACGAGGCTGGGCCGAGCCGCCCTGCTCGATTGAGAAGACCGCGGGGTGGTGCCGCAAGTTCAAGCGCCGCCGCAGGTCCAGCTGCAGTCCTGGAGTGCCGTACGAAGCGGGATTTGGATCCCCATGCACACCTTGGACGAACCATCCTATCAGAGATGCCTCATGGTGAATACACTGATCGTAGAGTGTTATTTGAGGCGGACGTAGATGGGCGATTGTTCGGCGAATATCTGTTGTTCGAACGCATTGAAGCTGCGCACTGGGGACCGATCTTTGAAGCTCACGCTCGTGCTAATGTGAGCACTGTTCGTGCCTTCTATGCTAGCATCCAGAGTCCTACCTTGGAGCCCTTGCAGTTCAAAATCCCTTTTGGTAGAGATCGGATGGCTACGATCGACGTCCAGTTGGTTGCGCGACTTCTCAACGTGCCTCTAGGTGATGTGCATCCAAGTGAGAAAAATTTGAGGACTAGACGTGAACGAGATCGCCGCACCAGGTTTCTGTGCGGTAAGTTGGTTCCATGGCAGCCTAATAATAGCCTCAAGGCGACGTACATGTCTGAGGATTTGCGTCTGCTGCATCACATCTGCACGTTCAATGTTTATCCTAGGTCGACGAACCGCATTGAATGTACACGTCTTATGGTCGATTTCTTATTTCTGGTGGCTCAGGGAGAGAACGTATGTATGGCCACTTTCATCTTACGGCAGATAGTTCTCATAGCCAGGTCGAGAAGAACATCCGAATCCCTTCCCTTTGGCCGACTCATTTGCAAGATTGCGCTTGAGTTTGCCTATAGACTTGGACCCGAATTGCCGGTATCGATTCACACCATCGATGAGTCGACGATGGTCAAGATGAAGATTGGGTCGCAATATCGTGAAAATCAACTTGAAAGGGATAGTGGGGACGACTTTGACGAAGAGGAAGATCAAAGCGAAGGAGAACCTAGTGCAGAAGTTCAGGAAGAGACTCAGGAAGAAGCAGAAGAGGAGGCTCAGGATACTGATGAGAGTCCTCCTCCTTCTGCGCAGACTACTATTGACGATCGCATTGCTCGGATGGAGGAGAGTCAGACCGCTTTGCGAAGGGAAGTCCAAGAACTTCGAGCAGAGGTCGCTGATGCCAAGGCCGTTACGAAGAAGAAATTCGGCAAGGTGACTCGCACCTTGAAGGCAATCCTGTGTTGTTTACAGGATAAGGGTGCTCCTCCTCCGTCACCAGATTCCGACTAGCGACGCGATCTTCGATGTTGTTATGAGTAGTTAGCTATTTTCTGTTTCATGTGTGTAAAGCCTATTAGGGCTAGTGCTTTGCTTTTGTCGCTGTTGCTTAACTGTCTTAATTTCCATGTCATTCTAGTCATGATGCTTGTAAGGATATATCCCTTGTACTGTGACAATTTTGATTAATTGAAATGCATGGAATGCCTTTGACTCTTTAGTGAATGATGGTGGTGTATTTGAGCAATTGAGACTGACAAGGTTGCGCCCTATTTTGAATTTAGGGAATGCCACCTAAGACTACGAGGAGCACGGTTCGGCTTTCGTTGTCTGAGCAGATGGATCAGACTCCTTCTCAGTCTGGCACTCGTCCGGACCCTGCTGTGGGCCCGATTCCTGAGACTGTTCGATCGTCTCAGCCTGCTACTGGTCCTACAGATGGACCACCGCCATTTACACCATCAGTTAGAGAGCCACAGCGCGCATCTACTTCCGCACCTCATCCGCCACAGCCTGCTCCGCCACCTGATAGATTCGAGCAGATGATGGCTATGATGCTACAGCAGCAGCAGTTATTGACTACCATAGTCGGGACTTTAGCCCAGGGTGGGGGTGCGACTGCACCTACTCCGCCTACACCACCTGCGCATCCAGCTGAGGATGCCTATACTTACGCCCAGGATGAGGGCATAGCACTTCCTGCGCAGCATGCTTTCCCTGCGGGGAACCCTGCCGACACACGGGGCCTTCTGGAGCGATTTCAGCGCTTGCGGCCTCCTACTTTCACGGGTTCTCACAGACCCGAGGAGGCTGAGTTTTGGCTCGACCGAGTGTCGAAGATTCTGCGCATGTTGCACTGTACTGAGGCAGAGCAGGTAGAGCTGGCTACCTTCCAGTTCGAGAGAGAGGCCAGTATGTGGTGGGATAGTGTATTGCGGACTGTTACCGCAGACTTCGTATGGACATGGGCAGCATTCGAGTTTCGCTTCCATGAGAAGTATTATCCTCAGACCTACAGACACGAGAGGGAGAATGAGTTTCTCCGTCTCAGGCAGGCAGCGATGACGGTCACCGAGTATGAGCATCGGTTCACAGAGTTGGGCAGGTACGTCCCGACGATTCTAGCTGATGAGCAGATGCGCATACGGCGCTTTTTGGAGGGCTTGCGACCGGATATTCGGTCGAAGATGTGCTGTATCAGTTTCTCCTCCTATGCGGAGTTGGTTCACATGTCCATGCGGGCAGAGCAGGACGTGGATCGACTTGCGCGATCACGAGGCCCGACTACTTCCAGGCCGCGACCGGAGTTGCCAGATAGGCCCTTCGCGGGCAAGAGGCCTCGCATTGATCCTCCTACCAGGACCACGGCGCCAGTAGGACCGTTTCGGCGCCCTGATCTATCGTGCACATACTGTGGGAGGACGGGCCACCTAGCGCCGAGTTGCTTTACGAGGATGCGGGACAGTGGGTTCTCGCCGCCGCAGAAGATTGATCGTGTACGTCCACAGGCGATATCAGCACCGCCTATACGGTCAGCTCCTGCGCAGTCCTCTTTCAGACCCACAGTATCGCAGATTCGACAGCCCCCACGGCCCTTGACACAGCGGCCGAACCGGCCACAGCAGGCTCGAGTTCATGCACTGACCGCTGAGGCAGCTACGACGCCGACTTTCCAGCATTCAGCCTTCGAGGTCACGGGCCATATCGGAGGTACTCCCGTTCTTGTCATGGTGGACACTGGTTCCACGATTTCTTTGATATCGCGTGCCGTAGTCAGACGTCTTGGGTTGCAGACTATTACTATGGATAGCGTGCGAGTCCTTGCAGCTCATGGAGATTATTCGGATGTCACCCAGATGTGTGAGGGTTGTTTACTTGATCTGGGAGGCAGGACGATGACTCTTGATTTGGTCGTCGATCCCTCGCTCGTATATCTCGACGTCATTCTTGGCATGGACTGGTTGACTGCAGCGAGAGCCGAGATTGACTGCGAGGCTCGTGTGGTGACGGTGTACGAGCCTGAGGGCACGCCTTTCACATTTTCAGTGCGGGTAAATCTTCCTTTCCGCATTCTTAGCTACGCCACCCTGTTGCGCGACGCTGGTGCCCAGGTACTTGAGCAGACGCCAGTTGTTTCTGAGTTCGGGGATCTGTTCAGGAAGATCCCTGGTTTGCCACCCCGACGTGAGATCGATTTCACTATCGATCTGATTCCTGGTTCTACACCCGTCTCACTGCCGACGTATCGCATGGCACCATGTGAGATGGAGGAGTTGAGGACGCAGATTGATGGTCTACTAGAGCTTGGCCTTATACGGCCTAGCGTATCTCCTTGGGGAGCACCGGTCTTGTTCGTGAAGAAGAAGGATGGTTCGCTGCGATTGTGTATTGATTATCGCAGGCTGAACCAACTCACAGTGAAGAACAAGTACCCTTTGCCCAGGATCGATGACTTGTTTGATCAGTTGAGAGGAGCGCAGTACTTCTCGAAGATTGATCTTCAGTCAGGATATCATCAGCTGCGCGTCAGAGATGAGGACGTGCAGAAGACAGCGTTCAGGACCAGTTTTGGTCACTACGAGTTCCTCGTGATGTCGTTCGGTCTCACGAACGCACCGGCCATGTTCATGGATCTGATGAACCGGGTATTGCGGCCTTTCCTCTATCGATTCGTCGTTGTCTTCATCGACGACATTTTGGTATACTCTAGGAGTCGAGAGGAGCATGAGGAGCACTTGCGTTTGGTCCTTGATACGCTCAGACAGCATCAGTTGTTCGCACAGTATAAGAAGTGCGACTTCTGGAAGCAGGAGGTGAAGTTTCTGGGACACGTGGTGTCCAAGGATGGCATGGCAGTTGACCTGTCTAAGGTAGCTGCGGTGCAGGACTGGGAGCAGCCTGGTTCTGTCACTGAGGTGAGGAGTTTCTTGGGTCTCGCTGGCTACTATCGGCGCTTCATTCAGGATTTCTCGAAGATCGCGAGACCCTTATCTCAGTTGACACGGAAGGACGTGAAGTTCGCCTGGAATGATAAGGCGGAGTCAGCTTTTCAGGAGCTGAAGGACAGACTTACGTCCGCCCCTGTGCTAGTATTGCCAGAGCAAGGGGTTAAATACACTATATACACTGACGCGTCTAGCGTTGGTTTGGGTTGTGTCCTTATGCAGAGGGACAGGGTAATTTCGTATGCCTCGAGACAATTAAGGAAGCACGAGGAGAATTACCCTACACACGACCTGGAGTTGGCAGCCGTGATATTCGCACTGAGGCTCTGGAGACATTACCTCTATGGAGAGGAGTTCGAGCTCTTTTGCGACCACAAGAGCCTCAAGTACATATTCACACAGCGGGACTTGAATATGAGGCAGCGGCGATGGATGGAGACGCTGAAGGACTTCAAGTTTGAAGTCTCTTACCATCCTGGGAAGGCGAACCTTGTGGCTGATGCGTTGAGCCGCAAGAAGGCGATAGAGTTTGCGGCTCCGCTGATGGTTGCCGAGTGGGATATGGTTGAGTTTTTGCGAGACTTTGAGCAGAAACTCACCGTAGAGGAGCCATTTGAGTTCATCGCACATGTTCAGGTGCGATCCCCGATCGATGACCGTGTCATCGAGGCGCAGAGGGACGACGCGCATCTTACTGAGCTTCGAGAGCAGGCCAGTGATGATGCTGACGCCGACTGGCGAGTTGGCATGGATGGGGGCTTACGTTACCGTGGCCGCCTATGCGTTCCTGATGTCCCTGACTTGAGACGAGAGATTCTCGAGGCTGCGCATTCTACTAGACTCGCGATGCATCCTGGCAGCACGAAGATGTATCGTGACGTGAAGAGAACGTACTGGTGGGAAGGTATGAAGACCCACATAGCTGAGTTCGTGTCCCGTTGTCTCACTTGTCAGCAGGTGAAGGCAGAGCATCGCCGACCACCTGGACTTTTGCAGCCTATGCCGATTGCAGAGTGGAAGTGGGATTTCATTTCCATGGACTTCATTTCTGGGTTGCCGAAGACGAGGAAGGGGCATGATTCTATTTGGGTGATCGTCGACCGATTGACGAAGTCGGCGCACTTCCTACCGATCAGAGTTACGAACTCTGCAGACGAGCTGGCTAGATTGTATATTAGAGAGATCGTGCGTCTGCATGGAGTTCCGTTGGAGATCGTGTCGGACAGAGACACGCGGTTCACTTCTATTTTCTGGACTCGCATTCAGGAGGCTATGGGTGTGAAGTTGAAGTTCAGTACTGCCTTCCACCCACAGACGGACGGACAGACAGAGCGAGTGAACCAGATCCTGGAGGACATGTTGCGAGCTTGCGCATTGGACTTCAAGGACAGTTGGGATGACTGTCTTGCATATGCGGAGTTTGCGTACAACAATAGCTTCCAGGCGAGTATCGGCATGGCACCTTATGAGGCGCTGTATGGGCGACCTTGTCGCGCACCGCATTGCTGGTTAGAGGTCGGTGAGCGCAGCTTGATTGGCCTAGAGTTGGTGCAGGCGACGTCAGAGAAGATTGATATTATTCGACGTCGGCTACTTACAGCGCAGAGCAGACAGAAGAGCTACGCCGATACGAGACGGAGACCACTAGAGTTCACAGTCGGGGATCATGTGTTTTTGCGAGTTTCCCCTATGAAGGGAGTCCTTCGGTTCGGGAAGAAGGGGAAGCTGGCACCGCGATTCATTGGCCCCTTTCAGATCCTCGATCGTGTGGGAGCAGTGGCTTACCGATTGGCTTTACCCACGCCCCTCGCGAGCGTCCACAACGTATTTCATGTTTCTATGCTGAAGAAGTACGTTGCTGATCCTTCTCATATCATCAGATGGGAGCAGGTGCAGTTAGGAGAGGATGTTACTTATATTCTGCGACCGACACGCATCTTAGACCGGAAGGAGCAGGTACTACGTAGCAAGGTGATTCCCCTTGTGAAGGTACTATGGACGCATCATACTGAGGAGGAGGCTACTTGGGAGACAGAAGCCGAGATCAGAAAGAACTACCCACAGCTTCTCGAGGAGTACGAAAAGGTACAAAATTTCGAGGACGAAATTATTTGTTAAGGGGGGTAGATTGTAACGCCCGTGAAAAATCCATCCTTGGGCTCGAGTACCAACTCGACCCGAATTTGCGTAGAATTCATTCCTTTGGAAAATTTGACTAGGTTAGCTAGTGCAACGTTAGAATAGCTGGGAAATGGTCCCTGATCACTTTAAATACGTTCTACAAGGCCCGAAGCGAGTGGAACTAAGGGTGCTATAATGCTCTAAAGCCTCGGATCAAACTCTAAGCCGGTTTGTTCTCTGGACCACTTTGAATCTTTGTATTGGATCTAGACCGCACGTTGAAAGTCCGATACCTCCTATCTTAGACCGTTAGGACCGTCTAGCTGGGCTTGACACTCATTCCAAAAATCAAGTCAAACCGATTATTACAGGCTATTTCATTGAGCCCGGACCGAAGAGAGTGTGAATAGGGACAGTTGGAATTTCAAATTCAAATCTGGCACACAAATTTGACGCATCAGTATTAAGCATTCTGACCGTCAGAATACAGCCAAATTACACCCTTGGATCAGGAAAAATATCTATTATATATCACGGGACTTATAGGCCTGATCTTGGTGCGGTGACCGTTAAACTGAAACTGGGCCGCCACGTGCGATCTGGGAACCCAACCGGTCTGAAAACTGGATGTATGCTAGATCTAGTATGCATGAGCTTAAGTCCGACCGCATCTGGCCTGGGGACCTCCAGAAATGCCCTTTTGGACCGAAACGGCCCCGATTTGGTTAGGCACCAAGTAAACATTGTTCCCAAGCCTATTTTGGGAATGTTTTAGGCTATAAAAGGGGTTGAAACCCTCACTCCTCTCTCCCATCCGAATTTGAGAGAAGCCCTAGCTTGGGAGAGAGAAAAAGAGTGAGAGATTGTGAGAGAGTGGGAGAGTTCTTCCCGCCACTTGTGCTACGTGTTGCACGTGCTTAAGCGACACTCCTCTACCGCTTTCCCGGCGATTCCACCGCAATCCTAGGTAAGTAAAAACCCTAAATAGTTGGTGATTTGAGTTTTTCTTATTTCCATAGCGATGTAGCTTATGGATCTTATGTATTAGGCTCCTTACTCGCCGTAGACGAACCATATACACTCCGCTTCAATTCCCGAGTCTACAAGACACTAGGTGAGGATTTTAGACGCTTTGATTGACGGTTCCCAACGCTTTCAATGTCGTTTAATAGTAGATTCTTGACGGCATCGCCGTTTGACATGTACAAAATGCTCTCCGTTTCCCGTTTCGTAAGCTAACGAAGAATATGAGATTTAGGGCATTTTAGTCATTTGTAGGAAGTACTGTTTACATTCATATTTTGCTGAAGTGATTGACATGGTTTGTTGTCGCATTAGGAAGTTAGGAATGCGTGCATAATTAGTTTGGCGAAGAGGTTCGCCTAGTTGCACACTTTGGGTCGACATACCATATGTAGACTTAAGTGTGTAGTGTATGTGTTTGTATAAATGTTTGTATTAGTATGTATTGAATTAAATGATGTTATATGATAGTTTGTGATTGATTTTTCAACTATTATGCTGACCTAGATGATTTTCTACATGTTGATAAAATGCATGATTTCATTACATGCATTGAATGTATGTGCTTGAGGATTTGCTTAAGTTGAATATGCATGGGAAGTATGCCTTGAAGATTTGCTTAAGTTGAATGTTATAACATGTGCTAACATGCTCACATGATGTATTTCAATTCCAATACCTTTTATAGTGATTCCATAGATGTGTGGGACTTGACTTAGTCCAGGCAGTCGGTAACCGAGCGAATTCGTGGCTGACTGGTCATAGCCACGAATGACGCGTCGATGAACGTGATTCGTGTTGAGAGTTGGCGGCAGTGGTTAGGCCACGCGAAGTGTTTTACGCACTTCATGTCGTTCAATTCGAGATGCGATCGCGCTAGTCGAGCCCGTCAAGTAACCCGACTGGCCGATGTTTGTTCACCTTGTATGTAACATAACTGCTTGAACCTAGGGTACTGAACTTACCATTGTAAACCCTATTAACCGTGGTACCTTGATCCACAAAGACTCATGAGCCGGGCATGGTGGTATGGGACACCGTGGTCGAGCTGTCGGCCTACGCTGGGGTCACAAACCTCCCCGTAGTGACCAGTGAGCACCTAGACTCGTGAGCAGATTATGGTGGTATGGGACACTATATTCTAGCTGTCGGCCTACACTGATCAGGCGACGAGCCCTTTGTAGTGACCGCGAGCGTATTCTGAGTTCACGGGAGGCGACGACCCTTCCGTGCAGTAGAGTACAGTAGGCCTGTATTGATAAGGTGATGGGGGAGCGGTGCAACGAGTGCGAGCAACAGCCCTGACAGCCCTTGCAGTGACCTACGAAATGTACATCGTATGAGATTACTAGGAGTGACGACCCTAGACAGGATCCGTGTTGGGATTGATACAAGGGAGGTACCTTAGTTTCCCAATCCTGCTGTTTGAATGGACTAATAACAACTTGGTAATCATATCACCATAGCATTGCATGTGCCTGGAAGATGTGGAGCACTCTAGGGAGTGTGGCATGCCGCGGTCGTAAGATGTTGCCGTATGAGGGTGATCGTCGGTGAGGGCATACATCACGTCATATCATCTTGCATTAACAACAGTTTTAGGACTTGTCTGATTTACTGCTTTACTATTATCGCGTGATTGAATTGTGAACATGCTAATCTTTGCTCTATGATTCCACTGAGTTGATCACTCATTCCCACGTTACGGGATGGTGTTTGCAACACCCACCAGACCCTGTTGTAGTTGCAGGTGACGATGAGATCCAGGAGGTGGAGCTAGATGATGACGAGGACCAGGATGAGTTCTCGTATATGCAGTATCATGACGGCTTCCCGTAGGTGACCTGGATCGAGGGGACATCAGTGGGACTTTTCTTTTTGAACATTATTCTTTTGTTATGTACATGTATATGAGACTCAGAGATGTAGTCATACTTTGGAGACAGTTGAGATTACTTTATTTTTCCATACAGTGATATATATCTTGTTTAGTCTTCCGCTTGCTTTTATCACTGGATCTGAAGTATGAATTGCAGTTTTGGTATACTTTTACTCATGTGAATGCTTTAAATCAGACAACATTGAATCATAACCATTTTTGTTGCATAAGTGACGGTCTGGAACTCGGGAGTTGAGTTTATACACGACCCCCGATTTTCAGGGTGTTACAGCAGCCCTTGCAGCGACCTAAAAATATAACATCATATGAGATTTCTAGGAGTGACGACCCTAGACAGGATCTGTGTTGGGATTGATATAAGGAAGGTACCTTAGTTTTCCAATACTGCTGTATGAAAAGGAATAATAACAACTTGGTAATCATATCCACATCACATTGCATGTGCCTGGAAGATGTGGAGCACTAAGAGGAATGCAAGCATGCCGCGGGCGTAAGATGGTGCCGTATGAGGGAGTATGTCGGTGAGGGCATCCATCATGTCATTTCATGCATACATTAACAACAGAATCTAGAAATGTTTGTTTCATTGCTTTACTATTATCGCATGATTGATTTGAGAACATGCTAATCTTTGCACTATTATTTCACTGAGTTAGCTACTCACTCCCACGTTACGGGATGGTGTTCTGGACACCCACCAGTCCCTATTTTAGTTGCAGATGATGGCGCTGCTTGTGAAGCGGAGCTGGACTTGTATGATGATGAGGACTTTTCCTCCGTGTTTTGATCGACGGGATTACAGGGAGGTTGATTAGATGCCTTGACACTTGTCATTTTATATTTTTGGAGCACTGATGTATATTCTTTCTTTCCATTTTTGGAGTATACATGTTTTTAATTAACCTGGTAACATGTTCACACTCTGGAGACTTACAATCAATTATATATTTTATGTATTTATCACAGTCTTCCGCTTGCCAATTTAACTGTCTCTGGAGTATGATATGTTGTTTTGGCTTAGTCTCAATCTTGTTTAATGCCATTCTACAGACAACATGCATTTATTATTATTTATGTTACATAAGTGACGTTCTGGAACTCGAGAGTTTGGTTTCTACCCGACCCTCGATTTTCGGGATGTTACAAATATCCATGCTACATGAGTGTATGATTTCCTCCATGGATTATGTACTTGGTTGAATCACGTTACATGTGCGTATAAATTCTTGCATGTACTATTTACATTTCAAGTTATACTTCATTATTGTTCATGTGAATGCAGGATATGAATCATATGCTAGTTATTGTATGTGTATGTGAATGGGGTTGTGCTACAGTCCAGGCAATCGAAAACCGTTCCATAAATAGTGGTCGAGTTTGTCTTCGCCACACAGGATAAGTTTAGTGAATCTGAGTCGTGCTTAGGCTGTTCGGTAGTGGTTAGGCCAGACGGAGTGTTTATGCATTCCATGTCGTTCAACTCAACGTACGCTTGGCCTAGTTGAGCTTTTCAACTTACCCGATTGACTGATGCTCGTTCACTATGTTTGGTCACTACTGTTTGAATCTAAGGCACTGAGCTTACCAGTGAAACTCCCGTTAACCATGGTACCAAGATCCACTAAGACTCATGAGCAAGGCATGGTGGTATGGGACACCGTGGTCGTGCTGTCGGCCTACGCTGGAGCCACAAACCTTCCCGTAGTGACCAGTGAGCACCCTACTCTGAGCAGATTATGGTGGTATGAGACACTATATTCTTGCTGTCGGCCTACACTGATTGGTGACGAGCCCTCTGTAGTGACCTTGAGTTTATCCTGACACTGCATAGGGGTGACGAGTCCTGCTGTAGTCTTAAGGATATAAATAGGCCTATATTGATAAGGTGATGGGGGAGTAGTGTAACAATTGCGCGCAACAGCCCTGACAGCCCTTGCAGCAACCTAGAACCATAACATCGTATGAAATATCCTAGGACTGACGACCCTAGAAAGGATCAATGTTGGGAAACGATACAAGGGAGGTGTCTTAGCTTCCCAATACTGTTGTATGAAAAGGACTAATAAGAACTTGGTAATCATATTCATGACATCGCACTGCATGTGCCATTGGTGTTGGTGTGAGAGCACAGTGGTAGTGATTCATGCCGCGATCGTTAGATGATGTCACATGAGGGAGATTGTGGTGAGGGCATACATCATTCTTCATATCATCCTTGCATTAACAAGAGTATTTAAGACATGTTTGATTGTACTGCCTTATCATTACTGCTTGATTAGATTGATAACATGTTAACCTTTGCTATATAGTACCACTGAGTTGATCACTCACTCCCACGTTCTGAGATGGTGTTTAAACACCAACCAGACTCTGACTTAGCTGCAGGAGATGGCGATGCTTGCGAGACGGAGCCAGACTTCGACGAGGATGAGGAGGCGTTCTCAAACATGCAGTTCTCAGGCGGGTTTATGTGAGCCTTGTCCTGACCAGCGGGGATTATTTTTTAGAAAATGTATTATATCATTTTGAACAGTTCATGTATGTATTTCGAGACACAGATGTATGTATATTGCCCTGGGCAGAGCACGCATCATTTGAGGATTTATTTTGAATTACATATGTATTTAAGTCTTCCGCTTGCATTTTCTCAATATCTCTAAATTGAGTCTGCTTATCTGGCTTGATCTATTTCATGTTTTATGTATTAATACAGACAATATACAATCTACATCAAATATGTTGCATAAGTGATGTTTTGAAACTTGGGAGCTGAGTTGTGCTCGACCCCCGAATTTCAGGGCGTTACATGCATAGAGGAGCATGCCACAATCAACCTGCTGAAGCGCTGAAGTGCCATGGCTGCCCCTCCACCTGTTAAAGTGCTGAAGTGCCATGGCTACCGCTCCACTTGCTGAAGTGCTCCCAATCAACCTGTAAAGGTTACCGTGCATTTGCGCTCTCATAACCATGAGTGTCCCTTTTGAAACTTTAAGGACACCATCAATACCAGTGAACTTGTACCCTAGAGCCTCGAGTGCACCCAGAGCAATCAGACTTTTCTTCATAACAAGAATGTTCCTAATGTTAGTTAAGGTACGCTCCATCTCATCAAACATCTTGATACTTTTTTTTATATTATTTTAAAGGATGCTTTCCATATATATATATATATATATATATATATATATATATATATATATATATATATGCAAAAACTTATGGTCTATCGTAAGAGCCTAGGGGAGGCCAAAACAAAAGGAAAATAGGGGAAAAGAAACAAAACAAAAGGAAAGGGGCAAGGGCTTGGTCGACCAAGACCATAGCCTAGCTAGCCTAGCGGTCTCTGGTCGAACCTAGCCCCACTCTGTCTAGGAAAAGGCATCCCTTGACCAGTGTATAAAGGGCATCCAATCTGTCCACCACTGCCGAAGCTTGACTTGAACTGCTTGATCTGGCCATGACATCGGCTGGACCATTGCCTTCTTTGAAGAAGTGGGTGAAAAGAACCTGGCCTGAGAGCCTGAGATTCTCAATCCGGGAAAGCCAATAGTTCCATTTCCAACCGGGGGAGGCGACGCCTAGAAGGAAATCTATGAATAGCTTCGAGTCCAATTCTACGATAATAAACCTGTGGCCCTTGGAAATACAATGGAATAGACTGTTGTGAATGGCTCGGAGTTCGGCACTTATGTTGGAGCCCATACCATAACCCTCGTAGAATGCAAATAACAGCCCACCCTGGTCGTCTCTACAAACGCCTCCACCGTCCGACATACCAAGGTTGTCCCTAGCCAACCCATCAATGTTAACCTTAACCCAACCACATGGTGGTCTCCTCCATTTCACTACTAGGGAGGAATTGATGGGAGAGGACCTAGTAGGAACCTGCTGGTTGGGCACGCTGGAAGAAATAGGGGAGAGGAGATTGGTCGCTTGGTTATCCTTGCCGATGAGCGCAATCCACCAATAGATGTGAGAGATAATCACTGAAGGAGAAGGGGATCATCCGTCAAACACTGCAACATTTATGGCCTTCCATATCTCCCAAATGATGAAATAGGGAACCAGATTTTGAACGAAGAGGACTGATGACTTGAAAGATGGAGATAGGCACCAATGGTCAACCAATTCTCCACCGATGAGGTACCGAGCATATCTACACCAAACCTGTTGTCGAAAAAGGTCCATGGGGACTGCGCCAACTTGTTGTCAAGGAAGAGGTGCTGGATGGATTCAGTTGCTTGGGTCGTTTGGCTCTGGGCATTGCTGGCATCACAACAAAGGCACCCAGAGGCTAGATGAATACCCTTCGATTGGACTGCTTCATCAACCGGGATTGCTCTGTTTAAAACTTTCCAGACTAGTAAGAATACTTTGGGGGGAGCTTCGCATGCCAGACCCATTTGGCCCAGCCTTTACGAGGGGCAAACGCTCTGAATTTCTCCCAAGCTGATCTAACTGAGAAGGAATTGGAAGCGAAGAACGACCAGAGGGGTTTATCTGGGTGGAAAGTTAAGAAAAATCCAAATTGAAAAATGAAATCCACCACATATTGTGGCAGGAAGTTGAAAACGTCTAACGAAGGGAGAGGGCCGAATATACCCAGGAACTGCTTAATCTTCATTGCTCGCAAGGCTGCTAGAATGGGCCTGATGGCTATCTGGTGAAGCGAACCCAGACCTGTTCAATTAGAATACCATAAGCTGCTCTCCCCATCACCCAGTTGCCTGTGAACTAGGGGTTCTAAAGAAGGGAATGACTTCAGAATGTGCTTCCAAATTGGGGACGCGCAAGCCACAGGGCTGAGCCGATTGATAAGAGAGAGATCTTACTCATATTTGGCTGACATGAATTTGCTCCACAGACTAATTCTTCCCTAAAGCCAATTACCCATGCCATCTTCGACCGAAATGTGTCCATGACCTCAGACAGTTTACGAATACCTAAGTCACCTTCTTCCTTTGGCAAGGAAATCAACTCCCAGCTTTTCCAATGGAACTTGTTCTTGCCCTCAGTCCATCCCTAAAAAAATCTAGCAAATTGAGTTTCTATATGGGAGAGAACCTGAGAAGGAACATGGGCAGCCGCCAACGCATGTATTGGAACGCTGCCTAGCACGTGACTGATGAGCACCACCTTATCTGCCTGGGTGAGGCATCTAGCCTACCAACCCTTGATTCTACCTTAAATCCTGTCCATCAGAGGTTTGAAAGAGCTGGATTTGAGTCTGCCCATCGCCATTGGGACACCCAGATAGGAGAATGCTGAAGTTGATCTGGAGATCCCAAGAGCTCTTTCGATGGACCGCACTCTGGAGGTCTGCAGATTGGACGCGCTAATGAAGGAGCTTTTGGTGAGGTTAATGTGTTGACCGAAGCGTCTTAGTAGGACATGAGGAAAGATTTAGTAGCCCGGATAGAAGATAAACCTCCATTGAGGAATATAAGGGTGTCATCTGCATACAAGAGGTGAGAGATGATGGGGCATCCCCTTCTAAGCTTGAAAGGTTGGACCAGGCCCCGACTTACCAACAACTTAAACCTCTACTTAACACTTCAACAACCACGATGAAAAGGCTAGGAGAGAGTGGGTCTCCTTGGCGGAGGCCTCTAGATGAACGGAAGAAGCCTGTTGACTCCTCATTTAACAACACTGAAAACCAATTATTAGCCCAACACTTCTCCACCCACTCTACCCAAGAGGTGGAGAAACTGAATTTTAGCAGGACCATTTTGAGGAAAGTCCAATCTACACTGTCATAGGCATTTTCCATGTCTAACTTTAGTACAATGTTACCACCTCGTGACTTTCGATTGATTTCCTTGAACAGTTCTTGAGAAAGGGCAGTGTTTTCGGTCACTGTAACGCCCTGGAAAAATCCGTACTTGGACTCGAGTATCAACTCGACCAGAAATCGCGTAGGATTAATTCCTTTAGAAATTAAGTGTAAGTTAGCTAGCGCAACGCTAGAGTAGCTGGGAAATAGTCCCTGATCACTTTAAATACGTTCTACAAGACCCAAATCGAGTAGAACCAATGACGCTATAATACTCTATAACCTCGGATCAAACTCTAAACCGGTTTATTCTCTGGACCTCTTTGAAACTTTGTATTGGATCTAGACCGCGCGTTAAAAGTCTGATAGCTACTATCTTAGACCGTTAGAACCGCGTTGCTGGACTTGACCATCATTTTGAAAATCAAGTCCAACCGACATTCGCAGGCTATTTCATTGAGCCTGGACTGAAGAGAGTAAGACTAGGGATAGATTTGGAATTTGAAATTCAAATCTGGCACACGACTTGACGTGTCAGTATTAAGCGTTCTGACAGTCAGAATTCAGCCAAATTATACCCTCGGGTCTGGAAAAATTTCTATTTCATATCATGAGACTTGCAGGCCTGATCTACGTGCGGTGATCGCTGAACTGAAACTGGACCGCCACGTGTGATCTACGAACACTGATGGACTGAAAACGGGATGTGAGTAATATCCGACGAGCATGAACTTAAGTCCGATCGCGTTCGGGCAGGGGACCACCAGAAATGGTCTTTTGGACCGAAACAACCCCGATTTGGATATACCTCAAGTATATTTTGTTCCTGAGCCTATTTTGGGCACTTTTGGGCTTATAAAAGGGGTTGAAACCCTCACTCCTCTCTCCCATCCGAATTTGAGAAAAAATTCTAGATTGGGAGAGAGAAAAGGTGAGAGTTTGTGAGAGAGAGTAGGAGAGAATTTTTCTGCAGTTGTGCTACCTGTTGCACGTGCTTTAGCAACACGCTCCAATCACTTGGCCAGTGATTTCTCCACATTTTCAGGTAAGAAAATATCCTAGAAAGTTGCTGATTTAGTGTTCCTTTCGTTCCATAGCATGTTAGCTGATAGATCTTGTAAATCAGGTTGTCTAGTCGCCGTAGACGAAGCGTATACGCTCCGTTCGAAACGATACGCTTCTAGGAGATAAGGTGCGGATTTTAGACGCTTTGATTGACTGTTTCCAACACTTTCAATGTCGTTTAATAGTAGATTATCGACGAAAACACCATTTGACATGTACAACATGCTGTCCATTTCCTGTTTCGTAAATAGACGAACAATATGAGATTTAGGGCATTTTAGTCATTTGTAGGAAAGACTGTTTTCATTCATATTTTGCTGATGTGATTGACATGGCTTATTGTCGCATTAGAATACTAAGAATACATGCATAATTAGTTTGGCGAAGAGATTTACCTAAATGCGCACTTCGGGTCGACATACTATATGTAGACTTAAGTGTGTAGTGTAAGTGTTTGTATAAATGCTTATATTAGTATGTATTGAATTAAATGGTGTTATGAATTAGTTTGAGATTGATTTCTCAATTAATATGCTGATGTAAATGATTTCCTACATGTTAGTTATATGCATGATTTCATTGTATGTATGAAATGCATGTGCTTGATGATTTACTTAAGTTGTATGTTATAACATGTGTTAACATGCTCGCATGGTTGTATTTCATTTTCAATACTCTTACATGAATTGCTGATGTGAATTCATATGTGTTTGGGACTATACCTAGTCCAGGCAGTCGGTAACCGAGCGAATTCATGGTTGGCTTATCTTGGCCACGAACGACGCGTCGATGAACGCGAGTCGTGTTCTGGAGTTGGCGGCAGTGGTTAGGCCACACGAAGTGTTTTACGCACTTCATGTCATTTGACTTGAGATGCGATCGTGCTAGTCGAGCCTGTCAAGTAACCCGACTGGCCGTTGTATGTTCACCCTGTATGAATCATAACTGCTTGAACCTAGGGTACTGAACTTACCATTGTAAACCCTGTTAACCATGGTACCTTGATCCACGAAGACTCATGAGCCGGGCATGGTGGTATGGGACACTGTAGTCGAGCTGTCGGCCTACGCTGGGGCCACAAACCTCCCCATAGTGACCAGTGAGCACCTATGTCTCGTGAGCAGATTATGGTGGTATGGGACACTATATTCTTGCTGTCGGCCTACACTGATCAGGCGACGAGTCCTTTGTAGTGACCGCGAGCGTATTTTGAGTCTACGGGAGGCGACGACCCTTCAGTAGCAGTGAGAGTACAGTAGGCCTGTATTGATAAGGTGATGGGGGAGCGGTGCAACGAGTGCGAGCAACAGCCCTGGCAGCCCTTGCAGCGACCTACAAAATATACATCGTGTGAGATTACTAGGAGTGACGACCCTAGACAGGATCTGTGTTGGGATTGATATAAGGAAAGTACCTTAGTTTCCCAATCCTGCTGTTTGAATGGACTAATAACAACTCAGAAATCATATCACCTTAACATTGCATGTGCCTGAAAGATGTGGAGCACTTGAGGGATGATTGCATGCCGCGGTCGTAAGATGGTGCCGTATGAGGGAGATCGTTGGTGAGGGCATACATCACGTCATGTCATATTGCATTAACAACAGTATTAGGATTGTTTGATTTACTTCTTTACTATTATCGCATGATTGATTTGAGAACATGTTAATCCTTGCTCTATTATTCCACTGAGTTAGCTACTTATTCCCACGTTTCGGGATGGTGTTTGCAACACCCACCAGACCCTGTCTTAGATGCACGTGATGCAGAGATCCAGGAGGTAGAGCCGGACTTTGATGAGGACCAGGACAAGTTCTCATACATGCAGTACCACGACGGCTTTGCTTAGGTGGCCTGGGTTGACAGGACTTCTTAGTGGGACTATTTTTGGCATTTTGATTTGTTTATTTACATGTATATGAGACTCAGAGATGTATTCATACTTTAGAGACAGTCGAGATCTACTTTTTTTTCCATACAGTGATATATATAGTCTTTTAGTCTTCCGCTTGCTTTTATCACTGAATCTGGAGTATGAATTGTAGTTTTGGTATACTTTTATTCAGGTGAATGCTTTAACTCAGTCAACATTGAATCATAATCATTTTTGTTGCATAAGTGACGGTCTGGAACTTGGGAGTTGAGTTTATACATGACCCCCGATTTTCAGGGTGTTACAAGTTGGTATCAAAGCATGAATAAGATTATACCGGGCCTGGGTTATGGTCACGCGATGTATGCTGTCACTTCCTTTGACTTAGGTGGGTGCGAGAAGGGTCTAGAAATACTTATAGGATCGCAGATTCTCCAATAGGCGAAGACTATTCGAATCGATCGCGTGATCGAGTCCGTAACGCATCTAGGGTCGCATGAAGCAACCTGAGTAGCTCCTAGGTTGTAGGTGAGTGGGTTGAGACATTCTTTGAATGATTCTAAATCCATAAATGTAAATCCTTGGGCTGTGGGACAACTGCAACCCCTGCATTCAATCGTCAGGGCTTAAAAACCTGTTTCACCTAAATTCTTTAAAATTCTTCCTCTCACCACTCCATTCTTTAATTATTTATTATAATTTTTATTTTAGGCATTGATCCTAATGTGAAAATAACATAAAATCATACTCCGACAAAATTTTACAGTGAATAGTAAAATTTCATAAAAACTGGCCATAAGGCCATTCTAAGTTTTCTTTCTTTAGCAACTAATGGGCTAGATGGATGTATTAGCTCCTTCTACCCCAAAATCATATGCTGTATGATATGAGATTATATTCGAGTTTACAGATTGGCCCCGGAAAGCCCCGAATGCATGTTTAGGCCTATATAGGGCAATCTAGGATGAACCAAGGTGGGGCCCATAGTTTTTTGGGGTCCCTGGACCATGGGGGACCATACCCATGTGGTCCCACTGACCAACTAGAGAGGTGGTCGGCGATGCCATCGCCGTCCGTTGGGGCCCACTTGATGTGAAAACTGGGCGCACGCCCTATTTTGGGTAATGTACACCCCCCATATAGTGTCCGACCATAGAAAACCCCAAAAAGGGGTACTTCCTTTACAAAAGTCCCTTTCCCTAGCCCCATTTTCATTTTCTTGCTGCCCTAACCCAAAACTGTGATTCCAAATCGTTCCTAAATCCATTCCCTGCTGAAAATGACCATACTCCATCACTCCAAAGTGATTTTCAGCCCTCCCTCTTACAGATTTCATCGTTTGGAGCTCTTAAAACCCCCAAATCGAGCTGAAATCGTGAGGTGCTCCATTCTCCTTTTTCATTCTCTTTTCTTTCTAAAAATCCATCCTAGGGGAGCTTGAAGCATCCCTCTACAACCCCTAGATCTCCCTTTTCCAGTTTGGACAGCCATTTTTTTATATTTCCCCCATTTTCCATGGCTTTTGTTGAAGCCATTTTGAGTCTTTTATCTCTCTCCTCCATTCTCTCTTTGATAGGAAAGAGAAAGACCGCAATGGATGAGGCTGGGCCTAGTTGCCCTCTCAATCAAGAAGACCGAGGGGTGGCGTCGCTAGCTCAAGCACCGCCACAAGTACAAGCACAGCCTGAGAGTTTCATGCAAAGTGGGATTTGGATCCTCATACTCAACTTGGGCGAGTGATTTTAGCAGAGATGCCTCACAGCGAATACACTGACCATAAGGTGTTGTTTGAGGCGGACGTGGAAGGACGACTCTTCGGTGAATTCATGTTGTTCGAACGCATTGAAGCTGCACATTGGGGTCCGATCTTTGAAGCTCGTGCTCATGCTAATGTGAGCACCGTTCGTGCCTTCTACGCTCGTTTCCAGAATCCTATACTGGAGCCATTGCAGTTCAAGATTCCTTTTGGTAGAGACCGGATGGCTACGATCGATGTTCGGTTGATAGCGCGGCTTCTGAACTTGCCTCTTGGTGATATTCATCCTAGTGCGAAGAATTTGAGGAGTAGGCGTGAGCGAGATCGCAGTACCAGATTTTTATGCGGTAAACTGGTTCCATGGCATCCTAACAATAGCCTCAAGGTGTCTCATATGTCCGATGATTTGCGCCTGCTGCACCACATTTGCACGTTCAACGTGTATCCTAGGTCGACAAATCACATTGAGTGTACGCACCTTATGGTTGATTTCTTGTATCTGGTTGCCCAGGGAGAGAATGTGTGTATGGCCACTTTCATCTTGCGACAGATTGTCCTAATAGCGAAATCAAGAAGAACATCTGAATCGCTTCCTTTTGGCCGACTTATATGCAAGATCACGCTTGAGTTTGCTTACAGACTTGGGCCGGAGTTGCCAGTTTCGATTCACAGCATTGATGAGTCTACCATAGTCAAGATGAAGATCGGGTCTCAGTACCTTGAGACTCAGCTTGAGGAGGATAGCGAGGATGACTTTGATGATGAAGAGGATCCAAGTGAGGGAGAACCTGGAGCAGAAGTTGAGGAAGAAGTCCAGGAAGAGGTAGAAGAGGAGGCTCAGGATACAGATGAGAGCCCTCCTCCTTCTGCTCAGGCTACTGGTGATGATCGCATCACCCGAATTGAGGAGAGTCAGGTCACCTTGCGAAGGGAAGTTCAGGAACTTCGTGCTGAAGTCGAGGATGCCAAGGCCGTTACGAAGAGGAAATTCGGCAAGGTGACTCGCACCTTGGAGGCAATCCTGTGCTGCTTGCAGGATAAGGGTGCTCCTCTTCCGTCACCTGACTCAGACTAGCGATGAGATCTATGATGTTGTTGTTAGTAGTTAGTCGTTTCCTGCTTTATGTTGTGTAAGCCTGTTAAGGCTAGTGCTTTGCTTATGTTGCTGTTGTAATTTTAACTGTCTTAGTTCCCATGTACTTCTTGTCATGATGCTTGTAAGGAGATATCCCTTGTGTTGTGACAATTTTGATTAAATGAAATGCATGGAATGCCTTTGACTCCTTGTGTGAATGATTACGGTGTGTTTGTGCTATTGAGACTGACAAGGTTACGTCCTATTTTGAATATAGGGAATGCCATCGAAGGCTACACGGAGCATAGCTCGGCTTACATTGAGTGAGCCTATGGATCAGGCTCCTTCGCAGTCTGATACCCATGCAGACCCTGCTGTAGGCCCGATTCATGAGACAGTGCGTGCGTCTCAGCCTACTGCTGGTCCTACAGTTGGAACCGCCATTCACACCGCCCGTCAGAGAGCCTTACCGCGCGTCTTCTTCGACGCAGTACACGCCACAGCCTGCTCCACCTCCAGATAGATTTGAGCAGATGATGGCTATGTTGCAGTGGCAGCAGCAGCTCCTGACTACTATTGTGGGGACACTAGCCCAGGGTGGGAGTGTGCCTCCACCCATACCACCTGCGCATCCAGCTGAGGATGCTGATACATATGCCCAGGATGAGGGCATGGCTCATCCTGTACCACCTTCTTACCCTGTAGGGAATGCCGCAGACACACGGGGCTTGTTAAAGTGATTCCAGTGCTTACGACCTCCCACTTTTATGGGTTCTCATAGACCCGAGGAGGCCGAGTATTGGCTCGACCGTGTGTCGAAGATACTGCGGATGTTACATTGTTCAGAGGCCGAGCAGGTCGAGTTGGCTACGTTCCTGTTCGAGCGAGAGGCCAGCTTGTGGTGGGACAGTGTATTGCGGACCGTTGCCGCTGATTATATATGGACCTGGGCAGCGTTCGAGTTCCGCTTCCACGAGAAATACTATCCCCAGACGTACAGGCATGAGCAGGAGAATGAGTTTCTATGCCTCAGACAGGGAGGCATGACAGTCACTGAGTATGAGCATCGGTTCACCGAGTTGGGCAGATACGTCCCGACTATTCTGGCTGATGAGTAGATGCGCATACGGCGCTTTTCAGAGGGTTTACGACTGGATATTCTGTCGAAGATGTGCTGTGTGAGCATTCGCTCCTATGCAAAGCTGATTCACATGTCCATGCGGGTAGAGCAGGATGTAGATCGACTTATCCGATCTCGTGGCCCTGTTGCTCCTAGGCCACGACCAGAGTTGCTGGATAGGCCCTTCGCGGGCAAGAGGCCTCGCGTCGACCCTCCTACTATGGTTACCCCGCCAGTACCACCGTTTCAGCTCCCCAATTTATTATGTACATATTGTGGGAGGACGGGCCACTTAGCGCAGAGTTGTTTTGCCTAGATGCGGGATAATGGGTTCTCGCTGCCGCAGAAGATCGACCGTACACGCTCACAGGCGATATCAGCACCGCCTTTACGGTTGGCTCCTGCGCACCCTTCCTTCAGACCTCCGGTATCGCAGATCAGGCATCCTCTACGGCCCATGGCACAGTGGCCGAACCGGCCACAGCAGGCACGGGTGCATGCCTTGACAGCAAAGGTAGCTGTGACATAGACTTCTCAGCATTCTGCCTTCGAGGTCACTGCCCACATTGGAGGTATTTTTATACTCGTGATGGTGGACACAGGATCCACGATTTCTTTGATATCACGTGCTATAGTCAGACGCATTGGGCTACAGACTATTACTATGGATGGAGTGTGAGTTTATACAGCTCACGGGTCCTTTACAGATGCCACCCAGATGTGTGAGGGCTGTTTGGTGGATCTGGGGGGCAAGACGATGACCCTTGATCTTGTCGTCAACCCCTCTCTTGTTTATCTCGATGTCATTCTTGGCATGGACTGGTTGACTGCAGCGAGAGCCGAGATTGACTGTGAGACTCGTATAGTGACTGCGTACGAGCCAGAGGGCGCATCCTTTACATTTTCAGTGCGGGTAAATCTCTCCTTCCGCATACTTAGCTACGCTACATTACTGCGAGACGCTGATGCCTAGATACTTGAGCATATGCCAGTCGTTTGCGAGTTTGGAGATTTGTTCAGGAAGATCCCTGGTTTGCCGCCTAGACAAGAGATTGATTTCACTATCGATCTGGTGCTTGGTTCCACGCCCGTCTCACTGCCGACGTATCGCATGGCACCATATGAGATGGAGGAGCTGAGGACGCAGATTAATGGTCTGCTGGAGCTTGGCCTTATACGGCCTAGTGTGTCTCCTTGGGGAGCACCAGTTCTGTTCGTGAGGAAGAAGGATGGCTCGATGCGATTGTATATTGATTATCGCAGACTGAACCAGATCACGGTGAAGAACAAGTACCCTTTATAAATTCACGTTGGTATGAATCTTCTCTAGTGTTACGTCTCCTTCCTGAAGCACCTGTTGGATGAAGTGGTGACGAACATCAATGTGTTTAGTACGTGAGTGATAAACAAAATTTTTAGCTAAATTGATAGCGCTCTCGGTATCACACTTAACCGGTATGGCTTCCTACTGAAGTCCCAACCGATTTATCATACCTCTTAACTAAATACCTTTCTTAAACGCTTTCGTCACTGCCATATATTGTGCTTTCGTCATGAAAAGAGCCACCACGGACTGAAGTTTCCACATCCAACTGATTGCTCCACCTGTTAGTACAAATGAGGATCTTGAAGTAGACTTTCTGGAATTCACACTGCCTGCGTAGTCTGAATTTACATACCCTACCAATTGTCTCCGTCTTCTCAAAAGTTAAGACGTAATCTTTCAAACCTCGAATGTATTGAAGTCATTGAACCACTTCCCAATATTACTTGCTAGGGTTTGACATGTATTTGCTCATAACATCGACTGCCTGTAAAATATCTGATCTTGTACAGACCATGACATATATTAAACTGCTAACTGCATTCGAATAAGGTACATGACATATAACTTGCTTTTCCTCATTTGATTTAGGACATTGTTCTAAGGAAAGCGTGAAGTGAACCGCATGAGGAACACTTACCGGCTTTGCCTATTCCATCCCATAGTTGATCAATACCTTTTTAAGGTATTCTGTCTATGATAATTAAAGCCTGCTCCTCTTCCTATCTCTATGAATATATATGTCGAGAACCCTCTTCGCAAGCCCTAGATCTTTCATTTCGAATGTCCCTGATAACTGAGTCTTCAATATGTTGATTTTAAACATATCATGACAGATGATCAACATATCATCAACATACAATAATAGGATGATGAATCTGCTATCACTTAGTGTCTTGTAATAAATACATTAATCGTATTCACTTTGAGTAAATTTCTAACTCACGATGAAAGAATCAAATTATTTATATCACTGCCTAGGCAACTGTTTCAGGCCGTATAACAACCTCATTAACCTGCAAATTTTTTTCTTTACCCCTTTAATTTCGTAACCTTCTAGTTACTTCATGTAGATCTACTCTTCCAACTCATCGTGCAGGAATGAAGTCTTGACATCCATTTATTCTAACTAGAGATTGTATTGGGCAACCAATGCTAATAAGAATCTGATAGATACCTGCTTAATCACCGGCGTGAATATCTCTGTGAAGTCGATTCCTTCTCTCTGAGCATAACCCTTCGCTACCAATCTAGCTTTGTATCTATCTTGTTTTCTTTTGAATAACCACTTGCATTCGATCGCTTTTCAGCCCACTGGAAGCTCCACCAGATCCCATGTGTAATTTTTGTGCACCGAGTCCATCTCATTGTCCATAGTCGCCTTCCACTTTTTTACATCAGGCTCATCAAGTGCTTCCTGAATAGTAGACGTGTAACGCCCTGAAAATCGGGAGTCGAGCATAAACTCCACTCCCGAGTTCCAGAACATCACTATGCAACATTTTCAATGATGTATGAATGTCGGCTGTAGTAGTGCATAAAATATGAGTGAGATTATACCAAAATAACATATCATACTCCAGAGATAGTTAAATTATGCAAGCGGAAGACTGTGTTAGATATATAACATATATAAACTGCTGTAAGTCTCCAGAGTGTGAACATGTTACCAGGTTAAATATCTACATGTATACTCCAAAAATAGAAAGAAAAGAATATACATAAGTGCTCCAAAAATACAAAATGGCAAGTCTCATGGCGTCTAATCAACCTCCCTGTAATCCCGTCGATCAGAACACGGTCTACATAGACCCGCCTGATAACCGCCTATAGGAGAAATCCTCCTCATCATCATACAAGTCCGGCTCCACTTCACAAGCAGCGCCATCATCTGAAACTAAAACAGGGACTGGTTGGTGTGTATAATACCGTCCCGTAACGTGGGAATGAGTAGCCAACTCAGTGGAATCATAGAGTAAAGGTACATGTTATCAAATCAATCAAGCGATAATGATAAAGCAAGCAAATCAAACATTCTTAAATATTGTAATTAATGTAAGAATAAAATGACATGATGTATGCCCTCGCCAACATACTCCCTCATGCGACACCATCTTACGTCCAAGACATACTTTCTTCCCTCAGTGTTCCACATCTTCCAGGCACATGCAGTGCGATATGAATATGATTACCGAGTTGTTATTAGTCCTTTCATACAGCAGGATTGGGAAGCTAAGGTACCTCCCTTATATCAATTCCCAACAATGTCTAGTCTAGGGTCGTCACTCCTAGTATTCTCATATGATGATATGGTTCTAGGTCGCTGCAAGGGTTGTCAGGGCTGTTGCACGCACTCGTTGCACCGCTTCCCCATCTCCTTATCAATATAGGCCTAGTTTGTACTCTTGTTGGTACGGAAGGGTCGTCACCTCCACATTGACTCAGAGTACACTCGAGGTCACTACAAAGGGCTATCAGGGCTGTTGCACGCACTCGTTGCACCGCTCCCCCATCACCTTATCAGTGTAGGCCGACAGCTCGAATATAGTGTCCTATACCACCATAATCAGCTCACGAGTCTAGGTTGCTCACTGGTCACTACGGGGAGGCTCGTGGCCCCAGCGTAGGCTGACAGCTCGACCACGGTGTCCCATACCACCATGCCCGGCTCATGAGTCTTAGCGGATCTAGGTACCATGGTTAGCGGGATTTTCACTGGTAAGTTTGGTACTTTAGATTCAAGCGGTAGCGTCCATACATGATTAACATACATCAGGCTAATCGTGTTACTATACGAGTTCGACTAGTACGATCGCCCGTTGAGTTGATCGACATGAAGTGCTTAAGCACCTTGTGTGGCCTAACCACTGTCGACAAGCAACGCACGGCTCGGGTTCGTCAAATACGTCCTACATTGCGAACGGAATTCAACCACGAGTTCAAGTCTGTTACCGACTGCCTGGACTATAGCATAGCCCCAAACACTTGCAATCTGAATCAGTAAGCATATGAGAGAGACAGAATCGAAATATCAAGTAATCCAAGCATGTTATCAACATATTATAGGATACAACATACGCAGTTAAGCATACACAAGCATTTCATATATAAGGAAATCAATTCAACAACGTACATGGAGGAAATCATACACATCATCAACGTAGTTAAGAATCCTATCTCAACACTAGTCTACAACACCATTTACTAAGTACTTACTCACGCAAGCATCTATACAAACACTTAGACTACACAACTCCAACGTACTTGACGTATGTTGATTTCAACATATAATATGATAAATCCTTATATCAAGGAGATGTCTAATACACAACAATCATGTTCTTACATTCAATACATACGACAGACATAAATCATATTGATTTAGGCATTTCAACAAACACTTAGACTACACTTAATAACATACATAGCGTACGTTGGCCGAAACATGTATTAGGGCGAATCCTTTCGCCAAATAGATCATACATCCATAACTAGCATATATGCACAACAAATACTCATGACAATCATATTAGTAAAATTTATACGTATACGGTATTTCCTACAAATACCTAAAACACCATAAATCTCATATTCTTCGTATGTATTCGAAATAAAAATCAGTTGGCATGTTCTACATGTGAAACAACATTCTTGTCAACAATATACCATTAAACGACATTGAAAGCTTTCAAAAAATGGTAACCTAAGCGTCTAAAA
Organism: Magnolia kwangsiensis; assembly: GCA_037074715.1. Taxonomy (NCBI): domain Eukaryota; kingdom Viridiplantae; phylum Streptophyta; class Magnoliopsida; order Magnoliales; family Magnoliaceae; genus Magnolia; species Magnolia kwangsiensis. Next base: position 117,277,649 of record CM073572.1, on the reverse strand, counting down.
TCCGCACCTTAAACCAGAAAATGCGCATTCGATATGATTCAGACGATATGTCTTCGTCAATGGCGGATACACTACCTATGACATGAAACAGGTTAGCTAGAACTTCATGTAAACGATCGTAGGCTTCAAAACAGGTTAGAGTTAGGATTTCTTACCTAAGATCGAGATCAGAAACGCCGGAATAGCTACACGGATAGGTGGATTAGGCAAGTAGTAAAGCTGAGAAGAATCTCAGGAAGAATCACCAACTTCTCTCTCACTTTCTCTCTCTTTTCTCTCTCTTAGAAAGCTATGATTTGAAAATTCGTATGGGATTTGTGAGAGAGGGTTTAAGGCCTTTTTATAAGCCCAAAAGCGACAAAAATAGAATTAGGGCTAAGGTATACTTAGGTTATAACCAAATCAGGTCTGTTCCGATCCAACGGAGAACTTTTGGAGGTCCTGTTACTAAATGTGGTCGGACTTAAGCTCTCTAATACTGGATCTAGATCAAGCTAAGTTTTCAGTCCGGTCGGGTTTCCAGATCGACCGTGGCGGACCAGATTCAATTCAACGGTTATGGGAACTCGATAAGAGCCACAAGTGTTATGACATGTAAGGACCACCTATCCTGATCCGAGGGTAAATTTGGATCGAATTCTAACGGTCAGAATGCTTAGAAATAACGCGCAAGTGAAATGTTCTAAATTCTTTAAAAATACAATTAATTTTTTAAATATCTTCCTTTTCTCACTCTCTTTACTCCGGATGCAAGGAAACAGTCTCAGGACATCGTTTGGCCTTGATTTTTGAAATGATAGTCAAGTTCAACTAAACGGTCATAATGGTCTAAGATCATGGATATCAGGCTTTCGACGTGCGGTCTAGATCCAATACGAAGTTACAAAGCATTCCCAGGAGCAACTGAGTTTAGAGTTGGATCCTAGATTTTAAGGTAACATAGCGGTAACAAGTCTATAGGTTTTGGGTTTTACAGATCATATTTAAAGTGGTTGGTGTTAATGTCACAGGAAATCTAGTGTAGCGCTAGTTAATTCACATTAAATTTCTAAAGAATTTTATCATAAATGGTGTCTTGGGCTTTGGAATTGGGTTTTGAGAGGTTACCAAGGTGTTACGGTTGACCCATTTCCTAAGGACGTCTAACTCCAGATTGGCAAAAATTTGGGGTGTTACAAGATGGGCCCCCCTCATCTGTAATGATGACATATGAAATATTAGAGTCATCATTGTATCTTGTCGGTAACCTGCGATCACGTGATGAGTTTTTCCTTAAAGGTGGCTGCTCCACCTGCTCCTGTACCTCTTTCTGTGCATCTGTCTTTTCTTGAGTATCATCTATGTCAATTTGGAGGTCTGCAATTAACCTTTTAGGTTTATTTTGATCATCCTAATCATTCTTGAAGAATATTATGCTTTCATCAAACTTGACGTCATGGCTAGTGATGACCTTGCGTGTGATCTTGTCGAATAACCTATAACTTTTCACACCAATGCCATAGCTAACAAAGATGTACTTTTTGGCTATATGGTCTAGCTCATCTCTCTCAATTGATGGTACATAAGAGTAAGCCTCATAACTAAATATGCATAGATCTGAGTAGTCGATTTTCTGACCACTCTATACTTCCTCTGAAATTTTACATTCAATTACCATTGAAGGAGACCGGTTCACCAAATAATAAGCCGTGTTAACGGCCTCTGTCCATAGGTCCTTGCCCAACTCAACATTAGTAAATATACATCTGGCCCTCTCCAGGAGAGTCCAATTCATTCGCTCAGCCACACCGTTTTACTCAAGCATGTGGCGCACTATGTTGTGCTTGATAATCCTTTCATCCTTGCAATAATCATTAAACTCAGTGGAAGTAAATTCTCCACTATTGTCAGTCCTTAAAACCTTTACTTTTCTCCTTGACTGTTTTTCCACCATTACCTTCCATTGTTTGAATATGGTGAAAACTCCAAATTTATATTTCATGAAGTAAACTTAACCTTTCTTAGGGTAGTCATTAATGAATGAAACAAACCATGACGACCCTCCAACAAAAATTTCTGGTGATGACCCCCATACGTCAGAGTGCACATAATCAAGCACTCCCTTACATATGTTTCAGATTTAAAAGATAATCTAGATTGTTTACCATATATACAATGTTCGCATATATCTAAATCAGAATTTTTAAAAGTTGAAATCAAACAACAATCAGATAGTACCTTCATGCCTTGTAACGACTCGAAAAATTCCGTACCAAGACTCGAGTACCACCTCGATCAGAAATCACTTAGGACTAATTCTCTTAGAAATCAAGCATAAGTTAACTAGCGCTAAGTTAGACTGGTTGTGAAATTAGTACTGTTTACTTTAAATACATTCTGTGAGACTTAAAACTTGCAGAATCAATGTTGCTATAATACCCTGAAATCTAGGATCCAACTCTAAACCCAGTTGTTATAGGGAATGTTTGGTAACTTTGTATTGATTCTAGACCGCACGTCGAGAGTCCGATATCTATAATCATAGACCATTATGACCACTTAGTTGGAATTGCCAAGCGCCTAGAAAATCAAGCCCAACTAATGTCCTAACACCATTTTACTGAGTCCGGAGTGAAGAGAGTGAGAAAAAGAAAATATTTAGAAAATTAAATACATTTTTAAGTAATCTGGCACGTGTCGCTTGCGTGACATTTCTAAGCGTTCTGACTGATAGAATTCGACCAGATTTCACCCTCGGATCAGGAAAGTTGGCCCTTTCATGTCCAAGTACTTGTGGCCTTGATCGAAGTTCGGTGACCGTTGAATTGAAACTAGTCCGCCACGGACGATCTGAAAATCCGATCAGACTGAAAACTTAACTTACTAAAGATCCGATTCTAGTGAGCTTAAGTCCGACCGCATTTGATCATAGGACCTCCAAAAATGCTCCGTTGGATCAGAAAGATCCCGATTTGGTTATAACCTAGGTATACCTTGACTTAAAGTCCATTTTTGTTATGTTTGGGCTTATAAAAGGGTATTAAACCCTTAGCTTTCTAACCCATACGAATTTTCCAAACCCTAGAGATTTAAGAGAAAGAAAAGAGAGAGAAAGTGTGGGAGAATCAGGTGAAACTCCGTAGGATTCTTCCTAACCCATCTATACTTTGAACCGAAGTTTCTGAATTGTTCTTCCAGCGATTCTGATTCCATTTTTGGGTAAGTTAAGCTAACACTAACCTGGTTCAAAGCTTAGACTAGCTGTAGTAGAGTTCTAGGTAACCTGTTTCTTGCCATAGGTAGCGTATTAGCTGTAGACGAAGACACATCGTTTGAATCATCTTAAATACGTCTTTTCTGGTTTAAGGTGCGGACTATATGCGCTTAGGTTATGATTTTCAACACTTTCAATGATAGTTAATGATTTATTCATGTTGTGAATGCAATTACACATGCCAAAGGTGTTATCTGTTTTGTCTTCCGCATACGTATACTTTGTATTATAAAAACCGTATTTCATGTATATGTTAGAATACACGTATGCGTATGGAATCTGCTAATTTGCTTGCCATGATAAATTTTCATTGTGATATGCCTAATATGTATGCGGCAACTCCTTAGTGAGAGGACTTGCCATAATTTGCAACGGTGTCGACATACGTGATGTATGTTGAATAGTGTAAGCCAAGTGTTTGCTTAAATGTCTAAATGAGATAATGGTTAGAAAATGTGTTTGCTAAGATGGTTGAGATATGGATTTCAACCATAATGTTTGTGTGCATGATTTTCTTCATGAATCATGTGACTTAGAATATTGTAATACCCAAGATTTTTGCCAACCTGGAGTTAGACGTCCTTAGGCAATGGGTCAACCATAACATTTTCAAAGCTCAATCCCGAAGTAAAAGAAATCACTTTTCAACCCATTTCCTTCAAAACTCACCTTTCACCACCTCATTCTTCAAATTTCTCTAAGTACTTTCATATTAAACATGACTCCTCAAGTTTAATTAGTAAAGAACACCAACCCTAGAGTATTAATGATGAAGAACAATACTGAAGCTAAAAATTACCATCAATAGTAAATAAATGAGTAAAATGGGTTTCGACCCTTAACCTTTTAGAATCTAACAAGATAGATAGGTTAGTTGAATAGATTAGCGTCTCCTATCCTAAAATCATATTCTATATGCCGCAGAAATTCATTTCAGTTTGCAAACTGGCCCAGAAATGCCTCGAATGGAGTCGTGGGCCCACCCACGCTAATCCACAATGATCCAACGTGGGCCCCACATATTTTTGGGACCTAAAGGGCAGGGGGAACCCAGCCCATATGGCCGGCCTCGGCGGAGATGATTTTCATTGGCGATGGCATCGCCGATTCCGCGATGCATCGCCGGTCAAAATCCTCAGTTGGGTCCAGGCTTCGGGCTGGAGGTGTTTGGGGGCTAGGGTAGCCTCCAGGTATGTGGGTCATCCGTTAAAATCTCCTTGATCAGGTACTTCCTTCACAAAGTGACCCTCCAAGCTCTCCTTTCTAACCAAAACGCCTAATTTTTGGTAAAAACCACCCCTCCAAACTCTTCCTTCTTCCGTTTCTAAATACCCTCGCTCCACCCTCCAAATCTCATCTCAAACAAAAACCAATAAAGGCTAAAATGCTGTATGCATACGGTAAATGGTATTTTAGGGTATTTTACGCATTTATAGAAAATACTGTATACGTCCGTATTTTGCTGAAATGCTTGACATATAAATTCATCGTGTTATGATATTAAGTATGCGTGCATGATCTGTTTGGCGAAGAGATTCGCCCTACTGCGCACTTTGGGTCGACATACGCTATGTAGACTAAGGTGTGTAGACTAAGTGTTTGTATAAATGTTTATATTAGTATGTATTGAGTAAATGGTATTCTAAATCAGTTTTGAGAATGAATTCTCAATCCATATGATGATGTATATGATTTCCTACATGTTGGCTATACGTATTGATTTCACTATATATATGAAATGCAGGTGTTGGATGATTTGCTTACGTTGTATGTTATCACATGCTGTGAATATGCTTTGGTTGTTTGTATTTCAATTATGTCACACTCACATGATCATTGATGTTGTTTATAAGTGCTTGGCGCTATACGTTAGTCCAGGCAGTCGGTAATGGATTGAATTCGTGGTTGGCTTCTAATTACCACGAAGGACGAGTCGATGAACGCGAGTCGTGTTTTGAGTTGGCGGTAGTGGTTAGGCCACATGAAGTGCTTCATGCACTTCATGTCGTTCGACTTGAGATGCGCTCGTACTAGTCGAGCCCGTCAAATAACCCGACTGGCCATTGTATGTTCACCCTGTATGAGTCATAACTGCTTGAACCTAGGATACTAAACTTACCATTGGAAACCCTGTTAACCATGGTACCTTGATACAAAAAGACTCATGAGTCGGGCATGGTGGTATGGGACACCATGGTCGAGCTGTCGGCCTACGCTGGGGCCACAAACCTCCCCTTAGTGACCAGTGAGCACGTATGACTCGTGAGCAGATTATGGTGGTATGGGACACTATATTCTTGCTGTTGGCCTACACTGATCAGGTGACGGGCCCTTTGTAGTGACAGCGAGCGTATTCTGAGTTTACGGGAGGTGACGACCCTTCCGTAGCGACGAGAGTACATTAGGCTTGTATTGATAAGGTGATGGGGGAGAGGTGCAACGAGTGCGAGAAACAGCCCTGGCAGCCCTTGCAGTGACCTACAAATATAACATCATATGAGATTTCTAGGAGTGACGACCCTAGATAGGATCTGTGTTGGGATTGATATAAGGAAGGTACCTTAGTTTTCCAATACTGCTGTATGAAAAGGAGTAATAACAACTTGGTAATCATATCCACATCACATTGCATGTGCCTGGAAGATGTGGAGCACTAAGAGGAATGCAAGCATGCCGCGGGCGTAAGATGGTGCCGTATGAGGGAGTATGTTGGTGAGGGCATCCATCATGTCATTTCATGCATACATTAACAACAGAATCAAGGAATGTTTGTTTCATTGCTTTACTATTATCGCATGATTGATTTGAGAACATGCTAATCTTTGCTCTATTATTCCACTGAGTTAGCTACTCACTCCCACGTTACGGGATGGTGTTCTGGACACCCACCAGTCCCTATTTTAGTTACAGATGATGGCGCTGCTTGTGAAGTGGAGCTGGACTTGTATGATGATGAGGACTTCTCCTCCATGTTTTGATCGACGGGATTACACGGAGGTTGATTAGATGCCTTGACACTTGTCATTTTTTATTTTTGGAGCACTGATGTATATTCTTTCTTTCCATTTTTGGAGTATACATGTTTTTAATTAACCTGGTAATATGTTCACACTCTGGAGACTTACAATCAATTAATATATTTTATGTATTTATCATAGTCTTCCGCTTGATAATTTAACTGTCTCTAGAGTATAATATATTGTTTTGGCTTAGTCTCAATCTTGTTTGATGTCATTCTACAGACAACAAGCATTTATTATTATTTATGTTGCATAAGTAACGTTCTGAAACTCGGGAGTTTGGTTTCTACCCGACCCTCGATTTTCGAGATGTTACAAATATCCATGCTACATGAGTGTATGATTTCCTCCATGGATTATGTACTTGGTTGAATCATGTTACATGTGCGTATAAATTCTTACATGTACTATTTACATTTCAAGTTATACTTCATTATTGTTCATGTGAATGCAGGATATGAATCATATGTTAGTTATTGTATGTGTATGTGAATGGGGTTGTGCTACAGTCCAGGCAATCGAAAATCGTTCCATAAATAGTTGTCGAGTTTGTCTTCGCCACACAGGATAAGTTTAGTGACTCTGAGTCATGCTTAGGCTGTTCGGCAGTGGTTAGGCCACACGGAGTGCTTATACATTCCATGTCGTTCAACTTAACGTGCGCTTGGCCTAGTTGAGCTTTTCAACTAACCTGATTGACCGATGCTCGTTCACCATATTTGGTCACTACTGTTTGAATCTAAGGCACTGAGCTTACCAGTGAAACTCCCGTTAACCATGGTACCAAGATCCACTAAGACTCATGAGCAAGGCATGGTGGTATGGGACACCATGGTCGTGCTGTCGACCTACGCTGGGGCCACAAACCTCCCCGTAGTGACTAGTGAGCACCCTACTCTGAGCAGATTATGGTGGTATGAGACACTATATTCTTGCTGTCGGCCTACACTGATTGGTGACGAGCCCTCTGTAGTGACCTTGAGTTTATCCTGACACTGCATAGGGGTGACGAGTCCTGCTGTAGTCTTAAGGATATAAATAGGCCTATAATGATAAGGTGATGGGGGAGTAGTGTAACGATTGCGCGCAACAGCCCTGGTAGCCCTTGCAGCGACCTAGAACCATAACATCGTATGAAATATCATAGGACTGACGACCCTAGAAAGGATCAATGTTGGGAAACGATACAAGGGAGGTGTCTTAGCTTCCCAATACTGTTGTATGAAAAGGACTAATAAGAACTTGGTAATCATATTCATGACATCGCACTGCATGTGCCATTGGTGTTGGTGTGAGAGGACAGTGGTAGTGATTCATGCCGCGATCGTTAGATGATGTCACATGAGGGAGATTGTGGTGAGGGCATGCATCATTCTTCATATCATCCTTGCATTAACAAGAGTATTTAAGACATGTTTGATTGTACTGCCTTATCATTACTGCTTGATTGGATTGATAACATGTTAACCTTTGCTATATGGTACCACTGAGTTGATCACTCACTCCCACGTTCTGGGACGGTGTTTAAACACCAACCAGACTCTGACTTAGCTGCAGGAGATGGCGATGCTTGCGAGACGGAGCCAGACTTCGACGAGGATGAGGAGGCATTCTCATACATGCAGTTCTCAGGCGGGTTTATGTGAGCCTTGTCCTGACCAGCAGGGATTATTTTTTAGAAAATGTATTATATCATTTTGAACAGTTCATGTATGTATTTCGAGATACAGATGTATGCATATTGTCCTAGGCAGAGCACGCATCATTTGAGGATTTATTTTGAATTATATATGTATTTAAGTCTTCCACTTGCATTTTCTCAATATCTCTAAATTGGGCCTGCTTATCTGGCTTGATCTATTTCTTGTTTTATGCATTAATACAGACAACATACAATCTACATCAAATATGTTGCATAAGTGATGTTTTGAAACTTGGAAGCTGAGTTGTGCTCGACCCCCAAATTTCAGGCTGTTACATGCCTAGAGGAGCATGCCACAATCAACCTGCTGAAGTGCTGAAGTGCCATGGCTGCCCCTCCACCTGTTAAAGTGCTGAAGTGCCATAGCTACTGCTCCACCTGCTGAAGTGCTCCCAATCAACCTGTAAAGGTTACCGCGCATTTGCGCTCTCATAACCATGAGTGTCCCTTTTGAAACTTTAAGGACACCATCAATACCAGTGAACTTGCACCCTAGAGCCTCGAGTGCACCCAGAGCAATCAGACTTTTCTTCATAACAAGAATGTTCCTAATGTTAGTCAAGGTACGCTCCATCTCATCAAACATCTTGATACTTTTTTTTATATTATTTTAAAGGATGCTTTCCATATATATATATATATATATATATATATATATATATATATATATATATATATATATATATATGCAAAAACTTACACTTCAGGCTACTGTCCCAGGAGAAAAAGGACCTTGGGATGGTCTATCGTAAGAGCCTAGGGGAGGCCAAAACAAAAGGAAAATAGGGGAAAAGAAACAAAACAAAAGGAAAGGGGCAAGGGCTTAGTCGACCAAGACCATAGCCTAGCTAGCCTAGCGGTCTCTGGTCGAACCTAGCCCCACTCTGTCTAGGAAAAGGCATCCCTTGACCAGTGTATGAAGGGCATCCAATCTGTCCACCACTGCCGAAGCTTGACTTGAACTACTTGATCTGGCCATGGCATCGACTGGACCATTGCCTTCTTTGAAGAAGTGGGTGAAAAGAACCTAGCCTAAGAGCCTGAGATTCTCAATCCGGGAAAGCCAATAGTTCCATTTCCAACCGGGGGAGACGACGCCTAGAAGGAAATCTATTAATAGCTTTGAGTCCAATTCTACGATAATAAACCTGTGGCCCTTAGAAATACAATGGAACAGACCGTTGTGAATGGCTCGGAGTTCGGCACTTATGTTGGAGCCCATACCATAACCCTCGTAGAATGCAAATAACAGCCCACCCTGGTCGTCTCTACAAACGCCTCCACCGCCCGACATACCAAGGTTATCCCTAGCCAACCCATCAATGTTAACCTTAACCCAACCACATGGTGGTCTCCTCCATGTCACTACTAGGGAGGAATTGATGGGAGAGGACCTAGTAGGAACCTGCTGGTTGGGCACGCTGGAAGAAACAGGGGAGAGGAGATTGGTCGCTTGGTTATCCTTACCGATGAGCGCAATCCACCAATAGATGTGAGAGATAATCACTGAAGGAGAAGGGGATCATCCGTCAAACACTGCAACATTTATGGCCTTCCATATCTCCCAAATGGTGAAATAGGGAACCAGATTTTGAACGAAGAGGACTGATGACTTGAAAGATGGAGATAGGCACCAATGGTCAACCGATTCTCCACCGATGAGGTACCGAGCATATCTACACCAAACCTGTTGTCGAAAAAGGTCCATGGGGACTGTGCCAACTTGTTGTCAAGGAAGAGGTGCTGGATGGATTCAATTGCTTGGGTCGTTTGGCTCTGGGCATTGTTGGCATCACAACAAAGGCACCCAGAGGCTAGATGAATACCCTTCGATTAGACTGCTTCATCAACCGGGACTGCTCTGTTTAAAACTTTCCAGACTAGTAAGAATACTTTGGGGGGAGCTTCGCATGCCAGACCCATTTGGCCCAGCCTTTACGAGGGGTAAACGCTTTGAATTTCTCCCAAGCTGGTCTAACTGAGAAGGAATTGGAAGCGAAGAATGACCAGAGGCGTTTATCTGGGTCGAAAGTTAAGCAAAATCCAACTTGAAAAATGAAATCCACCACATATTGTGGCAGGAAGTTAAAAATGTTTAACGAAGGGAGAGGGCCGAATATACCCAGGAACTGCTTAATCTTCATTGCTCGCAAGGCTGCTAGAATGGGCCTGATGGCTATCTGGTGAAGCGAACCTAGACCTGTTCAATTAGAATACCATAAGCTGCTCTCCCGATCGCCCAGTTGCCTGTGAACCAGGGGTTCTAAAGAAGGGAATGGCTTCAGAATGCGCTTCCAAATTGGGGACGCGCAAGCCACAGGGCTGAGCCGATTGATAAGAGAGAGATCTTACTCATATTTGGCTGACATGAATTTGCTCCACAGACTAATTCTTCCCTAAAGCCAATTACCCACGCCATCTTCGACCGGAATGTGTCCATGACCTCAGACAGTTTACGAATACCTAAGTCACCTTCTTCCTTTGGCAAGGAAATCAACTCCCAGCTTTTCCAATGGAACTTGTTCTTGCCCTCAGTCCATCCCCAAAAAAATCTAGCAAATTGAGTTTCTATATGGGAGAGAACCTGAGAAGGAACATGGGCAGCCGCCAACGCATGTATTGGAACGCTGCCTAGCACGTGACTGATGAGCACCACCTTATCTGCCTGGGTGAGGCATCTAGCCTACCAACCCTTGATTCTACCTTAAATCCTGTCCATCAGAGGTTTGAAAGAGCTGGATTTGAGTCTGCCCATCGCCATTGGGACACCCAAATAGGAGAATGCTGAAGTTGATCTGGAGATCCCAAGAGCTCTTTCGATGGACCGCACTCTGGAGGTCTGCAGATTGGACGCGCTAATGAAGGAGCTTTTGGTGAGGTTAATGTGTTGACCGAAGCGTCTTGGTAGGACATGAGGAAAGATTTAGTAGCCCGGATAGAAGATAAACCTCCATTGAGGAATATAAGGGTGTCATCTGCATACAAGAGGTGAGAGATGATGGGGCATCCCCTTCTAAGCTTGAAAGGTTGGACCAGGCCCCGACTTACCAAAAACTTAAACCTCTACTTAACACTTCAACAACCATGATGAAAAGGCTAGGAGAGAGTGGGTCTCCTTGGCGGAGGCCTCTAGATGAACGGAAGAAGCCTGTTGACTCCTCATTTAACAACACTGAAAACCAATTATTAGCCCAACACTTCTCCACCCACTCTACCCAAGAGGTGGAGAAACCGAATTTTAGCAGGACCATTTTGAGGAAAGTCCAATCTACACTGTCATAGGCCTTTTCCATGTCTAACTTCAGTACAATGTTACCACCTCGTGACTTTCGATTGATTTCCCTGAACAGTTCTTGAGAAAGGGCAGTGTTTTCGGTCATTGTAACGCCCTGGAAAAATCCGTACTTGGACTCGAGTACCAACTCGACCAGAAATCGCGTAGGATTAATTCCTTTAGAAATTAAGTGTAAGTTAGCTAGCGCAACGCTAGAGTAGCTGGGAAATAGTCCCTGATCACTTTAAATACTTTCTACAAGACCCAAATCGAGTAGAACCAATGATGCTATAATACTCTATAACCTTGGATCAAACTCTAAACCGGTTTGTTCTCTGGACCTCTTTGAAACTTTGTATTGGATCTAGACCGCGCGTCGAAAGTCCGATAGCTACTATCTTAGACCGTTAGAACTGCCTTGCTGGACTTGACAATCATTTTGAAAATCAAGTCCAACCGACATTCGCAGGCTATTTCATTGAGCCTGGACTGAAGAGAGTAAGAATAGGGACAGATTTGGAATTTAAAATTCAAATCTGGCACACGACTTGACGTGTCAGTATTAAGCGTTCTGACTGTCAGAATTCAGCCAAATTACACCCTCAGATCTGGAAAAATTTTTATTTCATATCATGAGACTTGCAGGCCTGATCTACGTGCGGTGATCGCTGAACTGAAACTGGACCGCCACGTACGATCTACGAACACTGATGGACTGAAAACGGGATGTGAGCAACATCCGACAAGCATGAACTTAAGTCCGATCGCGATCGGCCAGGGGACCACCAGAAATGGTCTTTTGGACCGAAACAACCCCGATTTGGATATACCTTAAGTATATTTTGTTCCTGAGCCTATTTTGGGCACTTTTGGGCTTATAAAAGGGGTTGAAACCCTCACTCCTCTCTCCCATCCGAATTTGAGAAAAAACCCTAGGTTGGGAGAGAGAAAAGGTGAGAGTTTGTGAGAGAGAGTAGGAGAGAATTTTTCTGCCGTTGTGCTACCTGTTGCACGTGCTTTAGCAACACGCTCCAATCACTTGGCCAGTGATTTCTCCACATTTTCAGGTAAGAAAATATCCTAGAAAGTTGCTGATTTAGTCTTCCTTTCGTTCCATAGCATGTTAGCTGATAGATCTTGTAAATCAGGTTGTCTAGTCGCCGTAGACAAAGCGTATACGCTCCGTTCGAAACGATACGCTTCTAGGAGATAAGGTGCGGATTTTAGACGCTTTGATTGACTATTTCCAATGCTTTCAATGTCGTTTAATAGTAGATTATCGACGACAATGTCGTTTGACATGTACAACATGCTGTCCATTTCCTGTTTCGTAAATAGACGAAGAATATGAGATTTAGGGCATTTTAGTCATTTGTAGGAAGTACTGTTTTCATTCATATTTTTTTGATGTGATTGACATGGCTTATTGTCACATTAGAATACTAGGAATACGTGCATAATTAGTTTGGCGAAGAGATTCGCCTAAATGCTCACTTCGGGTTGACATACTATATGTAGACTTAAGTGTGTAGTGTAAGTGTTTGTATAAATGCTTGTATTAGTATGTATTGAATTAAATGGTGTTATGAATTAGTTTGAGATTGATTTCTCAATTAATATGCTGATGTAAATGATTTCCTACATGTTAGTTATATGCATGATTTCATTGTATGTATGAAATGCATGTGCTTGATGATTTACTTAAGTTGTATGTTATAACATGTGTTAACATGCTCACATGGTTGTATTTCATTTCCAATACTCTTACATGAATTGCTGATGTGAATTCATATATTTTTGGGACTATACCTAGTCCAGGCAGTCAGTAACCAAGCGAATTCGTGGTTGGCTTATCTTGGCCACGAACAACGCGTCGATGAACGCGAGTCGTGTTCTGGAGTTGGCGGCAGTGGTTAGGCCACGCGAAGTATTTTACGCACTTCTTGTCGTTCGACTTGAGATGCGATCGTGCTAGTCGAGCCTGTCAAGTAACCCGACTGGCCGTTGTATGTTCACCCTGTATGAGTCATAACTGCTTGATCGTAGGGTACTAAACTTACCATTGTAAACCCTGTTAACCATGGTACCTTGATCCACGAAGACTCATGAGCCGGGCATGGTAGTATTGGACACCGTGGTCGAGCTGTCGGCTACGCTGGGGCCACAAACCTCCCCGCAGTGACCAATGAGCACCTATGTCTCGTGAGCAGATTATGGTAGTATGAGACACTATATTCTTGCTATCGGCCTACACTGATCAGGCGACGAGTCCTTTGTAGTGACCGCGAGCGTATTCTGAGTCTACGGGGGGTGACGACCCTTCAGTAGCAGTGAGAGTACAGTAGGCCTGTATTGATAAGGTGATGGGGGAGCGGTGCAACGAGTGCGAGCAACAGCCCTGGCAGCCCTTGCAACGACCTACAAAATATACATCATATGAGATTACTAGGAGTGACGACCCTAGACAGGATCTGTGTTGGGATTGATATAAGGGAAGTACCTTAGTTTCTCAATCCTGCTGTTTGAATGGACTAATAACAACTCGAAAATCATATCACCATAACATTGCATGTGCCTGGAAGATGTGGAGCACTTGAGGGACGATTGCATGCCGCCGTCGTAAGATGGTGCCGTATGAGAGAGATCGTCGGTGAGGGCATACATCACGTCATGTCATATTGCATTAACGATAGTATTAGGATTGTTTGATTTACTGCTTTACTATTATCACATGATTGATTTGAGAACATGTTAATCCTTACTCTATTATTCCACTGAGTTAGCTACTCATTCTCACATTTCGGGATGGTGTTTGCAACACCCACCAGACCCTGTCTTAGATGTAGGTGATGCAGAGATCCAGGAGGTAGAGCCGGACTTTGATGAGGACCAGGACGAGTTCTCATACATGCAATACCACGACGGCTTTGCTTAGGTGGCCTGGGTTGACGGGACTTCTTAGTGGGACTATTTTTGCATTTTGATTTGTTTATTTACATGTTTATGAGACTCAAAGATGTATTCATACTTTAGAGACAGTCGAGATCTACTTTGTTTTCCATACAGTGATATATATAGTCTTTTAGTCTTCCGCTTGCTTTTATCACTGATCTGGAGTATGAATTGCAGTTTTGGTATACTTTTACTCATGTGAATGCTTTAACTCAGTCAACATTGAATCATAACCATTTTTGTTGCATAAGTGACGGTCTGGAACTCGGGAGTTGAGTTTATATACGACCCCCGATTTTCAGGGTATTACAGTCACAGACCTACCTTGGATGAAGGCCCCCTGTTTCGGGGAGATAAGGGAGGGTAAATGCTTGTTTAACCTGGTTGCAATGATCTTCACAATAATTTTGAAGAGGCAATTATAAAGATTGATTGGCTAGAATTCAAACAAGCGCTTTAGGGCGGGGGATTTCGAGATCAGACAGATCAAGGTGGTGGTGATGGTTTAAGGGATTTTGTGTAAGACCCGTATCTTAGTCCGTACTGATCCATAGACTTCCGCGGTCTTACCGGTCAAATTTCGGTGACCTTTGACCCTTAACCAATATTTACGCGTGACCCTGATTCATATGCCGTCAACCTGTATTGACTAACCCAAGACCATTACCATAGCGACCGCGCCGTCGCTGCGGTTCCGATGCCGTGACTTGCGCACCGAGGCGATACCTTGGTCAAGAGATGTGGGCCAACGTTCGGTGCAAGGAAAACGTCGCGCGTTGCGAAACCCAAGAGAATCTCTACGAGATGTCACATCAATCTCATCAATCAATCAATCTCATTACATCACATGTCAAGTACATGTTAAGTACACATCACCTTTCACCCATACCCAAGCAACCACAAAAGTCAAGAATTTCTTACAAGCCCATGCTTTTCTTACACAAAAGGGCCACAAAAGTCAAAAAGGTGTCTTACACACCCATCACCACCACATCAAACATCTATCACCCATCTCTCTCTCCCTTTACAAGTCTATCTCATTTTCAAACTCTCTCCCAAAAAAAAATCCCACATATGAGAGCTCTCCAAGCCTCTCCCTCTCTTCCAAAACTCCAAGTGTGGCCCACCTCTTCATCCTAAGATCTCTCATCCCAGCCATCCATTCATCATCTCACCCATTGGAATCAAAGCTAAAGTGCTAAGGACCCCATAGAAGCAAGAAGATCGAACGGTGGGTGCTAGTTAATAGTAGTTTTTCATGCTTTTAAGATGAACCAAGTGAGGCCAACCGATCAATGGTTTGGATCTCACTTGGGACCCTAAGTTGTGGCCGATGGCCCACTTTGATCATCATGATCATCCATAATGGAGCCATTCTCCATGGACCCCATCATGATGTTTATTTCAGTACATTTAAAGGTCATCTAGACCGTCCATATTGGTGGAGAAAGGATCTCCACCGTTGAATCCAATTTTTGTTAGTTCCATGTGTAAAGGGACCTATTTTATTATATGATCTCTTACAAGGGAGGGCTCATAGTGGCGGAGCCCTCCATCACAAGCGTGTCCCACCCTCTATCTCTCTCTCTCTACTTTTTCTTTTTTTAGATCATATTGTGTTTGTGTGGCCTGCTTGAATGGACCCCACCTTGAAGTATTTATTTTATCTAAGCTTTCTTCAAGTGGGGCCCACCTTATATGTTGTACCCACATCATCCATTAGTGGTGGCCCACCTCAACAAGGCCCACCACAATGTACTTTCTTCAAGGACCAAACCATCCAGCATCTGGGACGCTGGACGTCCCTGTGTAAAGAAAAAGAAAAGGGAGCTTTTGGGGTGAGCCACTTGCATAGGCCCCACCTTGATGTATATATCCAATCCAAGCCGTCCATCCTCTTACCAACATCATTTTAGCCGTTGTGTAGAAGAATGGAGCTGATCTGAATATCTGGTGGGCCATAGCATAGGGAACATTGGTAGTTACCATTGAAAATTTTCCTAATGATTCCATGCACCCAAAAATCCCAAACTTTGGATTTATTTTGCTTGTTAGGAGCCGTAGAATCTCATGGCTGGGACGGATTTCTTGGATATGGGCCCCACACCCAAAAATCCTCAAATCAGTGATTTTTCAAAAAAAAATAATAATAAAGCAAGAGGCAGAGCCTCTGCCTCTCTGATAGCGGCAGTGGCAGCATGCTGCTGCGTGCAAATGGCGGGCGGGCGGACGACCAGCCCCCCCACAGCCCAGCCATGGGCCCCACCTTGATGTTTTTTTGTATCCGCACCGTCCATTTTGTGAGCCCTTGGGGCGGTGGGCTGCCCTCCAAGTTTCAGCTCCATCCAACGATCGAGTGGCCCACGTTGCAAAAAATAGTGGGATTGAACCTCTACCATTGAAACTCTCTTTTGGGCCCACAGAAGTTTCAGATCAAAATGAAATTTGTATTTTCTCTTCATCCAGGTCAGAGTGACCTTATGAACGGTTTGGATGACATTTATACATTACAGTGGGCCCCACATGGGAGCCCATAGTAATGAATGTGTTTTCATCCACCGTCTGCCTGACGGTGGAGCCCACCTTATTTGTGTTCTATCTGCACCGTCCACCCCTGGACGGTGGGACCCACCAGGAGTATGTGTTATATCTGCACCATCCACCCCTAGACGGTGGGACCAGCCCCACCCCAGGTCTGTGTGACCTATCAGCAGACGGATTGAAAAATAAATATTATGGTGGGCTCCCTATCCGGGTGGCCTCATTAACAGGTTGGCTGGAAAATAATCATTTCAGTGGGTCCCAGCCCCACCCCAGGTCCACATGACCTCATGAACAGTTGGGTGGCCAATAAATATTACAGTGGGCTCCCTAGTCCACACGTTGGATGACAAATAAATATTACAGTGGGCCTAGGCCCATGCGACCACATGAACAGTTTGGATGGAAATAAACAATATGTTAGGCCCATGGGATTGGACCCATTTAATGTAATTTAAGGCCCATGGGATTGGACCCATTTGATGTGTTCCAAGGCCCATGGGATTAGGCCCATTTGATATGTATAAGGCCCATGGGTCGAGAACCATTTGATGTAGTCTAAGGCCCACGGGTTATGACCCATTGCAATGCACATAAGGCCCATTGGTGCGGCCCATTTATGTGGCCCATTTGATGTATTTCAGGCCCAATGGGATGTACCTAAGGTCCATTGCAAAGTGTGACCCCAACATGATTTATGTGACGATGTTTACGATGGGCTATGCCTTGAGAGAAATGTTCGTTTGACGTCCACATTGCAAGTATAATGTTGGTTGGATGTCCACATTACGACTCTCCCTAGGGCCCCTTTGATAGGCAGTACTTGTTGTGTATAGGCCGTTTAGGCCCATCTGCGTTGTAAGAATGGTTCATCACTTATTTACATATTTAGTATAGTTTCATAACTCATGATCATATGCATCATATGTATGCTTGATATGAGAATTGACTGATCATAGCATATGCCTTCGGGCAGGTTGTTTACGGGCTCCCGGTTAGGCGGTGTTGCCCTACATGAGGGCACGATATGCGCAGGATTTGTTGCATGACTGGATAGCGTGATTCATGCATTTCGCATTTGTGTGACATGGTTATTGTACGCCCTGGTGACATCAGAGTCATAGCTTCTACAGACGTATTGTGGTTGGCAGGATTGGATACCGGAAATCTTGTTCTACATGGGGTGCTATAAATATTCCTGGGTGAAAGTCCCTAAACCCTTACGGTACTGTAACACCCTGAAAATCGGGGGTCGTGTATAAACTCAACTCCCGAGTTCCAGACCGTCACTTATGCAACAAAATGATTATGATTCAATGTTGTCTGAGTTAAAGCATGCACATGAGTAAAAGTATACCAAAACTACAATTCATACTCCAAATCTAGTGATAAAAGCAAGCGGAAGACTAAATAATATATATATCACTGTATGGAAAAACAAAGTAGATCTCAACTGTCACTAAAGTATGAATACATCACTGAGTTTCATATACATGTAAATGATAAAAATAAATGTCCAAAAGAGTCCTACTATGAAGTCCCGTCAACCCAGGTCACCTAAGCAAAGCCATCATGGTACTGCATGTATGAGAACTCGTCCTGGTCCTCATCAAAGTCTGGCTCTGCCTCCTGGATCTCAGCATCACCTGCATCTAAAACAGGGTCTGGTGGGTGTTGCAAACACCATCCCGTAACGTGGGAATGAGTGATCAACTCAGTGGAATCATAGAGTAAAGATTAGCATGTTCACAAATCAATCATGTGATAATAGTAAAGCAGTAAATCAGACAATCCTAATACTATTGTTAATGCAATATAATATGACATGATGGATGCCCTCACCGACATTCTCCCTCATACGGCACCATCTTCGTCCGCGGCATGCGTGCATCCCGCTCAGTGCTCCACATCTTCTAGGCACATGCAATGGTATGGTGATATGATTTCCGAGTTGTTATTAGTCCATTCAAACAGCAGGATTAGGAAACTAAGGTACTTCCCTTATATCAATCCCAACACAGATCTTGTCTAGGGTCGTCACTCCTAGTAATCTCATACGATGTATATTTTGTAGGTCGCTGCAAGGGCTGCCAGGGCTGTTGCACGCACTCGTTGCACCGCTCCCCCATCACCTTATCAATACAGGCCTACTGTACTCTACTGCTACTGAAGGGTCGTCGCCTCCCGTAGACTCAGAATACGCTCGCGGTCACTACAAAGGACTCGCCGCCTGATCAGTGTAGGCCGACAGCTCGACCACGGTGTCCCATACCACCATACCCGGCTCATGAGTCTTCGTGGATCAAGGTACCATGGTTAACAGGATTTACAATGGTAAGTTCAGTACCCTAGGTTCAAGCAGTTATGACTCATGCAAGGTGAACATACATCGGCCAGTCGGGTTACTTGACAGGCTCGACTAGCACGATCGCATCTCAAGTCGAACGACATGAAGTGCGTAAAACACTTCGCGTGGCCTAACCACTGCCGCCAACTCCAAAACACGGCTCGCGTTCATTGACGCGTCGTTCGTGGCCAAGATAAGCCAACCACGAATTCGCTCGGTTACTGACTGCCTGGACTAAGCATAATCCCAAACAATTATGAAATCACATCAGCAAATCATATGAGAGTATTGGAATTGAAATACAACCATGTGAGCATGTTAACACATGTTATAACATACAACTTAGGCAAATCTTCCAACACATGCATTCCA
The DNA here is from genome assembly GCA_037074715.1 of Magnolia kwangsiensis. NCBI lineage: Eukaryota > Viridiplantae > Streptophyta > Magnoliopsida > Magnoliales > Magnoliaceae > Magnolia > Magnolia kwangsiensis. Next base: position 117,258,188 of record CM073572.1, on the reverse strand, counting down.
TACATGTAACGAAATCATGCATATAACTAACATGTAAGAAATCATTCACATCAGCATATTAATTGAGAAAACAATCTCAAACTAATCCATAACACCATTTAATTCAATACATACTAATACAAGCATTTATACAAACACTTACACTACACACTTAAGTCTACATATTGTATGTCGACCCGAAGTGCGCATTTAGGTGAATCTCTTCGCCAAACTAATTATGCACTTATTCCTAACATTCTAATGCGGCAATAATCCATGTCAATCACATCAGCAAAATATGAATGAAATCAGTACTTCCTACAAATGACTAAAATGCCCTAAATCTCATATTCTTCGTTGATTTACGAAACAGGAAATGGATAGCATGTTGTACATATCAAACGGCGATGCCGTCGATAATCTACTATTAAACGACATTGAAAGCATTGGAAACAGTCAATCAAAGCGTCTAAAATCCGCACCTTGTCTCTTATGGATGTGTAAATTTGAACGGAGCGTATACGCTTCGTCTACAGCGATAAGAGAACCTAATTTACGAGTTACGTCAGCTAACATGATATGAATCCTAGTAAACCTCAAATCAACAACTTCTAGGGTTATTTCTTACCTGAAAATGCGGAGGAATCACCGGTCAGGTGATCGGAGGGTGTTGCTACAGCACGTACAACAGGCGGCACAAAGGCAGAAAAATTCTCTCCTACTCTCTCTCACAAACTCTCACCTTTTCTCTCTCCCAATCTAGGGTTTCAACCCCTTTTATAAGCTTAAAAATGCCCAAAATAGGCTCAGGTACAAAGTTTACTTAGGGCATATCCAAATCGGGGCTGTTTCGGTCCAAACGATAATTTCTGGTGGTCCCCTGGCCGAATGCGATCGGACTTAAGCTCATGCATACCGGATCTAGCACGCATCAAGTTTTCAGTCCGGCAGGGTTAGTAGATCACATGTGGCAGTCCAGTTTCAGTTCAGCGGTCACCGCACGTAGATCAGGGCTGCAAGTCTCATGATATGAAATTGAAATTTTTCCTAATCCGAGGGTGTAATCTGACTGAATTCTGACGGTCAGAACGCTTAATACTGACATGCCAAGTCGTGTGCCAGATTTGAATTTTAAATTCCAAATCTGTCCCTATTCGCACTCTCTTCAGTCTGGGCTCAATGAAATAGCCTGTGGTTATCGGTTGGACTTGATTTTCGAAATGATTGTCAAGTCCAGCAAGGCGGTTCTAACGGTCTAAGATAGGAGGTATCGGACTTTCGACGCGCGGTATAGATCCAATACAAAGTTTCAAAGTGGTCCAGAGAATAAACCTGCTTAGAGTTTGATCCGAAGTTATAGAGTATTATAGAGTCATTAGTTCTACTCGATTTGGTTCTTGTAGAACGTATTTAAAGTGATCAGGGACTATTTCCTAGCCACACTAGCGTTGCGCTAGCTAACTTACTCTTATTTTCTAAAGGAATTAATTCTACGCAATTTCGGGTCGAGTTGGTACTCGAGTCCAAGTACGAATTTTTTCCGGGCGTTACAGGTACCAAGAGGTTTCTCCAACATCTAGACCGAGTGGGTAGATGAGCGTGGAGTTTCGATTACCAGATGGTTGCACTCTCCACTATGTCGTGGTCGGTTGGAAGGGGGTGCGGCCTTACCCGCCCTAGTGTAGTGGGCAATGCTAGGCTGAGTCTGACCAGCTCGAGGAATGGGTCCGCTATCGACGACTCGAGCCCGATATTGACAGACAGATAGTGAGGTCTCTTCCACTTACCCTATTGTGCGCGATGAGGCAGCGATCTGGTTTAGAGTGTACTAGACCCCGGTGATATTTCAGAGTTTAGCTGTATTGACATGTGGACTTAAATGCGGATTGTATGCTTGACTTGCATCTTGCATCGCATAGCCTTGGTACGGCTCATGATATTATGGATCCATCTACATATTCCATATTACTCTGATATTGCATGATCATATTACTACCTTGCGTACACACTTTCACCACCCTCTAAGCTTTCTATAAGCTTATGCACGACCGTTGCATGTAGGTGACGTTGGGGCGCAACAGCGTTGAGACAGGAGCACTTGCAGATCATTTTGGAGTTTTTGTTCCTTACCATTGTATTTCCCTTTATGCTCATTGTACTTGTAAAGTTTTTGATCATAGTAAAAATGTAATGGAGTTCTTGGTTGTTGTTTGTGGGTTATGGTTTTGGTTATGCTTATTACGAATCAAACTGACGATGAAAATTCTCCTCGTAGCATCTCAGGATCGGAACCTGATGAATGGGTGCTAGGAGCCGAAAATCGGGTTCTACGGAGGCTGTTGGCGCTGGATTTGGCGATCGAAAATTTTGTGAGCCCGGTTTCTGAGTTTGGGGCGTGACATTTTTCCACCTTTGAAAACGTATATTGTGGCCTTGTGGATGTCATGAGCAATGATATCCCAACAACTAGAGTAGAAGGCACCGAAAAACCCATCTAGACCAGCTACTCTGTCCTAGGGGATAGCTAGGTGTAACATCCCGAAAATCGGGGGTCGAGCATAAACTCCACTCTCAAGTTCCAGAATATCACTTATGAAACATTTTCAATTATGGATGAATGTTGTTCATATTAGTGCAGAAAACATGAGTGGGATTAGACCAAAACATCATATCATACTCCAGAGACAGTTAAGTTTCTCAAGCGGAAGACTGTGATAAATATATAAAATGTATAATTGATTGTAAGTCTCCAGAGTGTGAACATGTTACCAGGTTAACTAAATACATGTATACTCCAAAAATGAAAAGAAAAGAATATACATGGGTGTAAATAAAAGGCAAAATACCAAGTGTATTGGCATCTAATCAATAACCCTGTAATCCCGTCGATCAGAACCTGCATATAGGAGAAATCCTCCTCAACATCATCAAGTCCAGCTTTTCTTCGCAAGCATTGCCATCATCTGAAACTAAAACAGGGATTGGTTGGTGTGGCCAACACCGTCCCATAACGTGGGAGTGAGTGATCAACTAAGTGGAAACTATATACAGCAAAGGTTAACATGTTATCAACTCAATCAAGCAGTAATGATAAAGTAGTACAATCAAGCATGTCCTAGATACTCTTGTTAATGCAAGAATGATGTGAGGTAATGATGCATGCCCTCACCACAAACTCCCTCATGCAACATCATCTAACGATTGCGACATGAATCACTACCACTGTGCTCTCATACCAACGTCAATGGCACATGTAGTGCGACATCATGAATATGATTACCAAGTTCTTATTAGTCCTTTTCATATAGCAGGATTGAGAAGCTAAGGTACCTCCCTTGTATCATTACCCAAATGGTGATCCATTCTTGGGTCGTCAGTCAGAGATAATCTCATAAGATGTTACGGTTCTAGGTCACTGCAAGGGCTGCCATGGCTGTTGCGAGCAATCGTTGCTCCTCTCCCCCATCACCTTATCAATACAAGCTTAGTTATATCCCACATACTGCAACAAGACTTATCGCCCTTATGCACTATCAGGATATACTTGAGGTCACTACAGAGGGCTCGTCACCAATCAATGTAGGCCGACAGCAAGAATATAGTGTCCTATACCACCATAATCTGCTCACGAGTATAGGTACTCACTGGTCACTACAAAGGGCTCATCACCAATCAATGTAAGTCGACAGCATGAATATAGTGTCCCATACGACCATAATCGGCTCATGAGTCTTAGCGAATCGAGGTACCAAGGTTAGAGGGACTTTTCATTGGTAAGTTTGGTACCTCAGGTTCAAGCAGTAGCGACCAAACATGGTGAACAAACATCGATCAATCGGGTTAGTTGATAAGCTCAACTAGGCCAAGTGCACGTTGAGTTGAACGGCATGGAATGCATAAGCACTCCATGTAGCCTAACCACTACCGAACATCCCAAGTACGACTCAGATTCGTTGAACACATCCTGTGTAGCGAAACAACATCAACCACCATTTCCAGAACAGTTTTCGATTGCCTGGACTGTAGCTGTCATGCCCCTAACTCGGAAACTGGGCTCACAAAATTCCCGATCGCCGAATCTAGTGCCGACAGCATCCGTAGAACCCCATTCTCGGCTCCTATCGTCCATTCGCCAGATTCCGATCCTGGGATCCTACAAGGAGGATTTTTTTTTTAATGTACATTTAACTAGTAATAAGCATAACCATAAGATTACCCAATTCACAATGGCAACATCGTCATCACATATCCACTAATATAATCATTTAAATACAATACTGAAAGGGAAATACATAAATAGAGAATCAAGCTCCAGAAGACCACCGCACTCTCCAAGCTCAATACTGCTATAGCCTAACATCACCTGCACGCATCTATCATGCATAAGCTTATAGAAAGCTTAGAGGGTGGTGTAAGTGTGTGCACAAGGTAAGTGCCAAGTATTCAATACAATGCTATAATCATACAATATCGGAAAATTGGTAATCCATAAACTATACAATGTCTGAATAAGCAGAAATACTGACAAGAGCAAGAATTATCAGAGTAAGCAGAAATACTGACAAGATATAAATCATACGATAATAGAGTAAGCGGAAGTATAAACAGGTCTATGAGTCAATCAATATCAGAATACGCAATATAGAATAGTTATGCGATGAGGAGTCATAAAGGGCTAAATATCAAATGTCGAGGATGCAATACAATATACAAATCCTGTAAAGTTTGTCTAGGCCATATAAGTACAGAAACATAGCAACCCGAAATGCCATATGCCTGCGGATGCAATGTGATATGCGATGCGGATGAAATGACCATGCTGGAGTGTGAAGTCGGGATGATAGTATGTAGTATCGCAGGCTCTGGGGTCCACCACAAGGGACTTCTATCCAAACCAGTCCCATACCTAAATTTGGATAGTCAGACTCAACGTGGTAAACTTCTGATCTTAGGTTAGTCGCGCGCCTAACCGAAATCCATGCCATAATAAAGGTACACTAATTAATTGCGCACCACCAGCCCGAGTGGATAGTGAATGGATGAATGAATGAGCATGCATCTCCTACTTAATAAGTCCACATATCAGTACGGTTCTTCTCTGAAAAATCACCGGGGTCTATTACACTCCAAACCAGATTATCGCCCCATCGCGCGCAACAAGGTGAGTGGAAGAGAACTCACTATCCGCTTGCTAATATCGGGCCCGGCTCGTCGATAGCGGACCCATTCCTCGAGCTGGTCAAACTCAGCCTAGCTTTGCCCCCTCCTCTCGGGCAGGTAAGGCCGCACCCCCTTCCAACCGATCACGACACAGTGGAGAGCGCGGTCATCTGGTAATCGGCACTCGACGCTCATCTACCCACTCGGTCTAGACGTTGGAGCAACCTCTGGAACTAAGAGGGTTTAGGGACTTTCACCCAGGGATATCTATAGTACCCCATGTAGAACAGATTTTTGGTATCCCATCTGGCCATCCACGATATGCCTGTGGAGGCTACGACCCTGATGTCGCTAGGACATATAGTAATCACAATACACAATGCGAGATGCATGAGTCATACAATCCAATCATGCATTAATCCTACGCATACCGTGCGCTCATGTGAGACAATCACCACCTATCAGGGAGTCTCATAACAACCAGCACTATGACATATGTAATGGTCAATGAAATCTCATAACAGACATGCAGATGATGCGTATGGCCATATATCATGATGCTATGCAGTCACATACTCATAATCAGTATCAATAACCGACATTGACAATCGACATCGACCATGTGGACATTCAACCAACATTATCCCCCAAGGAATGGCTCACATAAAGCCTAACATATAGTGGACTCATGACCTCACACAAGGACCAAATATACAACACCATGGGCCTCACTCAAGAGTTTAATATACATCACGATGGGCCTTTCACATGGGCCTATCATACATTATAATGGGTTCCCTCGCCTAGCCCTCAAATGCATCACAGTGGGCCTCATCACATAAGCCTCATATACATCATATTGGGCCTTGACAATCGGAATCGGTGATCAGCCATGACAATCGAAATCGACAATCGGCCACAATAATTGGCCTCGATCGGTAATCGGCCTCGATGATCAGAATTGGTCAATCGGCCATGACAAGTAGAATCGGTAATCGGCCACCATCGGTAATCGGTCACGATAATCGGCCATAATCGGTAATCGGACATAGTAATCGGCCACGATCGGTAATCATTCTCGATAATCGACCTCGAACGGTAATCGGTCAATTGGCCATGACAAACAGAGTCGGTAATCGGCCACGTCAATCGATAATCGGCCACGATCGGTAATCAGTCTCGATAATCGGCTTCGATCGGTAATCAGTCAATCGGCCATGACACGCAGAGTCGGCAATCGGCCACGTCAATCTATAATCAACATATATATGCAAGGTGGGGTGCATAGATGATCAGCCAATCAACCATAATATAAAGATCGGCACTCGGTCGTGGTTATAACAAATCCGATAACATGGAGTCATCAGTCTATGGTGAATGGGGTCCACTTATTTGGGGTTAACCCACGAAGAGAATGGGCCTAACAAGGCTTAAGGGAAGGTCACAAAAAGGACATCTAACCATCATTGCCCCTCAATGTGGACATCTAACCAACATTGCTCCCAAGGAGTGACCCGCATAGAGGCAAACGTATCGTAGGCCCATGACCTCATACAAGGACCTAATACACGTCACTATAGATCTCATTCATGAGCCAAATACTCATCACAGTGGCCTCGGCACATCGGCCATGATTATATCACATCAGGCCTTTCCCATGGGTTTCGAATTCATCAAATGGGCCTAGCCCATGGGCCTCGAATACAACTCAATGGGCCTCGCTAAAAGGGCCATAAATCCACAACAAGTGAGCCCTGCACACGGGCCTCGTCACAACAAGTTGGGCCTCAAATATACATTACAGGTGAGCCTTAAATACACATCACATCGGACCCCAACATATAGGCCGGGTATACATCATATTGGGCCTCAAACATGGGCCACAAACACATGACAAGTGGGCCCTGCATATGGTCCTTAGGACACATCGCGTGGGCCTTAAATACAAAATAGGTGGGCCCTACACAAGGGCCTTAGATACATCAAATGGGCCGCATAACATGGGCCTCATATATTTCAAGGTAGGCCTCAACAATGGGCCTTATACAAATTAGGTGGCCCTCACGAATGGGCCATAACAAATCAAAGGTAGTCCTCACAGATGGGCCATAAACATATCGAAGGTAGGCCTCATAGATGGGCCATAACATATCAAAGGTAGGCCTCATAAGGTAACCCATGATTGGGCAAAAATAGGTGGACAACTAGCATTAAACACGTACATCATGTGGGGACCAAGTGAATGGACGGTGTGAATATACGATACATTACAAGATGGGCCAGATGGTAGGGATAAAACAGACACATTATGGTGTGCCCTGCGCTGCCCGTCCACACGGATGATGTGGCTATAAGTCACATATATTAAGGTGGGGTCCCACCTACCCACACGTGTGGGCCCCACGCTCCCAAACGGACAGGCGGTTTGGGTATATCACAACCTCATGATCCGTCCCACCGTCCTGGACAAATGGACAGTGCAGATAAGATAAATACGTGGAGGTGGGTATCACAGCATTGTCCACCCTTGGAGGTGTGGATATGAAATAAATGCATCAAGGTAGGGCCCACCATCACCTTTATTTTTCATCTTGTATGTTCATAAGGTCATAGAGACCTGATTCAAGAGGAGAAACAAACATCATTTTAATCCAGAACTTCTCTGACCACGAAGTAGCTTCAATGGTGGACATTCGATCTCCACTAATTTTTTTTTTCAGTGTGGTCTACCTGATAGATGGTTGGATATGACATATACATCACAGTGTGGCCCATCGTTCAGCTCTGAATGGTGGGAATGAAGCATTTACATTAGGTGGGTCACACCCGTCCAGTATGCTGGATGGGTGGATAAGGCCCTTACATCACGGTGGGGGGTCCACAGACCTGCTGACATCATCAGCAATATAACTGGTGAGTTACACCAGCCAATCTACTCCACATGGGTGGGCCCCACGTAGGGCCCACCATCACATTTATTTTTCATCTATAATATGTAATATAATATATCATTTATAATACATATAATATCATAAACATGTCAGCATCTGGATGTAAGGCATATACATCGAGTGCGTCTCACCATCTGGACAGTTGAATGTAACAAATACATCATGGTAGGACACCACCTTCCAAATGATGGATGGTGTGACGAAACACATATATCAACGTGGGATAGGCCCCACTGCACTAGCTGACGTCCTTGCATCAGCGATAAAGTTGATGGTCCTCACCGTGATGAACAGGGTGGATATTATATACATATATCACGGTGGGCTCCATCCAAATGGACAGACAGTGTGGATGGAATCCACACATCACATGGGTCCACAGAATCTGCTGACGTCCTTAGCAGATATGCAGCTGGTGTGGGACGTGCTAATCGTGGCTCCCACGTAGGGTCTATCCTAATGTTTATATGCCATCCAATCCGTTGATAATGTCACGTGGACCCAGATGAATGGGAAAAACAAATTTCATTATGTTCTAAAACTTCTGTGACCCTGAAAAGGGGTTTCAATGGTAGATGATCAGTTATACTGTTTCCTATGATGTGAGCCACTTCGGATACAAATCGGGCTGATCTTTGGAGGGGGCTCACTTCAAACATAGGCCCACCGAATGAATGGCACGGATGACAACATACATCTTGGTGGGACCCATGGCTGGGGCTGTGAGGCCCAGCCCGCCCGTCTTCCAGCATCCAGCGCAGGACGCTCCTGCGAGTCCTGTGGTGTCAGCGGCGGTGTCAGCGGCAGCAGCAGCAACTGCTACCTAAATTTTATTTTATTTTATTTTTAAAATTAATATTTCGGTGGTTTTTCCCATGTGGGGCCCTGATCTGACAAATCTAACCCATTCATTGGATTCTACGGCCCATGATCTACTTAATGAGACTAATATATGATGAAATTTTGGCAAATAGAAGAAACAGGGTGAGTTTTAAGGGTATTAATACTATTTCCTTTGGTATGGCCCGCTTGATTATCAGATCGGCCTCATTTTTTGATTTAACGGCTAAAATGACTCGAGGAAGAGGACGGATGGATTGGATTAAGTACATGAATCAAGATAGGGCTCGCATGAGCGGCCCACCCTAACTTTCTCTTCTTTTTTTTTGTTTGGCTAATAGTACACGCCCATTTCACTACACGCACTCCACGTTAGCCACGCCCGTCCAGCGTCTAGGGACGCTGGACGGCATGGATAAACGCATGCATCGTGGTGGGTCCCACATGGGACGTGGTCACTACATCAAGGTGGGTCCCACATGAATGTGGCCCACCTGGTTTGGATCAATTTAATGTTTGTCCATTCCCATCATCCAGATCCTCTAAGAGAGGTAGCAAAGTGGATCAGTACCCACGTTTGGACAGCCATAGGGTCCATGTGATGGACGGTTTGGACACCACTCATCGAATGGGCCACAAAATAAAGAAAGAAGAGAGAGAGAGAGAAAGAGAGAGAAGCACCCACCTTTGATCTTTTTGGATTTCTTCTTCCATGAACGCCTTTTAAAGCTCCAATGGTTGAGATTTAACGGTCGAGATGGATCATGGATGGTGGAGATGGGAGTTAGGAAGTGGGCCATACATGGCCTCTCATGGAGGCTTGGACGATTCTTGCATGGAGAATGAGAGAGAAATGAGAGAGAGAGAGAGAGAGAGAGTGATGGGAGAGAAATAATGGTGAGTGATGTAGCATATACTTTGTTGTATGAAATGTTGACTTTTGGGGAGGGGTGGTTGTACTTGGCATTAATTGGTGATGTGTACTTTGATTGATAGGATTGATGGGATGTTTCGTAGAGATTCCCTTGATACTTGCAACATGCGGTGTTTTCTCGAACTGAACGCGGGCCCACATCTCCTGGCCTGGGTATCGCCTCGGCGCGCGAGACGCACCAACGGAACCGCGGCGACGACGCGGTTGCTAGGGTACAAGTCTCGGGTTGAGTCAACTCGGGTTAACAGTGCGTGAATTAGGATCATGCAAAAATGCTGGTTAAGGGTCGAGGTTATTGGGATTCGACCGGAAAGACCACGAAAGTCTACCGAACGATACGGTCAAGGTTACGGGTCTTACAGTAGCACAGCCCCATTCACATACACATACAATAACTAGAATATGATTCATATCTTGTATTCACATGAACAATAATGAAGTATAACTTGAAATGTAAATAGTACATGCAGGAATTTATATACACATTTAACATGATTCAACCAAGTACATAATTCATGGAGGAAATCATACACTCATTTAGAGTGGATATTCTAAGTCACATGATTCATGAAGGAAATCATTCACACAAACATTATGGTTGAAATTCATATCCCAACCATCTTAGCAAACACATTTTCTAACCATTATCTCATTTAGACATTTAAACAGACACTTAGCTTACACTATTCAACATACATCACGTATGTCGACACCGTCACATATTAGGGCAATTCCTCTTACCAAGGAGTTGCCGTATACATATCAGGCATATAACAAGGATCATTAATCATGACAAGCATATCAACAGATTTCATACGCATACGTGTATTCCAAAATGTACATGAAATACGGTATTTACAATATAGAGTATACGTATACGGAAGATAAAATAGATAGCACATTTGGCATGTGTAATTGCATTCACAACATGAATAAATCATTAACTATCATTGAAAGTGTTGAAAACCATAACGTAAGCGCATATTGTAATACCCCGAATTTTTGCCAACCTGGGGTTAGACGTCCTTAGGCAATGGGTCAACCATAACACCTTGGTAACCTCTCAGAACCCAATTCCAAAGCCAAATAAATCATTTAGAACCTAATTCTTTAGAAATTTAACGTGAATTAGCCAGCGCTACACTAGATTTTCTGTAAAATTAGCACCAACTACTTTAAATACGATCTGTAAGACCCAAAACCTATAGAATCATTGACGCTACCTTACCCTGAAATTCACGATCAAACTCTAAACCGGTTTATTCTTAGGAACCCTTTGAAACGTTGTATTGAATCTAGACCGCACATCGGAAGTTCGATTATCCCAAACTTAGAAAAATATGACCGCCTAGTTGGACTTGACAAACACCCCGAAAATCAAGCCCAACTGATGTTCTGAGGCTATTTCATTGAGCCTGGAGCAAGGAGTGTGAGAAAGAGTGAAATTCTTTATAAATTAAATGTGATTTAAATAAATCTGGCACGTTTCGCTTGCGGGTTAAGAATAAGCATTCAAACCATTAGAATCTGACCCAAATACACCCTCAGATCAGGGAACATTTTCCACTCAGGTCAATGTACTTGGAATCCTCGATCGAGTATCAGTGACCGCTGAACTGAAACTGGCCCACCACGTGTGATCTGGGAACACTGTCGGACTAAAAACTTAATGTGATCAGGATCCAATATCCATGAGCTTAAGTCCGACCGCATTTGGTCAGGAGACCTCCAGAAATGCTCTTTTGGACCGGAAAAGACCCGATTTGGTTGTAACCCAACTATACCTTGACTTAAAGTCTATTTTGGTCATGTTTGGGCTTATAAAAGGGCCTTAAACCCTTAGCCTTCTAACCCATATGAATTTGGGGAAAACCCTAGAAGAGAGGAGAGAAAAGAGAGAGAAAGTGAGGGAGAAGCTGGTGATTCTTCCAGGGATTCTTCCCTGCTGCTCCACATGCCAGATCCTTCCACCTGCATCGCTATTCTGGCGATTCCAACGCCGTTCTAGGTAAGAAAACCCTAACCTTAACCTGTTTTAGGGATTCTATTGATCCAAGTAGCGAAGTAGCTGACTCACCTTGTGTATTAGGTTGCCAATCAGTCGTTGACGATGATGTAGAGTTCCTGTTCGATTCATTACGCTCCTACGGCGTAAGGTGCGGATTTTAGACGCTTTGGTCATTTTTCAAAGCTTTAAATGTTGTTTAATGGTAGATTGCTGATAAGGATGCTGTTTGACATGTAGAACATGTTGTCCATTTTTCATTTCGAATACGTACGAAGAATATGAGATTTAGGATATTTTAGGTATTTGTAGAAAATACTGTATACGTACGTATTTTGCTAATATGATTGTCATGAGTATTTGTCATGTACCTATGTTAGTTATGCGTGTATGATCTGTTTGGCGAAGAGATTCACCTAATGCACGTATTGGCTGACATATGCTATGTAGACTAATGTGTGTAGACTAAGTGTTTGTTGAAATGCCTAAATCAAGATGATTTATGCATGCTATATGTTTTGAATGTAAGAACATAATTGTTGTGTATTAGAAAACTCCTTGATATAAGGATCTGTCATATTATATGTTGAAATCAACATACGTCAAGTACGTTGGAGTTGAGTAAGCTAATTGTTTGTTTAAAGGTCTAAGTGAGTTAGTAGTTAGTAGAGTGTGATTGCGAGAGTGGTTAGGATATGGATCCCCATCACAATACTTGTGTGAATGATTTCCTTCATGAATCATGTGATTGCTAAATGTGCGTATAATTTCTTTTATGGATTGTGTACTTAGTTAAATCCTGATAAATGTGTACATTAATTCCTTCATGTATTGTTTACATTCAAGTTATACTTCTTGATTACTCACATGGATGCCAAATATGAATCATATGCCAGTTATTAGCTTTGCTTGTGATTGGGGCTATACTCTAGTCCAGGCAGTCGGTAACAGATTTGAATTCGTGGTTGGATTTTATTCACCACAAGGGATGTGTATGACAAACCCGAGTCGTACTAGAGTCGTTGGCAGTGGTTAGGCCACACGAAGTGCTTGTGCACTTCATGTCGGTCGATTCAACGTGCGCTCGTGCTAGTCAGACTCATCAAGTAACCCGACTGACCATTATATGTTTACCTTATATTCGTCATAACTGCTTGAACCTAGGGTACTGACCTTACCAGTGATAACCCTGATAACTATGGTACCTTGATCCACTAAGACTCATGAGCCGGGCATGGTGGTATGGGACACCGTGGTCGAGCTGTCGGCCTATGCTGGGGCCACAAACCTCCCCGTAGTGACTAGTGAGCACCCTACTCTGAGCAGATTATGGTGGTATAGGACACTATATTCTTGTTGTCAGCCTACATTGATAAGGTGATGGGGGAGTGGAGCAATGAGTGCGAGCAACAGCCCTGACAGCCCTTTGTAGTGACCTTGAGTTTATCCTGACACTGCATGGGGGCGACAAGTCCTGATGCAGTCTTAATGATATAAACTAGGCCTGTATTGATAAGGTGATGGGGGAGCGGAGCAACGAGTGCGTGCAACAGCCCTAGTAGCCCTTGCAGCGACCTAGAAATATATCGTCGTATGAGACTACTAGGAGTGACGACCCTAGACAGGATCACTGTTTGGGTATTGATATGAGGGAGGTACCCTAGTTTCCCAATCTTGCTGTATGAAAAGGACTAATAATAACTCGGTAATTATATTCATATCACACTGCATGTGCCTGAAAGATGTGGAGCACTGAGGGAAGAAAGCATGTCGCGGACGTAAGATGGTGTCGCATGAGGGAGTATGTCAGTGAGGGCATCCATCATGTCATTTCATACTTGCATTAATCACAGTATTTAGGAATGTTTGATTGCTTGGTTTATCATTATCGCTTAATTAATTTGATAACATGCTAACCTTTGCTCTATGATTCCACTAAGTTAGCTACTCACTCTCACGTTACGGGACGGTGTTGCGCACACCAACCAGTCCCTATTTCAGTTTCAGATAATGGCGATGCTTGCGAAGCAGAGCCGGACTTGATGATAAGGAGGAGGATCCCTCATATATGCAGGTTCTGATCGACGGGTTTACAGGTTTACTGATTAGATGCCAATACACTTGATATTTTACTTTTTATTTACACACTCATATATATTCTTTTCTTTCTATTTTGGAGTATACATGTATTTAGTTCACCTGGTAACATGTTCACACTCTGGAGACCTACAACAGTTCATATATTCTATATATCTATCACATTCTTTCGCTTGCTAATTTAACTGTCTCTAGAGTATGATATGCTGTTTTGGCTTAATCCACCTCATATTTTATGTACTATTGCTGCCGACATTCATCCATCATTGAAAATGTTGCATAAGAGATGTTCTGGAACTCGGGAGTTAGGTTTCTACCCAACCCCCGATTTTCGGGATGTTACACATATGGTCCGCACCTTAAACCAGAAAATACGTATTTAAGATGATTCAGACGATGTGTCTTCATCAACGGCGAATACGCTTCCTATGGCAAGAAACAGGTTAGCTAGAACTCTACTACAGCTATTCTAAGCTTCAAAACAGGTTAGGGTTAGCTTAACTTATCCAAAAATGGAATCAGAATCACCAGAAGAATGATTCAGAAATGTCGGTTTAATGTATAGATGGGTTAGGAAGAATCCTACGGAGTTTCACCTGATTCTCCCACACTTTCTCTCTCTTTTCTTTCTCTTAAATCTCTAGGGTTTGGAAATTCGTATGGGATTTGGGAATGGGGGTTTTAAGCCTTTTTATAAGCCCAAAAGCGATGGAAATAGACTTGGGGCCAAGGTATACTTAGGTTATAACCAAATCGGGTCTATTCCGATCCAATGGAGCACTTCTGGAGGTCCTGTTACTAAATGCGGTCGGACTTAAGCTCTCTAATATCAGGTCTAGCTCAAGCTAAGTTTTCAGTCCGGTCGGGTTTCCAGATCGACCGCGGCGGACCAGTTTCAGTTCAACGGTTACGGGAACTCGATCAGAGCTATAAGTACTATGACATGTAAGGGCCACCTATCCTGATCCGATGGTGAATTTGGGTTAAATTCTAATGGTCAGAACGCTTAAAAATAATGCGCAAGTGAACCGTTCTAGATTTCTTTAAAATATAATTAATTTTTAAAAAAATCTTCCTTTTCCTACCCTCTTTACTCTGGGCTTAATAAAATGGTCTCAGGACATCGGTTGGGCTTAATTTTCTAGGCGATTGTCAAGTCCAACTAAGCGGTCATAATGGTCTATGTTCATCGCTATCGGACTTTCGACGTGCGGTCCAGGTCTGATACGAAGTTTCTAAATGGTCCCGAGGTCAACTGGGCTTAGAGATTAATCCTAGATTTTAGGGTAACATAGCGGTAACAAGTCTATAGGTTTTGGGTCTTACAGATCGTATTTAAAGTGGTTGGTGCTAATTTGGCAAGAAATCTAGTGTAGCGCTAGTTGATTCACATTAAGTTTCTAAAGAATTTCATCCTAAATGGTGTCTTGGGCTTTGAAATTGACTTTTAAGAGGTTACCAAGGCATTATGATTGACCCATTGCCTAAGGACGCCTAACTCCAGGTTGGTAAAAATTTATGGTGTTACAATCTACCCCCCTTAAAAATAATTTCATCCCTGAAATTGGCTAAGGGTAATGAATCCCTAGAAAGACTTTAGTATTGACATTCTAAGGAAGGTTCAAATCCTATTTAATGACCTAACCTTACGTATAACCTAAATCAACTTCTTCGATCCTGGGCCAGTGGGGAAGAGGCCAACCATACTTCCGCTGCGCTACTCTGATCCAACGGTTGTATTAGCTAATCCTAACTAGATTGGGCTCAATATGTTCTACCCCCTTAAAAATATTTCTACACAAGGTGTAAGAACTTATGTCTCGATCCGTATGTCAGAATGAGGTATAATTTAGGACCTATCCGTGACATGAAGTGGGAATCAACCTCTCAATACATTGGTCTTCCTTTGCTAACGATGCGTTCTATGGCATTGGTACCTATGGTTGTAGAAATGGGCCTAATTAGTGATTAAGTTCAGGGGCAGGTATGAGTTGGTGGCAAGATGCCTAATTCTATGCCCAATGAGTCATTTCTTAAGTCTAAAAAGAAAATTTTCTAATGGCTATAAGTTCTTAACACTTCTCAAAGATAAAGTAATAAACTTCTGGTTGTAGGTGGTCGAGACAACACTGAAGAAAAGTTGTGTAGTGGGTCTGAGCTGGATATATAAACTTTCTGTCTAGCTAGGACAGAAAATTTGTCGTATCAGTCCTTAATCCTAGTTGATGCCAATCTTCTGTTTGATCAGAGCAGTAGATTTATTGGTAACTACCAGGATTAAGAAGTCGATTCAAACTGCGAATACTTCGCTTATATACTATTCCTTTACTCCGTGTTCCCGGTTGTACTAAGTCCTTGGGAGGGCAATTGTAAGGGGCGTGCTGGTTTGACTTAAGTTCAATCCGAAGAATATACAAGTTTCCCTATGCATGAATAGTCTCTAAATCGAAACAGCTTTCCTAAGAGTGACTAAAGACGCATCTGAGTATTACGGGGATCTATCGAAGGAATGAAGTTCTACTCCAACTAAATCTAACCTACTATTCCTTAGCATATACAGGCTTTACACTGCTTAATACAACTAGTAGCCTAGTGTGTAACTCACTAACTGTAATCTAAAGTCTAAGCTTATACGCTAGATGGTTTCATACCATTTCTACTACAGGAAATTGTTCTATCGCTTAGGGTCAAGATTGTCTAATTGAAATTGGATTTCTTATATCGTCAGATCTTTCAAAATCTAAGAGTACTAAATCTAGGTCCACAACTCTAGATGTCCTAGCATTAGATGGTCACTGTTTATGGACTAAGCTACTGTGTTTGGTCTCACCCGATGGTAATGCATAAAGACCGAGAAGATGACTATAACTAGTTCATAAAGAGCCATGGAAAATGAAGAAAATGAAGGGAAGGGCTGAGATCTTTGGGTCTCCACGGATCTAGGTCCGAAAGCGGAATGAAATACGCCCAAAAGATAGGGATTGAAGAAGGGAAAAGAAAGAAATGGGATGAGTTGAGAGCTTACACGATTTTGAGCCTCAAAAGGAGGATGTGAAGCTCAAATGAGAGAAAATAGAGAGGATAAAGGAGTAAGGTTTGCTGTAAACGATAGAGGGGTGTAGGTTATACTAGAAAATGATGGAATGGGTGATTGGAGGGGCGGTTTGAGAGAGAAAAAAAAAATGGTGAAGGAAAGGGAGAGCTTGGGGGTGTATTTTATGAAGGAAGTAGGAGATTTTGAATGAACGGAGGGTCGAACCCTGTATGGAGGGGTCCCATTTAAACCCAAACTGTATTGGCCCGGGCAGCCTAGCCCACCGAGCCTGCTGACCGACGAGGCCCTCGCCACTCCCTAGACAAACTGGCAATGCCTCACTATTTGGGCGAGGCCCTCCTACCCCATGAGTCCAGAAAAAGTTAGGGTCCCACTCTGGAACCCCTTGGAAGTTGATCGTTTAGGCCCCCCTCCATTTGACGCATTTTTGGGGCCAATTTATAAATCAAAATGAGTTTATATGACATATAGCATATGAGTTTGGGGTAGGAGATGCTAATTTATCCAACTAACCCATTTATTCTATGAGATTCCATAATTTGGATGGTCAAAAGTCCAATTTATACATATATTTACTATTTATAGTAAATTTTTATTTAAGTATTATTCTTCATCATTTATACGTTAGAATTTATGTCTAGTATGAAAGGACTTAGAAAAAGTTAAAAAATGAGGTGGTGAAAGGAGAGATTTTGAAGGAAATGGGTTAGACTTTAGGATTGAGTCCTGAGAAGTTATTTTCAATATCTTGGTTGATACTTCATGAGAGTGGTGAGAGTGATGAGGGATGTTGAGATGGATAGGTGTCAATATGAGGAATGATAGATATAGAAATGAATGCATTCGAGGAAACTTTGGGGTATCATTCATAGGTAAAGTAGGCATTGATGCTTTGGTCATGTAGATGGAGACCAAGAACAACACCGGTTGGGGGTGAGTTGGATTTAAGTTGAAGGTTCTAAAAGTATAAAGAGAAGGCTCAAAAGGATGCGCTTGGAGGCAAAAAGAAATGATTTAATGATCTATGGTTTAACTGAGGATGGTCCGGGATAGATTGGAATGGTGGAACATATGAACTTAAACGTTTTCTTTCCTTTGTGGTTCTAGATTTTATTATTATTGTGATCCTTTGTGTGGCCTACCGAATTACTTAGTAGCAATAAAGATCCGGTCTATGGTGGTGGTGAGATTGGGGTGTAGCTAGGTATATGAGACTCAACAAAACAAATTAGAAGAACTATGAACTAAATTACAATATTCAGTCTCACCTGTTGATGAAACTTGGGATTCTAATGTGGTTTCTAGATTCCATCACCCCCTTCCTAAGTCAAAGTGTGTCAGTGTGCATTGTGTTACCATAACCCAGGTCCAGTTTAATCCAAATCATGCTCTGATACCATCTGTAACATCCCAAAAATCGGGGATCGAGCATAAACTCCACTCCCGAGTTCCAGAACATCACTTATGCAACATTTTCAATGATGGATGAATGTTGTTCATATTAGTGCAGAAAACATGAGTGAAATTAGTACAAAACATCATATCATACTCCAGAGACAGTTAAGTTTCTCAAGCGGAAGACTGTGATAAATATATAAAATGTATAATTGATTGTAAGTCTCCAGAGTGTGAACATGTTACCAGGTTAACTAAATACATGTATACTCCAAAAATGGAAAGAAAAGAATATACATGGGTGTAAATAAAAGGTAAAATACCAAGTGTATTGGCATCTAATCAATAAGCCTGTAATCCCGTCGATCAGAACCTCCATATAGGAGAAATTTTCCTCAACATCATCAAGTTAGGCTCTGCTTCACAAGCATTGTCATCATCTGAAACTAAAACAGGGACTGGTTGGTGTGACCAACACCGTCCCGTAACGTGGGAGTGAGTGATTAACTCAGTGAAAACTATATACAGCAAAGGTTAACATGTTATCAATTCAATCAAGCAGTAATGATAAAGCAGTACAATCAAGCATGTCCTAAATACTCTTGTTAATGCAAGAATTATGTGAGGTAATGATGCATGCAATCACCACAAATTCCCTCATGCGATATCAT
The DNA here is from genome assembly GCA_037074715.1 of Magnolia kwangsiensis. Lineage (NCBI taxonomy): Eukaryota > Viridiplantae > Streptophyta > Magnoliopsida > Magnoliales > Magnoliaceae > Magnolia > Magnolia kwangsiensis. The sequence continues at coordinate 117,239,101 of CM073572.1, read as the reverse complement.
CTAACGATCGCGGCATGAATCACTACCACTGTGCTCTCACACCAACACCAATGGCACATGCAGTACGATGTCATGAATATGATTACCAAGTTCTTATGAGTCCTTTTCATACAGCAGGATTGGGAAGCTAAGGTACCTCCCTTATATCATTACCCAAATGGTGATCCATTCTCGGGTCGTCAGTCTGAGATAATCTCATACGACGTTATGGTTCTAGGTCATTACAAGGGCTGTCAGGGCTGTTGCGAACAATCGTTGCTCCTCTCCCCCATCACCTTATCAATACAGGCCTAGTTATATCCCACATACTGCAACAAGACCCGTCGCCCTTATGCACTATCAGGATATACTCGAGGTCACTACAGAGGGCTCGTCACCAATCAATGTAGGCCGACAACAAGAATATAGTGTCTCATACCACCATAATCTACTCACAAGTATAGGTGCTCATTGGTCATTACAAAGGGCTCGTCACTAATCAATGTAGGCCGACAGCACGAATATAGTGTCCCATACCACCATAATCGGTTCATGAGTCTTAGCGGATCGAGGTACCAAGGTTAGAGGGGCTTTTCATTGGTAAGTTTGGTACCTTAGGTTCAAGCAGTAGCGACCAAACATGGTGAACAAACAGCGGTCAATCGTGTTAGTTGATAAGCTCAGCTAGGCCAAGCACACATTAAGTTGAACGGCATGGAATGCATAAGCACTCTGTGTGGCCTAACCACTGCCGAACATCCCAAGTACGACTCAGATTCGTTGAACACATCCTGTGTGGCGAAACAACCTCAACCACCATTTCCAGAATGGTTTTCGATTGCCTGGACTGTAGCACAGCCCCATTCACATACACATACAATAAATAGCATATGATTCATATCTTGCATTCACATGAACAATAATGAAGTATAACTTGAAATGTAAATAGTACATGCAGGAATTTATACACACATTTAACATGATTCAACTAAGTACATAATTCATGGAGGAAATCATACACTCATTTAGCATGGATATTCTAATTCACATGATTCATGAAGGAAATCATTCACACAAACATTATGGTTGAAATCCATATCCCAACCATCTTAGCAAACACATTTTCTAACCATTATCTCATTTAGACATTTAAACAAACACTTAGCTTACACTATTCAACATACAGCACGTATGTCGACACCGTCGCATATTAGGACAAGTCCTCTTACCAAGGAGTTGCCGTATATATATCAAGCATATAACAACGATCATTAATCATGGCAAGCATATCAACAGATTTCATATGCATACGTGTATTCTAACATGTACATGAAATATGGTATTTACAATATAGAGTATACGTATATGGAAGACAAAACAGATAACACATTTGGCATGTGTAATTGCATTCACAACATGAATAAATCATTAACTATCATTGAAAGTGTTGAAAACCATAACCTAAGCGCATATAGTCTGCACCTTAAACCAGAAAAGACGTATTTAAGATGATTCAGATGATGTGTCTTCGTCAACGGCGGATACGCTACCTATGGTAAGAAATAGGTTAGGTAGAACTCTACTAAAGCTAGTCTAAGCTTCAAAACAGGTTAGGGTTAGCTTAACTTACCCAAAAACGGAATCAGAATCACCGGAAGAATGATTCAGAAACGCCGGTTCAATGTATAGATGGGTTAAGAAGAATCCTACGGAGTTTCACCTGATTCTCCCACACTTTCTCTCTCTTTTCTTTCTCTTAAATCTCTAAGGTTTGGAAATTCGTATGGAATTTGGGAATGGGGGTTTTAAGCCTTTTTATAAGCTCAAAAGCGATGGAAATAGACTTGGGGCCAAGGAATACTTAGGTTATAACCAAATCGGGTCTGTTCCGATCCAACGGAGGACTTCTGGAGGTCCTGTTACTAAATGAGGTCGGACTTAAGCTCTCTAATATCAGATCTAGCTCAAGCTAAGTTTTCAGTCCGGTCGGGTTTCCAGATCGACCATGACGGACCAGTTTCAGTTCAACGATTACGAAAACTCGATCAGAGCTATAAGTACTATGACATGTAAAGGCCACCTATCCTAATCTGAGGGTGAATTTGGGTCGAATTCTAATGGTCAGAACGCTTAAAAATAATGCGCAAGTGAACCGTTCCAAATTTCTTAAAAATATAATTATTTTTTCTAAAAATCTTCCTTTTCCTACCCTCTTTACTCCGGGCTCAATAAAATGGTCTCAGGACATCGGTTGGGCTTTATTTTCTAGGTGATTGTCAAGTCCAACTAAACGGTCATAATGGTCTAAGTTCATCGCTATCGGACTTTCGACGTGCTGTCCAGGTCCGATACGAAGTTTCCAAATAGTCCCGAGGTCAATTGGGCTTAGAGATTAATCCTAGATTTTAGGGTAACATAGTGGTAACAAGTCTATAGGTTTTGGGTCTTACATATCGTATTTAAAGTGGTTGATGCTAATTTGGTAGGAAATCTAGTGTAGCGCTAGTTAATTCACATTAAGTTTCTAAAGAATTTCGTCCTAAATGGTGTCTTGGGCTTTAAAATTGAGTTCTAAGAGGTTACCAAAGCGTTATGATTGACCCATTGCCTAAGGACACCTAACTCCAGGTTGGTAAAAATCTGTGGTGTTACACTAGGACCGCTTGATGGACTTCCGCCAGCGACGGAGGGGCCATAAGGGAGATGTTGTCTTCCCCTAAAAGGACCGAAGGGATGACATCTAGAAGCTTGGGGTCTATGGGGCTCAGGATAGCCGTGAACTACTGAGAAAAATGATCGGTTATAGCCCTCTTGAGATCTGTTGGGTCTTCAATAATCTGACGTGAGTGTAGCTCAATGCTTCTGATTTCTGCCTTTCTGTTTCTCTCTGTGGCCATAGCGTCGAAGAACTTTGTGTTTCTATCCCCTACTTCTAACCAGCTACTCCTCACTTTCTGTGACCAGAATGATTATTCCATTAGCTCAAGACGGCTCAGATTTATCGCTGCTGAGTTGAGCTCTGCTTGAAGCGCATTATCCGGCCCTGAGTTATGGTTCGAAGCTTGCATTCGACCTTCTATATCTTCTAGTGAACGTTCTGCTTGGGCCAACTGATCAAAGAAGTTGCCAAAAGACTCTTTATTCCATATCTTCAGTGCTTGTTTCACTGATTTCTACTTTGTAATAACGTTGTAAAGGGGGCGATGCTAGCTCTCTTTCTCCCAAGCCATTCTAACAGCCTGCTGGAATGAGTTATGCTGAAACCACATTTGCTTGAAATGAAATAGTTTAGGGGCACCTAAGGATTGACGAGGGAAAACCAGGAGGAGAGGGGCATGATCCAAATTGACCCAAGGAAGGTGAACTATATGGAATCTAGGGAATAGCCTGGACCAATGCTCATTGAATAATATCCTATCTAACCTTGCCCACACAAGAGCTTAACCCCCTTGGTTGTTGCTCCATGTGAAACAGTTCCTCGAGAAACCCACATCAATTAAACCCACATTATTGATCGCATCTGTAAACTCTAATGAGTTGGTCCTGTCCGCCTCTCTACGGCTTCTTCTCTCCACAGCCTCTATTGTTATGTTAAATCCCCACATGCCACCTAGGGGCCTTGGATGGCTGAAGAGAGGGAAGTCAAGTTGCTCCATAGATTCCTTCTCTGGCTTCTAACGCAGCTAGCATAAACCACCGTTATGCTGATAGAGGTCTGAAAATTCTGCATGGTGCCTATAAATGATAAGGATTGGTTAGTTGTATTGACAATTGATAAGGATATTTGGTTTTTGAAAAAAATCCAGATTTTCCCACCCTCCACATCATTAGTGCAGGAAGAGTGGAAGCCTAATGATAGGCCAATCCCTACTCTTCTATCATCTCTGAGCATAGGCTCAAGAATTGTCAATAGCCATGGATTGTGCTTGCTAATGAGTCTTTTGGTTGTTCGGATTGTGCGCTGATTGTCAATCCCCCGAGCATTCCACATAAGGATTTTATCCATCAATGACACAACCTGAGTTGACAACTCTTCTCTTGAGTCTCCTAAGTAGAGCTGTACATGAGTCGAGTCAAGTATTGCCCTACTTGTACTCGGCTCTTAATGCCCGGGTCCTGCTCATACTCGGCTCTACTCGACCAACGAGTATGGACTCCCTGCTCGTATACGAGTAGAAAATGAGTTGAGTCGAGTCTGAGTTTTCGAGGCGAGTTCGAGTCCGAGTCTGAGTTCGAGTCAGGGTTTTCGAGTAACGAGTTCTAGCTTTGAGCCAAGTTCGAGTTATAAATTAAGATTAATTTAAATTTCAATTCGATTGTCAATTGAAATTCGAAGTTAAATGAAACAATAAAATATATAAAATAAAATGCACATAATTTATTATTAAAAAACTTCGATAATTACATTAACATATTTACATAATTACATTATATTGTTCAAAATGATAATTTATAACTAATAACCTCCATAAGAGGAGTGTCTTCCTATATTATCATCTGATCCATCGGAACAACTATCTATTTTTTCATATACAAATTGGTTTACTTCCTCTAAGTCAGAAGGCGGAGAGATATTTCCTTCGTGATCTTTTACACTTTGAACCAGATTTTTCAAACTTGCTTTATGTGAAAAAGTGTATGTAGTACCCAATGCCTTATAAAATTCACCTAGACGAGTTAGGAATTTGAATTTGTTACTCTTTTTCTTCTTCTTGTTTGTTGTACTTGAGTAACTCGACCGTGCTTCAACATCGTGTTGTCTTTGATTCGAATATCACTGAAGTCTAGAAACATCTTCCATACTGCGTTTTAAGGCAAGTTGGAATTATTCTTCCTCCAAAGCTTTTAATCCGACTTCCTCCTCTGCATCTTTTGTGGATGTCATTCGTGTACTAGATCCAGAAGCAGCATACTAGATCCAGAAGCAGCAAAAGCTTTGGATAGAGTGGAAGGTTTTCTATTCAAATCTAACAGGACTTGAAAAAGAATTTGGACATCCTTAAGGGCATTGGGGCATGGTTTTGCATCACCACCTCGACATGACAAGTGTAAGCGAAAGTGATTAGTCTTATTTACAAACTTTGCGCCACACAAACCACACTTAATCTTTATTTTTCCAGACCTTAATGATGATTCAACTAGGGAAGCATAGTTCCAAATATTTATCGATGGGTCCGATGACGACATATCTATACTCAATTTTTAATAAAAAAATTAGAATATTGATAAATAATTTGAACTTAATATAGGAATAAAACAAAGCAATATAAATGTATCAAAATTCAAAAATAAAAGTAAATGAACACGCATATCGCATATGTAAATAAATATCAAAGATTCAAGGTCTTCCAAACCACATTCCAAAAGGACCAACACTTTAATGTTTGCAGACTACAGTTGCAGTGAAATAATATTACAGATCATTCAACATTCAATCAAAAAGAATCAAAAAATTAAAAATAATTACTGATCTGCAGGTAGAGACTCGTCACGAATCTCAATCTCCTCTTCTTCATCATCATCATTCATATCTCCTCCCCATATCGGGCGTAACTAATTTTGCGTACAAATCAACACTTCAACTGTGTTTGGTGAAAGTGAACTTCGATACTTGCTCACAACCCTACTCCCTATGCTAAATGTGGATTCTGATGCCACTGTTGAAATTGGTATTGATAATATGTTTCGTGCCATCACAGATACTGTAAGGTATTTTGATTCACTAACCCTTATCTTCCATCATTCCAACACATCAAATTCAGATCGCACTACGATTAGCTCCTTGAGGTACATTTCTAACTCTGATTCCTTAGTATCAACTTCCATTTGTGCTTATGCTAAGTATGATACGTATTCATTTAGTACATCCGGATTACTAGGTACAGAAATATCTGCATCTCTACTTTCTTCAATTTCCGCTGCAGGTACAGTATTAACATACGATTTGTACAAATCTTCAAAGGCTTGATGAACCTTAGATGTCTCTGCTGCCGCTCTTTCAGTAAGATAAAGATTCATGAAAATAAAGATAACCAATCTCATATTACAATGGGGATCAAGAACAACTGCCAAGGACATCAACAGATGACATTCGTCCCAGCATTTATCAAACTTTGTCTTCATACCAACTGTCATCTGACGTATGAAATATGGACCCGCACTAGCATTTTTCTGTAGAGCATCCTTAATCTTCCAAAGAGACGGAAGAAACAGATTCACAGTTGGATACTGATTCCCAAAAAAAATCTTCGTGCAAACATAGAAAACTTTGAGAAATGTGTGAACTTGTGCTTTGGCTCAATCATCTATGCTCGGGAACCAAGAATATGTTCTGTCATGCGTCGCATATTCAGAAAATACAAGTTGTAATTCCATTGCTGCATTTAACATTTCATAGGTCGATTTCCAACATGTACAGACATCCAACTTTAACATTTTTTTAGATGGCACATTCAAACGTTAGATGATGTCATTCCATACACTCAGTTTTAATGGTGACCCCCTTATATATTTCACATTTTCTCTGATGTTCTCTATAGTGTCGTCGATTGATTTCAGCCCTTCTTGTACAATCAAATTTACAATATGGGCACAACATCTGACTTGGAATATTTTTCCTTCAAAAAATAAATTTCCTGTAGCCCTGAACTGGTTACATAAGCATGAAATAACACTGTCATTTATTGAAGCATTGTCTAAGGTTTTTGCTAAAATTTTCTTCTTAATGCCCCAGCCTTCTAGACAAGTATAGATGCAATCTGAAATAAGTAAACCAGCATGTGGAGGAGGAAGGTTGCGGAAGTTTAAAATTCTCTTGCAAAGTTTTCAATCCTTATTGACATAGTGAGCGGTTAATGAAATGTATCCTTTTCTTTGATTGGACGTCATCAATAAATCAGAAGTCAAAGTTATTCTAGTCACTGAAGCCAAAACTTCTTTCAGTTTCATCTTCTCCTTTGCGTATATCTTCATGCACTCTCTTTGCACTGTGACGCGGGAGACATTCTCGGCCTGAGGGTTAAGGAATTGACAGAAAGCCCTAAACTTTTACTTTATATCATTCTAAAAGGTTTTTCTTCCAGAATCATTAATCTAGCATACCACTTATTCAACTTCTCTTTGTCAAACTTATGAGTAGACACTACGCCTTGGGACTTCTGACTTCGTAAATGACAGCATCTGTTGGCCGAGAGGAGGGAGTATTTCTTTCTTAAGACACGTCTTCAAATGTCTAATTAGATGTATCGTAGATCCTCCTGGAATATTGTTGAATAACCCTTTGCAGTGATTACACTTTATCTTCTATACACCGTTAATTGTCACATCTTCGAAATCATCCTACACTACTGATCTCTTCTTTTTCCCTTTGCATGCGGTTGACATGTTTGTGTCTCCCTCTACTATTTGAGGAGATGTGACCGATGCACCCATTTCAGGGGTATTTGGGCTTTTGTCTTGACTAGCCATCTATAAAATAAAGTTCTCGATATATTATACGGCTGTACCTGGGGTCCTAGATGGCTAGACCACTAGACGAGCATAATTACTTAATTGTCTAAATTAGTCACTCATTCAAAGTTAGATATATTGTAATGCTTCATTTTTCAATTTAAATGGTACATCGAAATTCTGGTAGCATATCCCCTTGTCTCTCCAGAATATATTAATCTTGTATTTAATTCCCACGTCAATCATCAACACAAAGCGTGAACATTTAACGATGAAAATAAATACATGAAATATATCCAGAGAGAAAAAGAAGAGACGAAACCAGAACAGGCATGCATTTAAATTGGAATAAATGAAGACATTACAATCTATCTAACCCTGAACTGTATAAAAAGGGATAATTTAAGAATTTCTATGCATCCAAGAACACACTGAATCCATGTCTGACAACATAGAAATCTTCAAATGGGCAACTGATTATCTTATACTACAAATCTACAATTAGAAAAATATAAATAATTCATATCTATGCAAACAAAGGAGCATGCTGAAATTGACATTTATCATCTAACTAACTAATAACAAAATTTCAAATGAAAAACCAAAGGCATCTTAAAGTGGTAGTATTCAACACTAACAAAGTAACAAGTAAACTGTCATTTATAAAGTAAATTAAGAAACATGGAAAACATAACTATTTTAGGGCATGGTATCAAGGGAAAACATAAATAGTAATTGCCCTCTTATTCCTTAAAAAACCTAAGACCCAGCTTAATAGATGGTTAAAAATGAATCCATCTCATTTTATTTAATAGTAATCACGCATTAGAAATATGAATATTTAATACATAATTATTTTAATAACCCATGATGGGAAACACTTTGTGAAAAACTCAGCCCTATCTACTTATTAAGTGGATCACATTTATATTTTGTTATTTATTAATAGTTACAAACTGTTTTCTATGGTGTGGTCACTTGATGAGTCGATATGGCTAATTTTTGCATCAGATGATCCTTGTAGTGGACCCAACCTATTGGAAGGATTGATGTAAGAAGCACTTAATAGGTTGGAGGTTATCCATTAGGTGGACCTTAAACTGTAGTCCAATCATTTGGATTTAAAGATCTTTATAAATAAAAGCCACTCTGACTTTGATAGGCCCACCATAATATTAATTGAAGACCCACGATAGGCTTAGAAACAAACAAACAAACAAAATGATGACTTGTAATTCAGGTGGCCCACACTAAAGTAAATAATTAGGAGTGATCTGTTCACCCTTGATTTTTACGAGCACTATCATGGTGATCATATGACATCTATTGCAATTCTTATATGTCACACCATAATTTATCCTTGGGGCCCAAAGATTAGGCTCATCTATATGATTTTCCCATGAAGGGTTATCAATTTTGGGTAAGCACCAACTCAAATGGAGCATTCACCATCAACAATGTTGTCCCAGGAATATATGTTAGCTATTCATAGTTGGGTTCCTGGTTTTATCAGAGATTACCTTGACAAAGTGCTTGTTACCATCTCCCCAGGTGTGTTTGTGTGAGTTTCATCTATCACAGGCATGCAGTTAAAGACAAACCAATGCTCATTTCTATTGTTATCTTTTATACACCATAACCCTTACAGATATTCATTCTATTTTCCTACTCTCTTTCATTTACATTAACACTAAAAAAATCTCTGGAATTGCTCTCTCTACTAAAGGCATAGATTTAACTGATTCCTACCCTTTGCATGCCATCACATGTGCCATCAAGGCACACATGTACAAATTCAAGTTGCCCATCAATGAGAACTCTTCAAATGATCTATTTCTCCACAATGGAAACATTTTCCTTTGAACTGTTTTCAACTACTTAATTTCATTCTTTTGAATATTTGATTTGGTAGAAATATAAGTACATGTATTGACATTAGCATAAGCTTATGAACTGCCTTCACTGTTCTTTATTTTTCTTTCCTTCTTTTGGACTTCTCCTTAGGGAAGATTTTGGAAAGGGCCATAAACTGATCGCTTTTGTCATGTAACACTAAGTAAGCCAGTAGAAGATCTAGAATCAACTAGTCAATTGTTCAACACAGATTATCCATCATGTGATTTAGAGACAAACCAATGCCCGTTTCTATCACAGGCATGCAATTTGAGACAAACCAAACTCGTTAATTGTCAATTTTTTCCCCACATTTTTGGGCACCGTATCAAGAGAAAATACAAATATCAGGTTAATCCCAAAACTATATTAAACAATTTCTATATTAACATATATTCAACAATTTATATATTAACAATTTCTAACATATATTAGCAATAAAAAAATAAAAAATCAACCCCACACGGCCACGCCTTACTGGGCAAGCTAGGCAGGAACGACCGGCAGCTGCATGCAGGGCAAGGCGATGATGGATGAGTGGCAACCTGACAGGGACAAGCTGCGACACCGGACGAGTAGCAGGAACGAGCTCCGTCACCGAACAAGGGCACCGGATAGGCTACAGGGACGAGCGGCAGGATCTAGCACTGCCGGACAGGGGACGAGGGCGAGTGAGAGAGAGAGAGAGAAGGAAGAAGAGGGACGGCCGGATGGGTGCTGGGAGAGGGAGGGGAGAGAGAGAGAGAGAGTGAGAGGATTTTTTTCAAACGCTCGCTGGGAGGGAAGAAGGAAGGGTTTGGGCGCTGCTTGAAAATGATGGGTGGGGTAGGGTTTTATTTTTTGGACGGGCTTATATATACGGGTACGAGTCGAGTACCGAGTCAAGTACCGAGTTAAGCACACGAATCGAGTACCTCTAGACTCGTACTTTACTCGTAATCTAAACGAGTCATGGAAACCCACTCGTACTCGGCTCTAACTCAGAAGAGTCGAGTATCGAGTCAAGTATTCCGAGTCGAGTCGATCGAGTACCCGAGCTTAGCCTGCTCATGTACAGCTCTACTCCTAAGCCTTGACTCCCAGTTTCCCTTGGTGTAAAGGATTCTGGTTTTTCTCAGAGTGGTAGTGAAATTTTCCTAACTTAGAGACTGATGCTGAGACTGAACTAAAGCTGCTGCGCTGGTATTTTCAAAGGGGGTTCTAATCTCTGGATGTCATGTAAGAAGAGGAGCTCAGGGATCTGAGAAAGTAGATCCATCATGGTGTCCATTTGATCTAAATGTTGAGGTGAAGAAAGGCGAGAGGTCAATCTTCAGGCGAGTTCTGTCAAGCCCTGGAGGATGATTTGTGAAAACACATTTTGAAAGCCTAGGTGTGCTCAGGGACATTGCAGATAGTGATCAGGTTGGTAGGATGGGGTGGGATAAAAGTGTGTCCTTGGAAGATTGTGGAATAGTTGAAGGGATTTCCGTAAAGACCTGCTCTCTGAGTTTTTTGGACTTTTTTTTAGAGGGGATCTACCCTCTGATCTCGATCGATAGTGCAGTGTTGTAGGGTTAACCATTCTCTGAGCTGATTCCATGGGCTGTAGCTAACTGTTTGTGGTTGGAGAATTGGACTTAGATGGGTCTGTCAGAGGTGGGTTTTATCTCAACTGTTTGTTTGGCCTTCTTGCCGTCTGATAGAGGACGTAATTCAGGAGGACAATCTGGGTTTACTTTGGATGAGAGCTGCGGTAAGGTCTGATTGGGTGGAGGTTGTTGAGATGGCTTCTCCACTAGGGTAGAGCGTTCTCTATCGATGCCCTAATTCTCATGAAATATGCACTCCAAGCACTGAAGATCGTAGCTGGGTGGTAGGTGGTAGGAGATGGGAGGATTTGATATATGGCTGACCTCACAGGTAGGATGAACTTCACAGGCGGAGGGTTCTTCAGCGACATATAAACAAACATCTGTGGAGTGTGGCCTGGAGTTTTAACTATCCTACTCAGTAGGCGGGGGAAGGCACCATTGGCTCTGGTGGAAGATCTGAATGGCCAGTCTATCCTTATCACAAGCATATGGTGGGAAAGTATGAGAGGATGTTGCAAATCTTCTCTCTACCTATTCCTTCATACTCTCCAGTGAATTTCCTTTGCCCTTACTTCTGGAGGGAAGACCAACCGATCCTATGTTCTCCAATTTAGCATAAATTGGGAAAGCTCTATCTACGACCATTAATTCTAACACTCATTTCAAGTTAACCCCAAGACGAAGTATAACCTTGACACAAGCAAAGACCTGGAAGATTCCAAATCTGCTATTCATGTCAATCTGGACAACCTTGTAGAAAAATTTTCCTAGATCTAAGATGACAACTACCACCCATGCGTGTGCTGGAATGTCAAAGAGTTTGAGCCACACACCCTCTCCTCCGAGCACCACGTAAGGGGACCAAGGGAAAAGCTCATCTATCCCCATGAGCTTGTGAAGTTCCTCATCTTCCAAAAATGTCCTGTGTTCATCCTTCAATTTAAGAACAAAAAGGAAGCTATCCGGAGAGATCCTAGTAACGTCAATCAAGGATGAAGAAAATTTGGAGATTCTGATAGTCTTGACAATTTGCAGAATTGATAGATTTGGGTTCGTCGTTGTTCCCACCAGCCCTAGTTTGAGATCCTGTAGTTTCTGTGCCACCACTCTTAGGTCAACAACAGAAGTGAAATGATTAACCACATCGGGGCCTCTTCCACTCTTGGAGGATGATGCAGGGTAAGCGTAAGAGGGGCCCTTAGCCATTGGGGGTCTCGATTGGTTGTTCCCCTATTCTGGATTTGGGGAACTCTGTATATCTGGCACTGGAGGGGAAGCCCTAGACTTCGTCCATTGAACCGTGACCACTCTCCCGTCAATATACTTATTTTTCAAGATGTCCATAGTTGCTTTAGCATCCTACTCATAAAGAAAATGGATGAAAGCATAGCCCCTTGGTTTCCTCAGGCCAGGGAGCGTGGGGATGTATACATTCAGAACCCCCCCCCCCCCCCCCCCCCCCCCCCACCATATCTATTGAAAATTGACCACAGATCTTCAGTGGAACAATCAAATGGGATATTACCCACAAACAAGCTGAAGTTATGACTAGCATTGGGTTTTTTTAAAAAAACCTAGGTCTAGAGAATCATCGTGGTGATCTTCCTCTGATTGGGCTGTTTTGCTCACTAATGGAAGGGCGAGAGTGTTGAGATGGAGCCGAATCGTGTGCAGTTTGGTCAGAGATGGGTAGGCGAGCGTTGCGAGACAACGCCCTATCCCGTCAAATCCTCATATACGGCCGGCTGTCGAATCCTCATCTATGGCCGATGAATTTATACTCACTTTTAACAATGATTTTCCAACCCTGCTTGAGTCTAAGAAAGAGGCCTTCATCTTTTTTAGAAGTAACATAGACACAAGTCTCTCCAATGCCACCAAACATCTTGATGCTCACCGTACCAATAGCCACAACATTACAGGCATTGTCATTACTTATAAAAACCTGTCCACTGTCTCATTCTCTATAACTGGCGAACCAACTCTGATGAGGAGTCATGTGATATGATACTCCTGTGTCAAGGATCCACTCATCTCCATGATTGTCGTGCAAGTGTTCGGTCATGGATACAGTCAGTGCATCACCACCACTTGTCTCTTCATCAGATGTGACAACATTGACCTCCTTGAAAGAAGCTGCTGAATTTTCTTTCTTCACTTTAGGATTGGTACAACCCTTCTTCATGTGTCCAGACATCCCACAATTCCAGCACTTTAATTTTTCTTTGCCCTTGCCCTTAGATTTGGATCTAGGTCATGAATATTTTGTACCTCGCTCAGAATTCCTTCCTCTCATAATCAGTACAATGAAAGACGTCCCTATGTTGCCATTTAGCTTTCTCATGGCCTTCCCTTGAAAGGATGAGATAACAGAATCGACACTCAGAGATTTATTTATGGTACACATTATATCCTTGAATGATTCAAACGATGTCAGAAGAGAATTCAGCAATATACATGCTTGTTTCTCATCTTTGATCACCTCCTCCATATCCAACAATTTGCAAATGAATTTATTAAAGTTGTTAATGTGAGCCTCCAGATCTCCACCCTCTACAATCTTGAAGTTATACCACTGCCGCTTCAAGTGTAGGTGATTTTCAGAGGATTTTTTCATATAGATATCCTCTAACTTTGCCCATAAACTAGCCACAGTTTTCTCCCTCAAAACATTATAGATAACCTTATCCGTGAGACATACACGGATTGAGGATAAGGCTTTCTTATCAAGAATATTTCATTCATCATCAATCATGGTAGACTTTTTCATCTCAAGAGCACCATCCTCGCCTTGCTTGGTTATGGAACTAATCATCTTGATATTCCATAACTCAAAGTTATTTTTGCCTGAGTAATTCTCAATATCATACCTAGTACTTCTCATTATTGTTAATCCTACAAATTCAGATCTGTGCCCCAACGATTGCTCTAATACCACTTGTTGGGATTTGTGCTGCAAAATCACACAGATATGGATCTAGTATAGCAATCTAAGAGCACCAAGCAATCGCAAGAGAACACAAAGATTTAACGTGGAAACCCCTTTTGGGAAAAAACCACGGCACAAAGCGACAGAAATCCACTATGAAAATGGAAATTATAAAGAGAGGACTTACCCGATTCGAACAACCTCGAATCTCACCCTTGCTACACCCTTTGATAACCCTAGAACCCTTTTAGAAACCATTAGAATACCTTTAGGAAGCCTTAGAATACTTTAGAAAGGTCCTAGAGACCCCTATTTATAGTTTAGAAAACTCCACTTACGCACCGACTTTGGAAATGTCTGAAAACCGCCTCAAATTTACATAGTCCGTGTGTAGTCTACGTAACCTTTGAATAGTCGAGCCAGGGCTTCGACTGGTCAAAGGACCCTTCGACTAGTCGAGCCCGTCCCTCGACTAGTCTAGCATCTCAGAAATCCAAAAACATTGTCGCTGGACTTCGAGTCGAACGGTCTTCAACTGGTCGAAGGGATCCTCGACTAGTTGAGTCAGCCCCTCGACTGGTCAAGCATCCCAGAAGATTTAAGACATCACTTTCTGACAACACAAAGGGCTCCTCCCGCATTTCAATTGACTGCAACCGGAAGCTTTGAAAATGAAATAGGTAAGCTCCCCTCTCCATCTTGTTATCATGCCCCAAACTCAGAAACCAAGCTTACAGAATTCCCGATCGCCGAATCCGGCACTGATAGCCTTCATAATGCCTCATTCTTGGCTCCCGGCACCCATATGCCAAATTTCGATCCTGGGACCCTACAAGGAGGATTTTTGGTATGATTTTTTTTAATGGAGCATAACCAAGTCACTAAACAACATCACCACATATCCACTATAATGAAACATTTGAGTACAATGCGGTAAGGAAAATACAAGATGATCAAAAACCTCTAAAATAATCTACCACGCACTCCTGCCTCAGCGCTACTGCAATCCGACGCCACTTGTACGCAATGGTCGTGCATAAGCTTACGAAAAGCTTAGAGGGTGGTGTAAGTGTGTACACAATGCGTGAGCCAAGCATACAATATCAGAGTAAGCAAAAATACTGGCAAGTCCATGAATGCTATCAGCCATACCAAGGTTATGTGATGCAAAGCTTACATAGCCAAATTTCATATGAAAGATGTAAAGTATGCATGTCAGTCCTCATCAAGTACATATATTAGTACAGTTCCCCTCTGGGATATCACCGGGGTCTAGTACACTCTACACTGATTGCCGCCTCCCTAGCCGTATAACCCAGTGAGTGGAAGAGACCACGTTATCCGCCTGACCAGTAGTCTACCAATCCTACCCAGCTCATCAATAGTGGACCTATTTGTGAGCAGGTTAAACTCAGCCTAGCTTATAACCCTCTCACTCGGGTGGATAAAGCCACACCGCCTTCCAACCGACCATGACACAGTGGGAGACGCGACCTACTAGTATCTGGCACTTGTGTGCTCACGTATATACTCAGTCTAGACGTTGGAGCATCTCCTAGTACCAAAAGGTTCTGGGACTTTCACCTAAGGATATCCTATGTGCCCACAATGCTAGAATCAAGTATTTTTAGTATCCAATCCAGCCTTTCACGATGTGCTTGTGGAGGCCACGACCCTGATGTTGCTAGGGCATACAGTTATCATGTCATATAAATGCAAGATGCATGAGTCATACCATCCAGTCATGCATCAAACCTGCGCATACCGCGCGATCATGTGGGGCAACTCCGTCTCATAGGGAGTCCCATAAACATCTTAGCCCAAAGGCATATGTTACGATCAATCATTCCGTATATCAGGCATACAATGATGCGTATGGGCATCTATTATGATGTTATACCAAGCATGTTCTTAATGTGTCCTACTAGACTAAGTACACTAGCATGGTTATCAGATATAAACAATAATTGGCCTAAATACATAGCAGGGTCCATAGAGGGACGACGAATCTAGCCCAACCACCAAGATAGGCTCTAAGAAGTGGAAATACCAACCTGATACTACATATTCTTCCATCTACAACAAGGGTAATTGGGAGGGTGAAACTAGATACAACAAGTGGGCTTCTTCACCCTAATTCATGCAATGAACTGGGCTTTTCTATGGGCCCGATCTATGCATAAGGTGGGCTCAAGGTTAAGATAATTACTACAAGGCTTGGTGGAAAGCTCCAACATCAATGGGGGCCTAATGGTTTGGGTTAGTCCAATGGGTATTACTAACTTAAGCGGGAGCACAATGTTAGGTATAGCCCGATGGGGTAAAGGTGGAAGTGAGCTTACAGTGGGCCCTAGGGAGGTTGACTTTTAACCACTATTGTCTAGGTGCGGTCTATTTGTGTAACGTCCTAGAAAAATTCATACAAAGACCCGAGTACCACCTCAGGCAGAAATCACTCAGGACCAAATCCTTTAGGAATTAGATGGAAATTTGTTGAGTGTTAAAATAAATCACCTGTCGAATTAGCTTGGACAGCTTTCAATACGAACTATAAGACCCAAAATTAGTAGGATCGCTGACGCTACATTACTTAGAAACCAAGGATCAATCTCAAAACCCAGTTGCTCTCAGGAGCGCATTAAAACTTTGTATCAGACCTGGACTGCACATCAGAAGTTTGATTATTCCAAAACTATACAGTTATAACCACCTTATTGGACTTGACAGCTATCTCAAAAACCAAGTCCTAAAGGTATCCAAAAATGCACAACTTGAGCCTAGAGTGAAGTGTGTGAGAAACGCAAAACGTAAATATCTTTAGGAAATGAACTAAAACATAAGTGAATTGAGTTGTTCACTTGTAGGCTGAATCTAAAGATTCAAACCATCAGAATTTGACCCAATTACACCCTCGAATAGGGAAAAATGTCCAACACATGTCACTGTACTTGTGGCCCTGATAAGTAACGGTGACCGTTGAACTGAAACTGATCCCCCACAGCCGATCCACTGATTCGATCAGGTCGAGATTTTAACCTAACATAGATCCAATGTCAGGAAGCTTCTGTGTAATCGTATGCAGAAAAGGGGCCTCCATATCAGCTTCGTTGGACCAAAACGGCCAGTCTTTGGCTATAACCTAAGTATACCATGGCTCTAAGGCCATTCCCATCAATTCTGAGCCTATATAAGGACCTTAAACCCTCTCTCTCCCTTCACATATGAATTTGTAACCCTAGGAGAGAGAAGAGAGCAAAGAGAGAAGGAAAGAGAGAAAGTGGGGGACTATTCCTAAGATTTTTCCTTGCCACTCCACGTGCTTAAGCACCGCTTTCGTGTCACCATACCGACGATTTCGATCTTGTTGTTGGGTAAGAAATTCTAACCCTAATCTATTTTAGATATCTAAATAGAGAAAATGATGAAATAGCTAACCTATTTCATGATTTAGGTATCTGTTGTGCCATAGACAAAGACATCGTGTTCAAACTGAGCTCAGTACGAGTCTACCGGCGAAAGGTGCAGACTATAAATGTTTAGGTTATGATTTTCATGGCTTTCAATTTCAGTTAATGATTTATGACTGACTTGATTGCTATCACATATGCTTAGATACGATATTTTCCGTATATTACACATATATGTAACTATGTTGATTTTAATGCATTCCAAGTGTTTGTTGAAATGCTTAAATGAATATGAAATTATGATTTGTGCATGCCATGATTGTTTGGCTGAGAATACATGATCGTGGTACGTGTGGCAACTCCCTTATGAAAGGATTTGTTGTAATATATGTTATAACTAATATACTACATGTATGTTGATATGTGTAGTCTAAGTGTTTGATAAAATGTCTGAATGAGAAGTTACTTGTTGAAACGTTCTTAATAAGGGCGTTGAGATAGGATTCTCAATTTTCGTATCTGTAGTTACAATTTTGCTTCATGTAACATATCTCGCTACTACGTGATGTATGTATGAAACTCATATGTATAATGATATGTTCTATGTGTTGATAAAATGTCTGAACAAGAAATTATTTGATGAATGTCATTTAATAAGGGTGTTAAGGTAGGATTCCCAACTAACTTTTTTATACGTATAATTTCCTTCATGTAATCTATGTTACTGCTACGTGTTTTATGGATGAATGCCTACGTATGTTAACATGTACTCTGTGTTTGTTAAAATGTTTTTATGATATTTATATTTGAATTGGCTGCTACATGCTATTTTGACTAATACATATGAATGCCTATTGTATTTGAAGTATGATTAGGACTACTACGTAGTCCAGGTAATCGGTAATGATTCTCGAATTAGTGGCCGAGGTCATTTCGTCACATAAGACACATTCGATGAATCCAAGTCGTATGATGGTTGTCGACACTGGTACCATGTCGATTAATTCAACGTACGCTCGTACCAATTGAACTTGTCAAGTAACTCGATTTGCCTACTATGTGTTTACCATGTATGAACATTACTACTTGAACCTAAGGTACCCCTTATCGATGTAAAGACCCGTCTCAACCATGGTACCACGATCCGCTAAGACTCGTGAGCCGAACATGGTGGTATGGAACACCGTGGTCGAGCTGTCTGCCTACGCTTGGGTGACGAACCTCCCTGTAGTGACCAATGAGCAACCCAAACTCATGAGCCGAATACGGTGGTATGGGATACTGTATTCGAGTTATCGGCTTACACTGGCACAACCTGGCTATGGTCCCCAGTTGGGTTGGTGATGAGCCTTCGAAAATAGACTGTCAGTTGGTAAGGTGTTAGTGGAGTGACCTCGAGTATGAAATAGGCCTACCCTAGTGCAGCCTGGCTATGGTCCCCAGTGGGGTTGGTGACAAGCCTTCAAAAATAGACTGCCAATTGGTAGGGCGTTGGTGGTATTGACCTCGAGTATAAAAATAGGCCTACGCTGACAGTGACGAGCCTCTTGTAGCGACCTAGAGTGTAACTCTCGAACTTACCTATCGTATGTGATTAACTAGGATTGACGACCCTAGATGGATCATCATTTGGGTCAATGATATAAAGGGAGGTACCTTAGCTTCCTAAACCTACTGTATGAATGAGTCTAATTAAAGAACTTAGCTAATCACACACATGCATCACATTTATGTGCCTTTGGCGTTAGAGTTGAGCACAGAGGAAGGGGTGCATGCCGTGATCGTGAGATGATGTCACAGAGGGAGTGTAGGCAAGGGCATGTATCATTAACTCATATCATTCTTGCATTAACCAGAGGATTTAGGAATGCTTGTTGTATTGATTTATCATTACTGCTTGACTGAATTGATAACATGTTAACCTTTGCCTTATAGCTCCAATGAGTTGATCACTCACTCCCACATTCTGGGATGGTGTTTTAAAACACCAACTAACTCTGTTATAGTTTCAGGTGATGACAAGGCTTACGAGATGGAGTCCGTCTTCTATGATGACGAGGACGAGTTCTCCTACATGCAACTCTCTGGTGGGTCTATGTAGACCTGGAGTTGCATATCGGGGCTACAGGGATATGGATAGATGACATGACGCTTCACCATTTTGTATATTTTTTAATTATACATGTAACCGTTTAACCTGGTGACGTTCATACTCTGGGGACTTACAATAACTATATGCTTTATGTACTTATCACACTCTTCCGCTTGCATAATTCAACTGTCTCTGGAGTATGATATGCTGTTTTGATATAATCTCAATCATTTTTAATGCACTAATACGGACAAATATTTAATCATCATTATCTATGTTACATAGGTGATGTGTTGGAACTCAGGAATTGGGCTCCTACTCGACCCTCGATTTTCAGGGCATTATAATTTGGAAATCAGAATTATAACGGGGCCCTCGACCCTCCAAATACCTAGGAAATGGATGGGTCGCATGTACACAACACTCATATATGGCTGGCTTACATAAGGCGGCAGGGTCCACGGCTTAAAATGGATAGATGGTGTATATATAACACTTACATCATGGTGGGCCTCATACAATCACAATGGGCCCACATACATCACGTTGGGCCTCATCACCTAGACCTCAAACACATCATAATGGGCCTCATATACGGGCCTCAAATACATCACAATTTACGTCATCACCTTGGTCTCAAACACATCATAATGGGCCTCATATACGGGCTTCAAATATATCAAAATTGGCCTCATGACCTGGGCCTCAAATACATCTCATTTGGGCCTCAAATACATCACATTTGGGCCTCAAACATGGGCCTCATGTACATCACCTTGGGCCACATCTCATGGGCCTTAAATAGCTAATGGAAGGCAATGATAAAACATATATATCATGGTGGGCCTCGGCCTGGCTATTGTTGGACGTTGGTCTAGCAGCAAGTGAACCTGTTGACCACCAACTGTGCCTGGCCGTTGAGGCCCTGGCCTTAAAATGATCTGAAAATAGGGTGGACGGTATGGATCAACGCATACATCATGGTAGGCCGCATGGGTGGGCGATGTAGATAAAACACTTACATCATGGTGGGGCCACGTGCTGCCAGCACGTACATCAGGTGGATCCCCACTGTCCAAAAACCTCTAGACGGTGAAGATAAAACATATACATTAAAGGTGGGTCCCACCGTCCAGACCGCTGGATAGTGTGGATGTAAGATACATACATCATGTGTGGGCCCCACAGATGGATGATTAGGATATAACACATGCCTCATGCTCAGACCTAAGAACTTGCTGACGTAAATACATCAGCTATATAACGGGAGATCCCCACTATCCAGATGGATAGTGGGATAAAATACTTATATCACGGTGGTCCCCATAGAGACAGGCAGTGTAGAGGATATAATAATAGAGAGGATAAGACCCAAACATCACAACTGGGGTCCACGTCCATCTGGACGGTGGAGACCCCACATGTGTAGGGTGGGTCCCATCATCCCATGGATGAATGGACGGTTGGAATTAACATACCTCATGATCAGATCCACAGACTTACTGACGCCAATGCAGCAACTACATAGCTGGTGTGAGGTACACCAGCCAATCCGGTTCCACATCATGTGGGTCCCATGTGGGGCCCATCATATATAATATATAATTATTATTATTTTAAAACTGACAGCGTCCAGGTCACCGTCTAGGCCTGCTGGATAGCAGCCTGTCCATTGGGCCCCTTGGTGGGGTGACCCCACCATATGGACAGTGGAGATAAAACCTATACATCACAGTGGGGTCTGCGATAGGGAAAGAGAGAAAGAGAGAGAGAGAAAGAGAGAGAAAGAGAACGAGTGATGGAGGGCTCCGCCACTATGAGCCCTCCCTTCCATGCATTACAAACATACATCAAGTGGGTCCCATTACATGTGGGCACACCAATCAAAATCAAGGGTGGAGATCCCTTCTCCCCCAAAATGTAAGGTCTAGATGACCTTTTCATACTAGAAAAATAACATCATGATGGGGTTCATGGAGAATGGCCCCATCATGGAATGAACATATGAATCATGGTGGGTCATTGGCCACACCTAGGATCTAAAGTGAGATCCATACCATGAATCGATAGGCCCCGCCTAGCCCATCATCAAAACACAAATCTAAGCCTATAAAATACCCACTGATTACTAATCTTCTTGGTTCCTTAGCTTCCTTAGCTCCTAAGCTCAACCTTTAATGGTGAAAGATGAGAATTGAAGGGGTTGGATTGAGAGTTTTGAGGGTAGGAAGTGGGCCACACCTAGGTTCTCCTTAGCTCTTCTCTCCTTGAACGGTTACTTCTTTTATGTTACTTGGGGAATGGGTAGAGAATGAGAGAGAGAGAGAGGGGATGTTGTAAGAGGAGGTGACATGAAGGGTATGGGCTCTTTTGACTTTGAGGAGCATGAGGTGGCGTGGGGTATGGGCTGCCTTGACTTGTTGGTAAGAAAGGAATGGTTAGGTATGAGTTCATTTGACTTGGTGAAGAGAGAGGTATGGGTGAGTAATGGATTGTGATAGGATGTACTTGACTTATGATTGATTGATTGATGTGTTAGATTACAGAGATTCTCTCGGGATTTGCAATGCACGGCGTTTCCTCGAATTAAATGCGAGTCCACAACTCCTGGCCTGGGCATTGCATCGGTGCACAAGTCGCGGCGTTGGAACCGCGGCGACGACGCGGTCACAATGGTACAAGTCTTGGGTCGAGTCGACTCAGATTTACAGGATGCAACTTAGGGTTATGCGTAAATGCCAATTATAGGTCGCGAGTCATTGGAATTCGACGAGGAGGATCGCGGAAATCTAAGGAACGGTACGGACTAGGATACGGGCCTTACACTTGTCGCATGTATTGTGATCTTATGTTGAAATTTCAGACAAAACACAGTGGACCTCTCATAAGATCTCAATGCAATCAAAGAAAATCCTACTGTAAAGAACGAGTATGAACATAAGAAGGGAAATCCGCATCCCTCTTCATTTGGACCCATGTAGTGATGAAATGCTTTAAGAGAAAATCTAACTCTCTACATGCATATGGAAGTGGGACCAAATAGGTGTTGTCTTTGTGGGACCAAGTTTTAAGGGGGGTAGAACGTATTGAGTCCAATCCAGTTAGGTCAGTCAACGCTACCGTTCGATCAGAGTGGCGCAGCGCAAGTGTGGTTGGGCTCTTCCCCACTGGCCCAGGATCGAAATATTTGAGTTAGGATATACGTACGGTTAGGTCATTAAATAGGATTGACCCTTCCTTAGAATGTCAATACTGAAGTCTTGCTAGATACTCCTTACCCTTCACCAATTTCGGGGACGAAATTGTGTTTTAAGGGTGGTAGATTGTAACACCCTGAATTTTTGCCAACCTGGGGTTAGACGTCCTTAGGCAATGGGTCAACTAAAACACCTGGGAAATCGCTCAGAACCCAATTTCATAGCCAAAGAAATCACTTAGGATTAATTCCTTTAGAAACTAAGCATAAGTTAGCTAGCGCTACGCTGAAGTAGCTGTAAAATAGTCCCTGACCGCTTTAAATACGTTCTACAAGACCCAAAACTTGTAGAATCAATGGTGCTATAATACTCTAAAACCTCAGATCAAACTCTAAACCGGTTTATTCTCAAGACCTCTTTGAAACTTTGTATTGAATCTAGACCGCACGTCGAAAGTCCGATACCTACAATCTTAGACCATTATAACCGCCTAGCTGGACCTGACAATCATTTCGAAAATCAAGTCCAACCGACATTCAGAGGCTATTTCATTGAGCCTAGAGTGAAGAGAGTGAGAATAGGGTTAGATTTGGAATTTAAAATTCAAATCTGGCACACGACTTGGCGCGTCAGTATTAATCGTTCTGACCATCAGAATTCAGCCAAATTACACCCTCGGATCAAGAAAAATTTCTATTTCATATCACGAGACTTGTAGGCCTGATCTAGGTGCGATGACCGTTGAACTGAAACTGGACCGCCACGTGCGATTTGGGAACTCTACCGTTCTAAAAACTTGATGTGTGTTAGATCCACTATGCATGAGCTTAAGTCCGATCGCGTTCGGCCAGGGGACCACCAAAAATGCTCTTTTGGACTAAAACAACCCTGATTTGGTTACCCCTCAAGTGAACATTGTTCCCAAGCCTGTTTTGGGCATGTTTTAGGTTATAAAAGAGGTTTAAACCCACACTCCTCTCACTCATCCGAATTTGCTTGAAACCCTAGTAAGAGTGAGAGAAAAAGTGAGAGATTGTGAGAGAAGGTGGGAGAGATTTTCCTGCCACCTGCTGCTGCTGCTGTACGTGCTTAAGCGACGCACTCCAATCACTTTCTCGGTGATTCCAACGTATTTCTAGGTAAGAAAAGACCTTAAACACTTGCTGATTTAATTTTCCATCAATTCCATTAGCGGTGTAGCTTATGTAGCTTGTGAAATAGGTTGCCTTTTCGCCGTAGACGAAGCGTATACGCTCCGTTCGAAATGATACACATATAAAGCGAAAGGTGCGGATTTTAGACACTTTGATTGACTGTTTTCAACGTTTTCAATGTCGTTTAATAGTAAATTATCAATGGCAATGTCGTTTGACATGTATAACATGCGGTCCGTTTCCTATTTCGTAAGCAGACGAAGAATATGAGATTTAGGGCATTTTAGTCATTTGTAGGAAATACTGTTTTTATCCATATTTTGCTGATGTGATTGACATGGCTTCTTGTCGCATTAGGATATTAGGAATGCGTACATAATCAGTTTGGTGAAGAGATTAGCCCAAATGCGCACTTTGAGTCAACATACTATATGTAGACTTAAGTGTGTAGACTAAGTGTTTGTATAAATGTTTGTATTAGTATGTATTGAATTTAATGGTGTTATGACTTAGTTTGAGATTGAATTCTCAAATACTATGCTGATGTAAATGATTTCCTACATGTTGGCTATATGCATGATTTCGTTATATGTATGAAATGCATGTGTTGGAAGATTTACTTAAGTTATATGTTATAACATGTTTTAACATGCTCATATTGTTGTATTTCATTTCCATTATTCTGATATGATTGATGAAGTGGATTCACTAATGATTGGGGCTATACTTAGTCCAGGCAGTCGGTAACCGAATCAATTCGTGGTTGGCTTATCTTTGCCACGAACGACGCGTCGATGAACACGAGTCATGTTTTGGAGTTAGCAGCAGTGGTTAGGGCGCACGAGGTGTTTTATGCACTTCATGTCGTTCGACTTGAGATGCGCTCGTGCTAGTTGAGCCCGTCAAGTAACCCGAGTGGCCATTGTATGTTCACCATGTATGTGTCATAACTGCTTAAACCTAGGGTACTGAACTTACCATTGAAAACCCTGTCAACCATGGTACCTTGATCCACAAAGACTCATGAGCCGGGCATGGTGGTATGGGACACCGTGGTCGAGCTGTCGGCCTACGCTGGGACCATAAACCTCCCCGTAGTGACCAGTGAGCACATATGACTCGTGAGCAGATTATGGTGGTATGGGACACTATATTCTTGCTGTCGACCTACATTGATAAGGTGATGGGGGATCGGTGCAACGAGTGCGAGCAATAGCCCTGGCAGCCCTTTATAGTGACCTCGAGCGTATTCTGAGTCTACGGGAGGCGACGACCCTTCCGTAGCGACAAGAGTACAAGTAGGCCTGTATTGATAAGGTGATGGGGGAGCGGTGCAACGAGTACGAGCAACAGCCCTGGCAGCCCTTGCAGCGACCTACAAAATATATATCGTATGAGATTACTAGGAGTGACGACCCTAGACAGGATCTGTGTTGGGATTGATATAAGGGAAGTACTTTAGTTTCCCAATCCTGCTGTATGAATGGACTAATAATAACTCGGTAATCATATCACCATCACATTGCATGTGCCTAGAAGATGTGGAGCACTGAGCGGTACGCAAGCATGCCGCGGACGCAGATGGTGCCGTATGAGGGAGAATGTCGGTGAGGGCATCCATCATGTCATATCATATTGCATTAACAACAGTATTATGAATGTTTGATTTACTGCTTTACTATTATCGCATGATTGATTTGAGAACATGCTAATCTTTGCTCTATTATTTCACTGAGTTAGCTACTCACTCCCACGTTATGGGATGATATTTCTGGACACCCACCAGTCCCTATTTTGGTTGCAGATGATGGCGCTGCTTGAGAAGTGGAGCTGGACTTGATGATGATGAGGAGGATCCCTCCTTTATGCGTGTTCTGATTGACGGGATTATAGGGAGGTTGATTAGATACCTTGACACTTGTCATTTTATATTTTTAGAGCACTCATGTATATTCTTTTTGTTTACTTTTGAAGTATATATGTATGTATATAACCTGGGAATATGTTCACACTCTGGAGACATACAACAGTTTATATATGTTATACATACTATTACAGTCTTCCGCTTGTAAATTTAACTGTCTCTGGAGTATGATATGCTGTTCTGGCTTAATCTCACTTATGTTTAATACATTAACATAGACAACATTCAATCATACATATTTATGTTGCATAAGTGATGTTCTGGAACTCGGGAGTGGAGTTCTTACTCGACCCCCGATTTTCGGGATGTTACAGATGGTATCAGAGCATGATTTGGATTAAACCGGGCCTGGGTTATGGACATGCGACGTACGCTGTCACTCTTTTGACTTAGGTGGGTGCGAGTAGGATCTAGAAACATACATAGGACTTCAGTTTCGCCAATAGGCGATGTCTACTCAAGTCGATCATTCGATCGAGTCCGTAAAGTAAATAGGGTCGCATGAAGCGACCTAAGTAGCTCTTAGGTTGTAAGTAGGTGGGTTGAGAAGTTCTTTGAGCGGTTCTAAACCCATAAATGTGAATCCTTGGACTGTGGGGTAACCACAACCCTTACATTCAATCGGTAGGGCTTAAAAACCCCGTTTCACCTAATTTCTTCAAAATTCTTCCTCTCACCACTCCATTCTTCAATTCTTTCTTTGATTTTCATGTTAGGCATTGATCCTAATGTGAAAATGATATAAAATCATACTTTGACAAAATTTTACAGTGAATAGTAAAATTTCATGAAAACTGGCCATTAGGCCATTCTAAGTTTGCAATCTTTAGCAAATAATAGGCTAGATGGATGTATTAGCTCCTTATACCCCAAAATCATATGCTACATGATAGGAGAATGTATTCAGGTTTACAGATTGGCCCCGGAAAGCCCCGAATGGAAGTTTGGGCCTCCCTAGGCCAATCTAGAATGAACTAAGGTGGGGCCCATACATATTTGAGGTCCCTGAGGTGAGGGGGACCCAACCCATGTGGTCCTACTGGCCATCTTGTGAGAGATTCGACGATGCATCGCCATCCGGTGGGCCCTGTTGGGGCTGAAACTTGGGCACGTGTGGTTTTTGGGGTAGGGCACCCCTACCACATGTGGTCCATCCATTGAAAACCCCTAAAAAGGGTACTTCCTTCACAAGCAGCCCCCTCCCAAACTCCCTTGCTCATTTTCTTGCTGCCCATCTCAAAACCGTGACTCCAAATCACTCTCAAATCCTCTCATTGATAAAAATGACCCTATCCCATACCTCCAACGTGATTAGCAACCCTCTCCCTCTCCGATCTCGTCCGTTCGAGCTCCTACAACCTCCATTTGTGGCTGAAATCGTGTGGAACTCCATTTTCCTTTTTCCTTCTCTTTTCTTTTTGAAAATTCAGCCTTAGGGAGCTTGAAGCATCCCTCTACAATGCCTAGATTTCCTTCTGTCCATTTGGGCAGCCATTTCTCCCCATTTTCCTCACTTTCCATGGCTATTGTTGAAGCCATTTTAGGTTTTTTCTCTTTCTCCACCATCCTCTCTTTGATGGGAAAGAGAAAGACCACAGTGGATGAGGCTGGGCCTAGTCGCCCTGCGCAATCAAGAAGACCGAGGGGTGGCGCCGCTAGCTCAAATGCCGTCGCAAGTCCAAGCACAGCCTGAGAGTTCCATACAAAGTGGGATTTGGATCCCCATGCTCAACTTGGACGAGTGATATTAGCAGAGATGCCTCACGATGAATATACTGACCATAAGGTGTTGTTTGAGGTGGACGTGGAAGGGCGACTCTTCGGTGAATTCCTATTGTTCGAGTGCATTGAAGCTGCACATTGGGGTCCACTATTTGAAGCTCATTCTCGTGCTAATGTGAGCACCGTTCGTACCTTCTACGCTTGTATCCAGAATCCTACATTGGAGCCATTATAGTTTAAGATTCCCTTTGGTAGAGACCGGATGGCTACGGTCGATGTTCGGTTGATAGCGCGACTTCTGAACGTGTCCCTTGGTGATGTTCATCCCAGTGTAAAGAATTTGAGGAGTAGACGTGAGCGAGATCGCTGTATCAGGTTCTTATGCGGTAGTCTGGTTCCGTGGCAGTCTAACAATAGCCTCAAGGCATCTCATATGTCTGATGATTTGCGCCTGCTGCACCACATTTACACGTTCAACGTGTATCCCAGATCAACAAATCACATTGAATGTACGCGCCTTATGGTTGATTTCTTGTATCAGGTGGCCCAGGAAGAAATTGTGTGTATGGCCACTTTCGTGTTGCTACAGATTATCCTCATAGCGAAATCAAGAAGAACGTCTGAGTCACTTCCTTTTGGCCGGCTTATATGCAAGATCGCACTTGAGTTTGCTTACAAACTTGGGCAGGAGTTACCAGTTCTGATTCAATGCATTGATGAGTCTACCATGGTCAAGATGAAAATCGGGTCTCAGTACCGTGAGGCTCAGCTTGATGAGGATAGCGAGGGCGATTTCGATGACGAAGAGTGTCCAAGTGAAGGAGAACCTGGAGCGGAAGAAGAGAAAGAAGTCCAGGAAGAGGTAGAAGAGGAGGCTCAGGATACCGATGAGAGTCCTCCTCTTGTGACTTGGGCTACTAGAGATGATCACATTGCCCGAATTGAGGAGAGTCAGGTCACCTTGCGAAGAGAAGTCCAGGAACTTCAGGCCAAGGTTGAGGATACCAAGGCCGTCATGAAGAAGAAATTCGGCAAGGTGACTCGTACTTTGAAGGCTATCCTGTGGCGCTTGCAGGATAAGGGTGCTCCTCCTCCGTCACCCGACTCAGACTAGCGATGAGATTATAGATGTTGTTGGTAGCAGTTAGTCGTTTCCTGCTTTATGTTGTGTAAGCCTGATAAGGCTAGTAGTTTGCTTATGTTGCTGTAGTAACTGACTGGCTTAGCTCCCATGCATTTCTTGTCATGGTACATGTAAGAATATGTCTCCTATATTGTGGCAAGTTTGATTTAATGAAATGCATGGCATTTTTTTTCGGCTTATTATGTGAATGTTTGTGTTGTGGTTTGGGCTTAATATAGCCGAATTTGGTTAGATGGAATGCATGCCGTTTCGTTCGCTGTAAGGTATTGTTCCTAGTTTGGGTGTATCCTATGGTTTCCACTACCATATTATAAATCCTGGGATTAAGCCTACAAAATTAGTTTTTATCTCACCCCACCCTCCTACCAAGCATGCCACTTCCAATCCCGACATGGGACTAGGAATGCTGTTCCATTAGGCTGTAGATTACAGACTAGTCTACTAGTTACCTTAAAAAGTGTAAAACCTGTATATGCTAAGGAATAGTAGGTTAGATTTGATTGGAATGAGACTCCCTTCCTTGGGTAGATCCTCATAACATTCCTAGGCTCCTTTAGTAACTCTTAGGAAGCTTATGTAACTTAGAACCATTCACTCTCAGGGAAGACTTATAAATCCCTCAGGTCGAACTTAGAATAAACCAATACACCCCTTAGAATTACCTTCCCCAAGGCCTTATTGCATTCGAGAACGCGGAGTAAAGGAACTACATGTAAGCGATGTATTCGCGGTTTGAATCTACTTCTTAATCCCAGTGATTACCAATAAATCCAATGCTCTGATCAAGCAGAAGATCGACAATCGACTCGGATTAAGGACCGATATGGTAAATTTTCTGTCCTAGCTAGACAGAAAGTCTCTATATCCGGTTCAGACCCACTACACAACTTTTCTTCCGTGTTGGCCCGACCACCTACAACCAAACGTGATCACATTGCCTTTGAGAAATGGCGAGGACTTAAAGCCAGTAGAGAATTCGACATCTTGCCACCAACTCATACCTGCCCCTGAACTCAACCACAATAGAGATTAGGCTCATCTCTATCGCCATAGATACCAATGCCATAGAACGCATCATTAGCAAAGGAAAACCACTGTAATGAGAGGTTGTTTCCTAATTCATGTCAAGGATAGCCCCTAAGTTGCACCTCGTTCCGATATACGGAGCGATGCAAAGATTCTTGAACTTAAAGTAGAACCAAGTTTTAAGGGGGGTATAACGTATTGAGTCCAATCCAGTTAGGTCAATCAACGCTACCGTTCGATCAGAGTGGTGCAGCACAAGCATGGTTGGCCTCTTCCCCACTGGCCCAAGATCGAAACATTTGAGTTAGGATATACGTACGGTTAGGTCATTAAATAGGATTGACCCTTCCTTAGAATGTCAATACTGAAGTCTTGCTAGATACTCCTTACCCTTCGCCAATTTTGGAGACGAAATTGTGCTTTAAGGGCGGTAGATTGTAACACCCTGAATTTTTGCCAACCTGGGGTTAGACGTCCTTAGGCAATGGGTCAACTAAAACACCTGGGAAATCGCTCAGAACCCAATTTCATAGCCAAAGAAATCACTTAGGATTAATTCCTTTAGAAACTAAGCATAAGTTAGCTAGCGCTACGCTGAAGTAGCTGTAAAATAGTCCCTGACCGCTTTAAATACGTTCTACAAGACCCAAAACTTGTAGAATCAATGGTGCTATAATACTCTAAAACCTCAGATCAAACTCTAAACCGGTTTATTCTCAGGACCTCTTTGAAACTTTGTATTGGATCTAGACCGCACGTCGAAAGTCCGATACCTACAATCTTAGACCGTTATAACCGCCTAGCTGGACCTGACAATCATTTCGAAAATCAAGTCCAACCGACATTCAGAGGCTATTTCATTGAGCCTAGAGTGAAGAGAGTGAGAATAGGGTTAGATTTGGAATTTAAAATTCAAATCTGGCACACGACTTGGCGCGTCAGTATTAATCGTTCTGACCATCAGAATTCAGCCAAATTACACCCTCGGATCAGGAAAAATTTCTATTTCATATCACGAGACTTGTAGGCCTGATCTAGGTGCGATGACCGTTGAACTGAAACTGGACCGCCACGTGCGATTTGGGAACTCTACCGTTCTGAAAACTTGATGTGTGTTAGATCCACTATGCATGAGCTTAAGTCCGATCGCGTTCGGCCAGGGGACCACCAAAAATGCTCTTTTGGACTAAAACAGCCCCGATTTGGTTACCCCTCAAGTGAACATTGTTCCCAAGCCTGTTTTGGGCATGTTTTAGGTTATAAAAGGGGTTTAAACCCACACTCCTCTCACCCATCCGAATTTGCTAGAAACCCTAGTAAGAGTGAGAGAAAAAGTGAGAGATTATGAGAGAAGGTGGGAGAGATTTTCCTGCCACCTGCTGCAGCTACGGTACGTGCTTAAGCGACGCACTCCAATCACTTTTCCGGTGATTCCAACGCATTTCTAGGTAAGAAAAGACCTCAAACACTTGCTGATTTAAGTTTCTGTCAATTCCATGAGCGGTGTAGCTTATGTAGCTTGTGAAATAGGTTGCCTGTTCGCCGTAGACGAAGCGTATACGCACCGTTCAAAATGATACACATATAAAGCGAAAGGTGCAGATTTTAGACGCTTTGATTGACTGTTTTCAACGCTTTCAATGTCGTTTAATAGTAGATTATCGACGGCAACGCCATTTGACATGTACAACATGCGGTCCGTTTCCTATTTCGTAAGCAGACGAAGAATATGAGATTTAAGGCATTTTAGTCATTTGTAGGAAATACTGTTTTCATCCATATTTTGCTGATGTGATTGACATGGCTTCTTGTCGCATTAGGATATTAGGAATGCGTGCATAATCAGTTTGGCAAAGAGATTCGCTCAAATGCGCACTTTGAGTCGACATACTATATGTAGACTTAAGTGTGTAGACTAAGTGTTTTTATAAATGTTTATATTAGTATGTATTGAATTTAATGGTGTTATGACTTAGTTTGAGATTAAATTCTCAAATACTATGCTGATGTAAATGATTTCCTACATGTTGGCTATATGCATGATTTCGTTATATGTATGAAATGCATGTGTTGGAAGATTTACTTAAGTTGTATGTTATAACATGTTTTAACATGCTCATATTGTTGTATTTCATTTTTATTTTTCTGATATGATTGATGAAGTGGATTCACTAATGATTGGGGCTATACTTAGTCCAGGCAGTCGGTAACCGAATCAATTCGTGGTTGGCTTATCTTTGCCACGAACAACGCATCGATGAACGCGAGTCGTGTTTTGGAGTTGACGGCAGTGGTTAGGCCACACGAGGTGTTTTATGCACTTCATGTCGTTCGACTTGAGATGCGCTAGTGCTAGTCGAGCCCGTCAAGTAACCCGACTCGCCATTGTATGTTCACCATGTATGTGTCATAACTGCTTGAACCTAGGGTACTGAATTTACCATTGAAAACCCTGTCAACCATGGTACCTTGATTTACAAAGACTCATGAGCCGGGCATGGTGGTATGGGACACCGTAGTCGAGCTGTCGGCCTACGCTGGGGCCACAAACCTCCCCGTAGTGACCAGTGAGCACCTATGACTCGTGAGCAGATTATGGTGGTATGGGACACTATATTCTTGCTGTCGACCTACATTGATAAGGTGATGGGGGATCGGTGCAACGAGTGCGAGCAATAGCCCTGGCAGCCCTTTATAGTGACCTCGAGCGTATTCTGAGTCTACGGGAGGCGACGACCCTTCCGTAGCGACAAGAGTACAAGTAGGCCTGTATTGATAAGGTGATGGGGGAGCGGTGCAACGAGTACGAGCAACAGCCCTGGCAGCCCTTGCAGCGACCTACAAAATATATATCGTATGAGATTACTAGGAGTGACGACCCTAGACAGGATCTGTGTTGGGATTGATATAAGGAAAGTACTTTAGTTTCTCAATCCTGCTCTATGAATAGACTAATAATAACTCGGTAATCATATCACCATCACATTGCATGTGCCTGGAAGATGTGGAGCACTAAGCGGTACGCAAGCATGCCGAGGACGCAGATGGTGCCGTATGAGGGAGAATGTCGGTGAGGGCATCCATCATGTCATGTCATATTGCATTAACAACAGTATTAGGAATGTTTGATTTACTGCTTTACTATTGTCGCATGATTGATTTGAGAACATGCTAATCTTTGCTTTATTATTCCACTGAGTTAGCTACTCACTCCCACGTTACGGGATGGTATTTCTGGACACCCACCAGTCCCTATTTTGGTTGCAGATGATGGCGCTACTTGAGAAGCGGAGCTGGACTTGATGATGATGAGGAGGATCCCTCCTTTATGCGTGTTCTGATTGACGGGATTACAGGGAGGTTGATTAGATACCTTGACACTTGTCATTTTATATTTTTAGAGCACTCATGTATATTCTTTTTGTTTACTTTTGAAGTATACATGAATGTATATAACCTGGTAACATGTTCACACTCTGGAGACATACAACAGTTTATGTACGTTATACATACTATCACAGTCTTCCGCTTGTAAATTTAACTGTCTCTGGAGTATGATATGTTGTTCTGGCTTAATCTCACTCATGTTTAATACATTAAAACAGACAACATTCAATCATACACATTTATGTTACATAAGTGATGTTCTGGAACTCGGGAGTGGAGTTCTTACTCGACCCCCAATTTTCAGAATGTTACATGACTTCTCTATTAGATATATGAAAACATTAATTTAGACCTTGGGGCGATATAGCCCATTAAAAAAGCATCTTGGTCATTTGTGAGCGATCAAGGCCCAAAATGGGGCAATGAAAATAAAATGAAAAATAAAGAATGACTGTCAAATTTCAATGCATTTGGATAGTATAGTCCAATGTTACAGACGGTGGAGGTTGGAAAAATAAAAGATGGCAAAATCGTAAATACTTAATGTCATTAACATATACCCTTGAATTCTAGATCACATGGTTCCCATGATCCATTTCATATAAAATTTTATACCATGCCTATTTATCATAAATTAACCATACACATAGAATTTCATCCCTTAGATCATTGTAAAAGTAGCCCAATTGACAAATCAGCCCCTTAACTGTTAATTTTGGTGTCTATCAAGTGAAGAAAGCTCTTGGGTAGTCACAGTAGGATATTTCCTTTCATGTGAATGACTTGGATTTTCCATCATATAGACTAACTGTGAAATATGAGAACCTCACCTTAGTAGGCTTTTACTTAGCTGCGAAGTTATCTGTTTTAGGCTTACCAACTTTTTCGAAATCTGGAACTTCTGATTG
Organism: Magnolia kwangsiensis; assembly: GCA_037074715.1. NCBI lineage: Eukaryota > Viridiplantae > Streptophyta > Magnoliopsida > Magnoliales > Magnoliaceae > Magnolia > Magnolia kwangsiensis. Next base: position 117,205,316 of record CM073572.1, on the reverse strand, counting down.
ACCCACTTTACACTGTCAATCGCAACTCAAATTTGGACCATAATTTCACCTCATATGAATACGATATCATAAAAAATTTAGACCTCGATTTATGATCCTACACTGTGGAAAGATAACTTTCTTGATTCCAATTCCTTCATTTTTGTGCAAAAGGTGAAATTTCATATTTAGGCCTTTTCTACCATTAATCAACCACCAACTTTTTTTCAACCGTTTACCTATCCTGACTACACATTTCTTCCAAAATTGGGCCCTGATCATTAAGTCTGGACTCTTAATTGAGATCAAGTTCATTTTGGCACCCATTAGGAGAATTTTCAAGATAGGCCAATCTAAATTTCAGATCACCAATAAAATCATATATCCCAACTCTATTCGATGACCCCGACACACTGAACAAATTAGATTTAAAGAAAGATCACCAAAAAAGGTCAAATTAGAGAAACACAATCCAAGTGGGATGTGAAACACACCCCTCTCACACCGTAATGTCTCGAGAAAATTCATACAAAGACCCGAGTACCACCTCAGGAAGAAATTACTAAAGACCAAATCCCTTAGAAATTAGATGAAGATTAATTAAGTATTAAACTAAATCACCTATTGAATTAACTTAGAAAGCTTTCAATATGAACTGCAAGACCTAAAATTCGTAGGATCGCTGACGCTACATCGCCTAAAAACTTAAGATCCATCTCAAAACCCAGTTGCTTTTGGGAGCATCACGAAACTCCATATCGGACCTGGACCACGCGTCGAAAGTCCAATTACAGTGAAACTATACGGTTATGACCGCCTTACTGGGCTTGAAAACCACCTCAAAAATTAAGTCCTAATAGTATCCCGAAATGTACAACCTGAGCCCGGAGAAAAGTGTGTGAGAAATGCGAATATCATTAGGAAATGAACTGTAACTTAAGTGAATTGAGTCGTTCGCTTGCATGTCAAGTGTTAGGTTTTAGACCATCAAATTCTAACCCAATTACACCCTTGGATCAGAAAAAATTTCTAACACATGTCAATATACTTGTGGCTCTGATCGAGTACCGGTGATCGTTGAACTGAAACAGGTCCCCTGCGGTCGATCCACTGATCTGATCAAACCGAGATCTTAACCTTGCATAGATCCATCATCAGGGGACTTACTTTGGACCGTATGCAAAAAAGGAGCCTCCAGATGTGCTCTGTTGGACCGTAACAGCCACTTTTTGGCGATAACCTAAGTATACCATGGCCATGGGGCCATAAAGGTCAGTTCTAAGACTATATAAGAATCTAAACTCACCCCTCTCTCATTCCATACGAATTTGTAAACCCTAGGAGAGAGAAGAGAACAAAGAGACAAGGAAAGAGAGAAAGTGAGAGAAAAGTGGGTGATCGTTGCTGGCCTTCGATCCCATCGCTCCACGTGCCCAATCATCCTTCTTGTGTCGCTATTTCGGTTCCATTCTTATGTAAGAAATCCTAACCCTAATTTATTTTAGGGATTCAAATAGAGAAAGTGATGAAATAGTTAACCTATTTCATACTATAGGTTGTTGTGTCGTAAACGAAGAGTTAGTATTTGAACTGAGTTCGTTATAAGCCTACCGGTGAAACGTGCAAACTACAAAAGTTTAGGTTATGGTTTTTAAGGCTTTCAATGTCATTAATGATTTATGAATAACTTGATTACTATCACATGTGCTTAGATACGACGTTTTCCATATATTACATATATATACACCATGTTTAATATAATGCATTCTATATGTTTGTTTGAATGTTTGTATGAAGATGGGATTATGATTAGTGCTTGTTATGATTGATGTTTGAGAATATATGATTGTTGTATGTGTGGCAACTCCTATGTGGAAGGATATGCTATAATACGTGTTTTAACTAATTTATTATATATGTGCCATATGTGTAGTCTAAGTGTTTGATAAAATTGTCTAAGTGTTTGATAAAATTCATGAATGAGAAAATGCTTATTGTAATGTAGTTAATGAGGGTGTTGAGATAGGTTTCTTAATTCCCTTATCTATAGTTGCAGTTTCCTTTATGTAACCTAATTCACTACTATGCGATTTATGAATGGAATGTCTATGTATGATAACATGTTTACTATGTGTTCGTTGAAATGCTTAAACAAGATTGATATTGAAATTGGTTGTCATATGTTGTATTTGACTATCACATGTGAATGCTATTGTTTGGAGTGAGATCGGGGCTACGATGTAGTCCAGGCAATCGGTAATGGTTTACGATCGGTGGCCGAACTATTTAGCCAGGACAGATACATTCGAGGAATTCGAGTTGTACGGTGATTATTGGCAGTGGTTAGGCCACAAGGAGTGCATATGTGCTCCATATCGATTAATTCAACGTACGCTCGTACCAATCGAGCTTGTCAAGCAACCCGATTGACCTAATGTATGTTCACCATGTATGGACGATACTGTTTGAATCTAAGGTACCAACTTACCTGTGTGAAGCCCGTTTAACCTTGGTACCTTGATCCGCTAAGACTCATGAGCCGGGCATGGTGGTATGGGACACCGTGGTCGAGCTGTTAGCTACGTTGGGGTGACGAGCCTCCCTGTAGTATCAAGTGAGCAACCCAGACTCGTGAGCTGAATACGGTGGTATGGAACATTGTATTCGTGCTATCAGCCTACGATCAGGTGACGAGCCTCTCGTAGTGGCCTTGAGCATACTCTAGGTCTACGTTGAGGTGACGAGCCTTTTCGTAGTAAAATAGAGTATAAATCAGGCCTGCACTGAGGTGACGAGCCACTCCGTAGCAACCTGAAACTATCTATCGTATGTGACTAATTAGGATTGATGACCTTAGATAGATTATTTTTTGGGTAAATGATATAAAGGGAGGTACCTTAGCTTCCCGAACCTACTATATGAATAAGTTTAATTAAGAACACGACTAATCATGTACATGCACTACATTGCATGTGCCTTTGGCATTGGAGTTGAGCACAATGGAAGGAGTGCATGCCGCGATCGTGAGATGATGTTGCAGAGAGAGTGTAGGTGAGGGCATACATCATTAATGCATATCATCCTTGTATTAATCAAAGTACTTAGGAATGCTTGCTGTATTACTTTATCATTACTACTTGACTGGATTAATAACATATTAACCTTTTCCTTATAACTCCACTGAGTTGATCACTCACTCCCACTCTAGGATGGAGTTTTAAAACACCAATCAGACCCTGTTGTAGTTATAGATGACGATGAGACCTTCGTGATGGAGCCTGACTTATATGATAACGAGGAGGAGTTCTCCTATATGCAGTTATCAGGTGAGTCTATGTAGACCATGTTCTGATCGACGGGATTACAGGAATGCAGACTAGATGCCATTACACTTGTCATTTTATATTTTTGGAACACACATGTATATTCATTTTGTCTATTTTGGAAGTATACATGTATATATTTAACCTGGTAACATTTTCACACTCTGGAGACCTATAACGGTTTATGGGTTTTATATATCTATCATAGTCTTCCACTTGCTTAAATTTAATTGTCTCTAGAGTATGATTTATTGATTTAGTATAATCTCATTCATGTTTATTGCACTAATACAAACAACATTTAATCATCATTATCTAAGTTGCATAAGTGATGTGTTGGAACTCAAGAGTTGAGCTTTACTCAACCCTTAATTTTCAGGGCGTTACACACATGCCCACTCTTTTTATAAAAGGGGTGTACGTTCCATTCTCCACTCACACACCACCTCCCAAACATCTAAAGAGGAGAGAAAGAGAAGCATAAATGCCTATCATCCTCTTCCTTCTCCACACGTGTGGTCTCCCTCTTGCTTACGCGATGTCGTGATTCATGTAAAAACTTTCCTACATGGACATCTACCTAAGGTTTAGATTTAAGGCTAAAGTGATGGATTTTTAAAAGCTTACATTATCAAGTATTTATCTTCTTTTTGCATACTTTAATATTATTGTGATTTTCTATGCAATTGATTGATTTACCATTATCAAGTATTTATCTTTTTGGGAATTATAGTTAAGGTATGATTTTAATTACGCATGATTTTTATGAATTTATGTGGGGTAATGGATACAAGCTTTGCCTTTTTCTAATTTTGAGAGTGATGCGTGCTTCCACTCTATATTGAGTTGGCCTTTTACTCCTCTTCCCATATTTTTGTTTAGTTAGCTTATCTGATAATCTCCTCTTTTATTGAGTTAGCTAATTGCTACTCTTTTCATTTATTAGGTCAGTCTTCTGCTACCTCTCCTTATGGCTTAGGCATGTATCTTGAAATTTCAAAACTCACATGGTTCGATTTATTTTTCTATTGATACAAGTGATGTGTTATAGGCTTCATATATAGTAGTTCATATATTTTATTGTGGACGTAATGCGCTCTGAGTAGTGACCCTCTTAGTCGACATGTAATTCTATAGATTTTGGGTAGCGGTGCATAAATTGATGTAAGTAATACGCAATGCATGTTACATTACTTCAGAGATTGCATGTCGCAAATAGTCACTTCATGAACAAATCGCGTCACGTAATTCATCCGATCCGTGTGTTGTGTCATCTTGAGGTGTTCACGTAAATCCATAGTAGCATTGGACACGCCAACGAATCTCTTTAGTATGGGATGCGGGACAAGCTGGGTTTTCTATGAATTATATTCAACATTGTGATGACCACTACGTATGATGGACGGTGCGATATGGGGCACACCCTGATGTATGAGTTTATATCCACACCTTCCATTTGGATGGGCTGTGTGGAGCCCAGCCATGATGTATCTGATGTTCAGCCATCCGTCGATTTTGCTGGATGGGTGGGGCCCATATTGATATATGTATTTTATATCCATACCATCCAGTAATATGCACATGAGGCCTACCGTAATGTACGTGCTTCATTCACTCCATCCAGATTGTGGACCCGACTTTGATGAATGCGTTGCATCTATACCGTCTAGTAATATAGACGTCGGGCCACCAGATATGTGTGTTGCATGCCCATGCCGTTGGTCCAGACGGTGGGATCCACCTTATGTGATGTGTATCCACACCGTCCAGCAGATGGGATAGTGGGACCCACACGTGATATATATGCTTTATATCCACACCACCCAATGGCTTGGATGGTGGGGACCACCTCGATGTGTATTTTATAACCACGTCATCTATCCATTTTTCCTAGAAGCAGGCCCACCTGCTGTATGCAGGGCCCACTTGATGAGTGTGAGGCCATTGTAGCCGTATGTGAAGCCCATTATGGCCCGAGTAATGGGGCCCATTGTGATGTATATGAAGCCCATGTGTAACGTCCCAGAAAAATTCATACAAAGACCCGAGTATCACCTCAAGCAGAAATCACTAAGGACCAAATCCTTTAGAAATTAAACAAGAATTAACTAGTGTTAAACTACATTATCTGTGAAATTAGCACTAATCACTTTAAATACGATCTGCAAGATCCAAAAGTTGTGAAATTGTTAATGCTACATTACCCTAAAACCTAGGATCAATTTTTAAACCTAATTGCTCTTGGGAGCATCTGGAAACTCCGTATCGGACCTGGACCGCACGTCGAAAGTCTGACAATTATGAAACTACACGACTATGACTGTCTTGTTGGACTTGACGACCACCTCAGAAATCAAGTCCAGATGGTATCCCGGAACTATTTACTTGTGCCCGGAGCAAAGTGTGTGAGAAAAGTGAATATCTTTAAAAATAAAATCTGAATTTAAGTAACCTGAGTCGTGTCACTTGTGGGCCAAATATAAGGATTCAGACCGTCAAAATCTGACCCAATTACACCCTCAGATCAGGAGAAATTTCCCACACATGTCAGTGCACTTGTGGCCCTGATCGAATACCGGTGACCGTCGAACTGAAACTGGTCCGCCATGGGCGATCTGTAAGTCCGATCGGAGTGAAAACTTATCCTGACCTAGATCTAATGTCAGGAAGCTTAAGTCCAAACGCATTCAGCAAAGGGGCCTCCAGAAGTGCTTTGTTAGATCGAAACAGACCCTATTTAGCTATAACTTAAGTATACCTTGGCCCTGGGGCCATTCCCATCAGTTCTGGGCCTATATAAGGGCCTTAAACTCTCTCTCTCTCATATTCCATACGAATTCTAAACCCTAAGAAAGAGAGGAGAGGAAAAGGAAAGGAAAGAGAGAGAGAGAGAGAGAGAGAGAGAGAGAGAGTTGGAGATTCATCCTGGGATTTGATCCCGTTACTCCACGAACTTAGCCACCCTATCTGTATCACAAATCTGGCATTTTTGACAACGTATTTGGGTAAGAAAACCTAACCCTAATATATTTTAGAATTTCAGTTATGGAATAGCTAACCTAATTCATGCTTTAAGTTGTCATTCTGCCATTGACAAAGGCTAGGTGTCTAAAATGAATTCGTTACGCATTTACCGGTGTAAGGTGCAGACTATAAATGTTTAGATTATGGTTTTCAAGGATTTTAATGCCAGTAATAGTTTATGACTGACTTGATTGCCGCCACATGTGTTTAGATACGAAGCTTTCCATATAATACATATAGATATAACCCATGTTGATTCTAATGCGTTCCATGTGCTTGTTGAAATGCCTGAATGAATATGAAATGATGACTTAAGCTCGCCATGTGTATTGACTGAGAGTACATGATTGTTGTATGTGTTGTATGTATGGTGAACCCTTCTTGCAAAGGGATACCTATTATAACTACCTTATTGTATATACTTGCTATGTGCAGACTAAGTGTTTGTCAAAATGTCTAAATGATCTAGTAGTTAGTAAATCGTACTTCATATGAGTGTGGAGATATGATTCTCAATCACCTTAACTATGTGTATGATTTCCTCCATGTATTTTATATTACAGTGTTTGTTTAGGTATGGAATGCATATGTGTGTGAATTTATGTTTAAGTTGTATTCCATAAAATGCTCGAATGATTGTATGACTTGAATGATTATCCATTACTGCTTTGGTTATCTCATATGATTATTTGTTGTAATTGAATGTGTTTGGGGCCATTACATAGTCCAAGTAATCGGTAACAGGCCTTGAATGGGTGGTTGAAGTTATTTCACCACACAGGATGTGGCCGATGAATCCGAGCCGTACTTAGGATGTCGATAGTGCTTAAGCCACACGGAGTGCTTATGCACTTCATGTCGATCAAATCAGCGTGTGCTCGTGCTAGTAGAGCTCGTCAAGTAACCCGATTGACCCAATGTATGTTCACTATGTTTGGACGCTACTGCTTAAATCTAAGGTACAAACTCACCAGTGAAAACCCCGTTAACCTTGGTACCTCGATCCGCTAAGACTCATGAGCTGAACATGGTAGTATGGGACACCGTGGTCGAGCTGTCGGCCTACATTGGGATGACAAGCCTCCCCGTAGTGACCAGTAAGCAACTTAGATTGGTGAGCCAAATACGGTGGTATGGGACACTGTATTCGAGCTGTTGGCCTACACTGATAAGGTGACGAGCCCTTTTGTAAGACCCGTATCTTAGTCCGTACCGTTCCGTAAACTTTCGCGGTCTTACCGGTCGAATTCCGGCAACCTTAGACCCTTAACCGATATCGACGTGTGACCCTGATTTATATGCCGACAAACCGAGTCGACTCAACCCAAGACCAATACCATAGCGACCGTGCCGTCATTACGGTTCCAATGCTGTGACTCGCGTGCCGAGGCGATACCCTGGTCAAGAGTTGTAGACCGACGTTCGGTGTGAGAAAACGCTGCGCGTTGCGAAACCCAAGGAAATTTCTACAATGTGTCACATCAATCACATCAATCCCATCAATCAATCATCCAACAATCCATCACATGTCAAGTACACATCACTTTCACCCCTTTTCCTAAGCAACCACAAAAGTCTTCCTAACCCATACCTTTCTTACACAAATGCTACAAAAGTCTTCCATGCCCATGCCTTTTCTTACACAAAAGGCCTTAAAAGTCAAAAAGCTCTTACACACCCATCACCACCACATCCATCCATCAATCTCTCTCTCTCCCTTTACAACTCTCTCTCTTTCTCTCTTTCTCATTTCAAATCTCCAAGCAACCAAAATCCCAAGCTCCATACGTATGGAATTTCTCCAAGCTTCCTAAGCTCCAAATGTGGCCCACTTTCCTACCCCATCATCTTCCATCTCAACCCTTCATTCCTCATCTCATCCATTGAAATCCAAGCTAAGGTGCCAAGGAACCCCTAGGAGCAAGAAGATCGGACGGTGGGTGCTAGATCATATTAGTTTTTCCTATTTTTGAGATGGGCCAAGTGAGGCCAACCGATCAATAGTTTGGATCTCACTTGGGACCCTAAGATGAGGCCGATGGCCCACTTAGATCATCATGATCATTCCATGATGGGGCCATTCTCCATGGACCCCATCATGATGTTTATTTCATTGCAAAAGGTCATCCAGACCATCCATTTTGGTGGAGAGAGGATCTCCAACGTTGATTCTCGATCTTGGTGGTCCTATGTGTTGAGGGACCCTTTTGATTGTATGATTTACTTTTAAGGGAGGGCTCATAATGTCGGGGTCCCTCCATCACAAAGCGCATCCCACTCTCCATGTCTCTCTCCCTTTTTATTTCTTTTTATTTTATTTTATGTAATAGGTTTGTGTGGCCCACTTGAATGGACCCCACCTTGAGGTATTGTGTCCAAGTGTTCTTCAAGTGGGGCCCACCTTAAATGTTGTAACTACATCATCCATCAGCGGTGGCCCACTTCAACAGGGCCCACCATAATGTATTTTGAGGACTGAACCGTCCAGCGTCTGGGACGCTGGACGTCCCTGCATGAAAAACAAAAAAAAAAAAGAAGAAAGGAAAAAGAGACTTTTGGGGTGGTCCACTTGCTTAGGCCCCATCTTGATGTAAGTATGAAATCCACACCGTCCATCCCATTCTCCATCTAATTTTAGGCGTTGAGCCAAGAGTTGGGGTTGATTGGGAGATCTGGTGGGCCATAGCGTTGTGGGTTACATCCCTACCTTTCAAAAGATCATTTTTCAATTTATTTTATTCTCTAAACATAGAAAATACTCTATATTAGACCCGTTGGATTGGTTGCAAGCTGAAGAACACAATGGCCGGGGCAGATTTTTTTAAAGCAGGCCCCACGTGTGAAATACCCCGAAAAATCGGGTTTTTCCCAAAATTGCAAGAGGCATTGCCTCTCTGTTTCTGACAAGTGCTGCAGCAGCAGCAGCTATGTGCAGCGGGCGGGCGGACAGCCACCCACGGCTGCTGTCGTGGGCCCCACCATGATGCTCATTTGCCATCCGACCGGTCCACAAGGCGGGCCACCCCCAGCAGTGGGCCCCCTTCCAAAAATGAGGCTGATCCAACGCTCAGGTGGCCCGCATCACAGGAAATAGTGGATGGAACATCTACCATTGGGACTCCTTCTGGGGTCCATAGAAGTTTTGGATCAAGATGATATTTGTGGGTTCTCTTCATCCAGGTCAGAATGACCTTATGATCGGCTTGGATGCCACTTAAACATTTAGGTGGGCCCCACATGGGACCCACATTGATGTATGCATTTAATATCCACCGTCCAGGCAGACAGTGGAAGCCCACCATGATTGCATGTTCTCTCACCGTCCACTGGCTGAGCGTGTGTGCGTGCGTGTGGGTGTGTGTGCGTGTGTGCATGCAGCGTGAGTATGTGCAGCGTGTATGTGTGTATATATATACATATATATACTATATTGTATTATATATATGTATATATATTATATTATATATATATATATATATATAATATTGTATACATACTATATATGTTGTTTATACATTATACCATATATAATGTTCACGATGGTGGGCCTTCATGTGGGCCCCCACCATTGATGCAGGTGCTGCATCTAATCAATCCACCCATTTTTAAAAGATCATTTTGTGGAATGAGTCTAAGAATGAGCCAGAGCCACAGTCCAAGTGGACCCCATCTTGGTATGATTTGAGGCTCATCTTAAATGTAATTGTGACAGTTATTGGGGCCCCCTTTGATTTGGATGTAAGGCCCATGGGATTGGACCATTTGATATATCTCAAGGCCTATGAGACCAGGCCTACTTGAATTATATAAAGCCTATGAATTTAGGCCCATTTGATTTATATAAGGCCTAGGGGTTTAGGCCCATTTGATTTATATACGGCCTACAGAATTAGGCCCATTTGATATGTATATGGCTCATGAGATTAGGCCCATTTGATGCAATCCAAGGCCCACGGGTTATGACCCATTGCAATGCACATAAGACCCACTGGTGTGGCCCATTTATATGGCCCATCTGATGAATAAAAGGCCCATAAGATATGGCCCATTTGATATATATGTAAGGCCAAATGGGATGAACCTAAGGTCCATTGCAATGTGTAATCCCAATACAGATTATATAGCGATGTTTAAGAAGATCGTGCCTTGGGAACAATATTGGTTTGACGTCTACATTACGAGTGTAATGTTCGTTGGATGTCCACATTACGACTCTCCTTAGGGCCCATTGCTAGGCCGTACTTATTATGTATAGGCCGTCCAGGTCCATCTGCATTGTAAAAATAGCTCATTTCATTATAACATGTTTAGTATAGTTCCATGACTCATGATCATACACATCATATGTATGCTTGATATGAGAAGTGACTAATCATAACATATGCCTTCGGACAGATTGTTTATGGGACCCAATTAGGTGATGTTGCCCTACATGAGTGCACGATACATGCAAGGATTTGCTGCATGATTGGATAGTGTGATTCATGCATCTCGCATCGTGTGATAGGTTACTGTACGCCCTAGCGACATGGGTGTCGTAGCCTCCACAGACAGATCGTGGTTGGTAGGATTGGATACCAGAAATTTTATTCTACATGGGGTGCTATAGATATCCCCGGGTAAAAGTCCTTAAACCCTTATGGTACCAAGAGGTTACTCCAACGTCTGGACCGAGTGGGTAAATGAGCGTTGAGTGCCGATTACCAGATGGTCGCACTCTCCACTGTGTCGTGGTCAGTTGGAAGGGGGTGCGGCCTTACCCGTCCAAGAGTAGGGGGCAATGCTAGGCTGAGTTTGACCATCTCGAGGAATGGGTCCGCTATCGACGAGTCGCACCCGATATTGGCAGACGGATAGTGAGGTCTCTTTCACTTACCTTATTGCGTGCGATGTGGCGACAATCTGGTTTAGAGTGTACTAGACTCCGGTGATATCCCGTATTTGAGCTATATTGATGTGTGGACATAGATGAGGATCTGTATGCTTGAGTTGCATTGCACATCGCATGGCCTTAGGATGGCCGATACCATTCATGGCTTGCATTGCATAGCCTTGGTACGGCTCATGATATTATGGATCCATCTGCATATTTCGTATTATTCTGACATTGCATGATCATATTACTACCTTGTGCACACACTTTCACCACCCTCTAAGCTTTCTATAAGCTTATGCACGACTGTTGCATGCAGGTGACGTTGGTTCGCAGCAGCGCTGAGGCAGGGGCACGTTGCAGATCATTTTGGAGTTTTTATTCTTCACCATTATATTTCCCTTTATGCTCATTGTACTTGTAAAGTTTTTTATCATAGTGAAAATGTAATGGAGTTCTTGGTTGTTGTTTGTGGGTTATGCCATTGGTTATGCTTATTACGAATCAAACTGACGTTGAAAATCCTCCTCGTAGCATCCCAGGATCGGAACCTGGCGAATGGGAGCTAGGAGCTGAGAATGGGATTCTACGGAGGCTGTCGGTGCCGGATTCGGCGATCAAAAATTTTGTGAGCCCAGTTTTCGAGTTTGGGACGTGACACCTTTGTAGTGACCTCGAGCATACTTAGAGGCTGCGTTGAGGCGACGAGTCTTTTCATAGCAACTAGAGTATTAACTAGGCCTGCATTGATCAGGTGACGAGCCCTTTATAGCAACCTAGAACCGCAACATCGTATGAAATTTACTAGGACTGACGACCCTAGAATGGATTAATGTTTGGGAATTGATATAAGAGAGGTACCTTAGCTTTTCAATCTTGTTGTATGAATAAACCTAATTAAGTATTGGCTAACATGAGCATGCACCGCATTGCATGTGCTTTGGCGGGGAAGAGCACTTTTGTGTGGTTGTCATGCACATCGTAAGATGAAGACACTGAGGGAGTGCAGGTGAGGGCATGCATCATTATCGCATATCATTCTTGTATTAACAAGCGTACTTAGGACCTTATTATTGTACTACTTTATCATTACCGTTTGACTGAATTGATAACATGTTAACCTATGTTTTATAGCTCCACTGAGTTGATCACTCACTCCCACATTCTGGGACGGTGTTTCAAACACCAACTAGATTCTGTCTTAGTTGCAGATGACAATGTGACCCATGAGGCGGAGACAGATTCCGAGGACGATGAGAAGGCGTTCTCCTATATGCAGTTATCAGGTGAGTTCATGTGAGTCGTGTCCTGATTGTCAGGGCTACAGGGTTTTGGACTAGATGACATTACACAATACACATTTTGTATATTTTGAGGATTTACATGCATTTTTTGACCTGGTAACATGATCATACTCAGGAGACCTTCGATTGATTATACGTAACATATATCTATCACAGTCTTCTGCTCGCTTAAATTAGTCATCTCTGGAGTATGATATGTTGTTTTGGCTTAATTTCATTCATGTTTAATATACTAATACAGACAACATTCAAGCATCATCATGTGTTGCATAAGTGATGTTTTGAAACTCAGGAGCTGAGCTTTGCTCGACCTCCGATTTTCAGGGCATTACACCATGTGATGTGGCCCATGATGATGTATATGAGGTCTATTGTGATGTATGAGAGGCCCATGAGATGAGGCTCATTAAGGCCCATTGTGATGTATATTAAGCTCATGTGATGTAGCCCATTGTGATGTGTATTAGGCCCATGTGATGTAGTGTAAGACCCGTATCCTAGACCGTACTGTTCCGTTAACTCACGCTATCCTTCCGATTGAATTTCGGTGACCCACGACCAGTTATTGGTGTTTGCGCACGATCACGAGTCGTGTCTCATATATTAGAGTCGGCTCAACCTGAGACTTGTACTAGTGTGATCGCGGCGTCGCTACGGTTCCGATGCTGCGTCTTGCACACCGAGGCGGTACCCAGGCCAGGAGATGTGGGCCCGCGTTCAGTTTGTAGAAAACACCGCGTGGTGCGAGTATCGAGGGAATCTCTACAAAATGTCACATCAATTAATCCCATCCATCAGTCAATGTCAAGTATACCTCCCATCACAACCCATACCCTTCTCTTACCCAAGTCAACATAACTCATACTCCTCTCACACCCAAGTCAACACAACCCATACCTAGTCAAGTACATACATCACTCTCACCCATCACACCTATCCCTCTCCATACATCACTCTACCTCCCTCTCATTCTCTAATCCATTCCCCAAGCACCAAGAGAGGAGCAACCGTCCATGGCTTTCATGGAGAGCTAGTGTGGCCCACTTTCCTATCTCCCATCTCCACCATCCTAAGTTGATCTTAACCGTTGAAGTGCATCCATTGGATCTATGGCACACATTGATGGAAGAAAAAGTCTAAGAAGATCAAAAGTGGGTGAATCTTCATTGTTTGTGGGTGATCCTTTTTATTAATTTTTGATGATTAGAGGGCCCACATATGGTGGGACCCATCTTGATGTATGTATTGTGTTGAGGGGCCCATAGTGGCCGGGTCCCTCCACTACCCTGATTTCCATCTCTCTCTCTCTCTCTCTCTCTCTCTCTCTCTCTCTCTCTCTCTCTCTCTATGGTGGTGATGTGTGGCCCACCGTGATTATCCATGCCATCCATCCTGTGGGAGAGGCCCACCTGGCTGTCCATTTGGACAGGCCTGGATGAATGGAAAATATAAATATCTGCTTGGTCTTGTAGACCCACCATGTTCTATATGTAAATGTCCACACCGTCCGTCCAGGGACTTTGGACATAGTGGCTGACAGTGAAGTACTTCAACGGACAGTAGTGTGGCTAATGTGAAGTGTGGTCTGGCATGGGACCCAGCTATATAGCTCAACTGGCAAACTAAGTGAAGATACCTCTTTTCAACGTGAGACCCACCTTGTGATGAGCGTGTGGGTGGTGAACGCTGGTCAATAGCCAGCTACTTGGCTGCCATACGCAGCAAATTCGGTGGGCCCCACACGATGCATGTGGGTCATGTCCACACCGTCCGTCCGTCTGGACAGGTCCCACCACAATGTGGACTTCATCCACGCCTTGCACCTGATCTGCAGCAGTAACAGCAAATGCTGCTGACATGCAGCAGGAACAGCAAATGCTGCTGACGTGCAGCAGGTGGTTTCGACCCCACCATAATGTATGTTTTGTATTCCACCGCCCAGATGGTTGGACGGTGGGCCCTCCACGGTACCTACACGATATCCAAACCGTTCATCCACTTGGTGCACGTGGACCCCACCTTCTATGGTACATAGTTTTGATCCAAACCGTCCCTCCATTAGTTTGGGACCATCTTGTGTGTGCGTCCGTCCAGGCCGTCCAGGGCCTGGACGTGATGTACAGATTACATATAATATTATTATATGGTATTAATATAATATATGCCATGTATAAATATTATATTATAATATAATATAATATAATGAGGGTGGGCCCTACGAGGGACCCACCTCTCCCTTTTAATGCAGAAAAGCTGCATGTACAGCAGCTGGTTTATATATATATTTATATATATAAAGTGTGTATATTACGTTTTATGGTGGCCCTACGTGGAACCCACCTCTGCTTAAAAAGGCAGCAGAGCTGCATGTTATGTTATAATATAATACTAATATATTATTTTTTTACTGTTATGGTGGGCCCTACGTGGAACCCACCCCTGCCTTTGTTAAGGAGTAGAGTTGCACGTGCTGCAGCTATATGACTGCCCTTTTGACACCTGAGAGTCCGTAGGCCCAGCACTGATGTGTGTATTTTGGCTACACCATTCACTATTTGGACGATGGGGACCATTATGATGCATACGCTTTATCCATACCATCCAAACGTTTGATATATCATTTTATGATAGGAGCAAAAGAATGGGTCAGATCTAAAGTACAAGTGGACCCCACCATTCAAATAGTGGATGGTGACATCCACCGTTCAAAACTTCTATGGGCCACCCTAGTTCCCAATATTGTTTCCACTACATTTATCTCTATGTTAAACTTATGAAATAGGTCGGATCCTGATTTGATGTACATGAGGCCCATCATGATTGTACGTAAGCCATGGGCCACTATATGTTTATCCGTATGAAGGTCACCCCCTTGGGAGCAATATTGGTTTGACGTCCACATTGATGGGCAATGATGGTTAGATGTCCTCATTATGACCTTCCCTTAGGCCTTGTTAGGCTTATTCTCTTCATGGGTTAACCCAAATAAGTGGGCCCCATTCGCTATAGATGAATGACTTCATAACCACGGTCGACGCCGATTATCGATCCTGATTATCAGTGCCGATGCTGATTATCGGTGCCGATTGTCGAGGCCGACGCCGATTATCTACCCTGATTATCGGTATCGATTTTCGATGCTAATTATCGGTGCTGATTGTTGAGGACAACGCCAATTATCAACCCTGATTATCGTGACCGATTACCGATCGTGGCCGATTGACCGATTACCGATCGAGGCCGATTATCGTGACCGATTACCGATCGTGGCCGATGATCGATTGACGTGGCTGATTGCCGACTCTGCGTGTCGTGGCCGATTGACGATTACCGACCGTGGCCGATTGATCGATTACCAATCGAGGCCGATTATCGTGACCGACTACTGATCGTGGCCGATTATCGATTGACGTGGCCGATTGCCCACTTTGCACGTCATGGCCGATTGACTGATTACCGATCGAGGCCGATTATCGTGACCGATTACCGATCATGACCGATGATCGATTGACGTGGCCGATTACCGACTCTGCGTATCGTGGCCGATTGACAATTACCGATAGTGGCTGATTGACCGATTACCGATCGAGGCTGATTATCATGACCGATTACCGATCGTGGCCGATTATCTATTAATGTGACCGATTGCCGACTCTGCGTGTCGTGGTCGATTGACCGATTACCGATCGAGGCCGATTATCGTGATCGATTACCGATCGTGGCCGATGATCGATTAACCTGGCCGATTGCCGACTCTGCATGCCGTGGCCGATTGATCAATTACCGATTGAGGCCGATTATCGTGACCGATTACCGATCGTGGCCGATGATCGATTAACGTGTCCGATTACCGACTCTGCGTGTCGTGGCCAATTGACCGATTACCGATCGAGGCAGATTATCGTGACCGATTACCGATCGTGGCCGATTATCAATTGACGTGGCCGATTGCCAACTCTGCGTGTCGTGGCCAATTGGCCGATTACCGATCGAGGCCAATTATCGTGGCCGATTGTCGATTTTCATTGTCGTGACTGATCGCCGATTTCGATTGTCAAGGCCCATTGTGTTGTATATTAGGCCGTTGTATGAGGTCGCCATCCCATTATATGTTTGAATCTATGTGGGTCATTCCTTGGAGCAATGTTGGTTAAATGTCCACATTGTCGAGGCCAATTGTTGATACTGACTATGAGTATGTGACAGCATAGCATCATGATACATGCGCATACGCATCATCTGCATGTTTGTTATGAGATGTGATTGACCATTGCATATGTCATTGAGTAGGATGATATAAGACTCCCTGATAGACGGAGGTTATCTCGCATGAGCGCATGATATGCACAGGATTGATGTATGACTGGATTGTATGACTCATGCATCTTGCATTATGTGTTGTGATTACTATATGCCCTAGCGACATCAAGGTCATAGCCTCCACAGGTACTTCGTGGACGGCCAGATGGGACACCGAAAAATCTGTTCTACATGGGGTGTTATAGATATCCCTGGGTGAAAGTCCCTAAACCCTCTTGGTTCCAGAGGTTACTCCAACGTCTAGACCGAGTAGGTAGATGAGCGTTGAGTGCCGATTATCAGATGGCTGCGCTCTCCACTGTATCATGGTCGGTTGGAAGGGGGTGCGGCCTTACCCACCCGAGAGTAGGGGGCAAAGCTAGGCTGAGTTTGACCAGCTCGAGGAATGGGTCCGCTATTGATGAGCTGAGCCCGATATTGGCAGGCAGATAGTGAGGTCTCTTTCACTCACCTTGTTACGCACGATGGGACGGCAATCTGGTTTGGAGTGTAATAGACCCCGGTGATTTCTCAGAGAGGAACCGTACTGATATGTGGACTTATTGAGTAAGAGTTGCATGCTCATTCATTCATTCATTATCCACTCGGGCTGGTGATGTGCAACTAATTGTTGTGTACCTTCGTTATGGCAAGAATTTCGGTTGGACGCGCGACTAACCTGAAATCAGGAGTTTACCACGATGAGTCTGACTATCCAAATTTAGGTATGGGACTGGTTTGGATAGAAGTCCCTTGTGGTGGACCCCATAGCCTGCGATGCTACGTACTATCATCCCGACTTCACACTCCAACATGGTTATTTCATTCGCATCGCATATTGCATTACATCTGCAAGCATATGGCATCTTGGGTTGCTATTTTTGTACTTATATGGCCTAGATAAATTTAGCAGGATTTGTATATTGCATTGCATCCTCGGCATTTGATATTTGGCTCTTTATGACTCCTTATCGCATAACTATTGTATATCGCGTATTCTGATATTGATTGACTCATAGACATGTCCATACTTTCGCTTACTCTGTTATCATGTGAGTTATATCTTGTCAGTATTTCTGCTTACTCTGATAATTCCTGCTCTTGTCAGTGTTTCTGCTTATTCTGACATTGTATGGTTTATGAATTACTAGTTTTTCGGTATTGTATGATTATGATATTGTATTGAATACTTGGCACTTACCTTGTGCACATACTTACACCACCCTCTAAGCTTTCTATAAGCTTATGCACGATAGATGCATGCAGGTGATGTTAGGCTGCAGCAGTGTTGAGGTTGGAGCGTACGGTGGTCTTCTGGAGCTTGATTCTCTATTTATGTATTTCCCTTTCAGTATTATATTCAAATGATTATATTAGTGGATATGTGATGACGATGTTGCCGTTGTGAATTGGGTAATTTTGTGGTTATGCTTATTACTAGTTAAATGTACATTTCAAAAAAAAAAAAATCATCCTTGTAGGGTCCCGGGATCAGAATCTTACATATGAATGCTAGGAGCCGAGAATGGGGTACTACGAAGGCTGTCAGCACCGGATACGGCGATCGGGATTCCTATGAATCCGATTTCTGAGTTTGGGGCGTGACATGTAGCCCATTGTGATGTGTATTAAGCCCATGAGATGTGGCCCATTGAGATTGTATGTGGTCCGTTGTGATTGTATGAGGCCCGTTGTGATTGTATGAGGCCCTTTCCCCATTGTAAGTTAAATTTTATGACGGGTCATACTTTGTAAACCTCCCTAGAGCCCATTATCAAACTCATTTCCATCTTCTCTTATTGGGCTATCCCAAACTATTGGGCCCACCTTGATGTTAGTGATACCCTTTGGGCTACCCAAACCATTGGGCCCCCATTGATGATGGTACCTTATACCATGCCTTGTAGAATTACCCATGCCTTGGATCCCACCTTGTGTATATATTAGGCTCCATAGGGAAGTCTAGTTTATAGCACGATAGAGAAGGTAAGGATGCCCACTTATTGTACTTAGACTCGGCTCTGCCCTCGGTGGGGGATATTGTGATGCCTCGTCACTGTGATCACATGTGAACCGTCATACGTGGGTGGACGCTGATGTGGGCGAGGCCTATCAGGCCTGGCGAGCTATCGGTGGTTGGCAGGCTACTGTGTTGGCAGCTACTATGCACATAGTGAAGGCAGAACTTTATCCCACATCGGAAGCATCGTCCAATGTTGTGGTGGCTATAAGTTGGATTCCTTCCTTAACTGTCGTGATGCATTTTAAATCAGTGAGCTTCGTCAAAGCAGTCTATATCACTCCTTGTTGTAGATGAAAGGATATGCAGTATCAGGTTTGGTGCATCCACTATCTAAAGCCTAGCTTAATATTTGGAATAGATCCGCCGTTCTTCTATGGACCCCATCATTCATACGCATGTTGTAAGAGATGATTGATTACAGTGTATGTCATTGGGCTGAGATGTTTATGGGACTCCTTGTGAGACGGAGTTGCCCCCTCATGATCACGCGATACACGCAGGTTTGATGCTTTGCCTAGATACGGCTGATGGTATTCGTGGACTCGTTAGGATTTACATATTACATTGCATCCTCAACATATGATATTCGGCTTATTATGTCTCCACATTGCATAACTAATTACATTGCTTCCTCATTATATGATAATGACTTATTATGTTTTTGCATTGCATAGCCTTGATAGGGCTGATGGTATTTATAGACTTACCGGCATGTTTTCACATTGCTCTGATATTGCATACTTGACACTTACCATGTGCACATGTTGACACCACCCTCTAAGCTTTCTATAAGCTTATGTATGATAGATGCGTGCAGGTGGCATTAGGTCGCAACAGTGTTGAGCTTGGAGCATGCAGCTATTTTCTGGAGCTTTAATTCTCAATATATGTATTTTTTCTTTCAGCACTATATTCAACTGTTTATATTAGTGGATAAGTGATGATGATGTTGCCTTTGTGATTTAGGTAAACTTGTGGTTATGTTTCTTATAAGATAAACATACGTTGGAAAATCCTCCTTATAGGATTCCAGGATTGGAATCTGGCGTATAGGCGCTGGAAGCCGAGAATGGGGTACTATGGAGGCTATCGGCACCGGATTCGGTGATCGAGAATTTTGTGAGTCTGGTTTCCGAGTTTGGGGCATGACACGATTTATCATTGAGTAAACAAGAAAACCACAACTAATTAAAGATCTACCCAAGGCCAAGACGATTATAGGCCAAATCTTAATTAATGAACTAAATTGACTCAGTTACTCGACTAACATAAGAACCAATGGTTTAGAGTGATTATGAATGAATCGTCATTTTCGTTAGTTGCGAGTAGGTGACACTTTGAACTTAGCTAATCTAAACTTTAATCATTGCGCATAAGAAATCTTGATACTTAATTCATTCAAAAAATGTCTTGATTATCCAAACGAGCTCTATACCGCTCATTAATGAGCCATTAGTTGCGAAACTATAGAATAATATTCATCTCATTGGGCTTGAGGTCCATCAAGGGTGGTGAACCAAGAAAGTGGGTAGAACTACTCAACTTAGGTCAGAAGCCAAGTGCTTGAAGCATGCGAATCACATAGGCTGAAATCTAAAAACTTAAGTGAAATAGACCCCTCACTGTTTCACAAAGTTGTGACCTTCTAACCATTAGATTGCGACCAAACTTGAGGTACGAGTCAAGGATATTTTTCCATCCATTTCCATATAGTCGCATCCCCAATCGATCATCAACGACCGTCCATCATAGATGAGGTCCCTACGGTTGATTGAAGTATCTAATCTCCACCCGATTTTGACCAATCGTGAATCCTATAATGGGGAACCTGTCCCTTGGTGCGGATGAGCCAGTGGGCCCCGTGGGCCAAAATCAGCCCACTATGGACAAGTATAATGGAAAAGAGGCCCTAAGGGCCATTTGGACACAAAATCTGAGACTATAAAAGTCCAAAAATTTCTCTCTCACTCTCATACGAATTTTTACTTGTAAAAGAGGGGAGAGAGAGAGAAGAGGAGAATGAGAGAAGGTATAAGAGGGGATAGATTGGAGCAATTGCCCCATCCCCACTAGCCCATGACTGCATCACGCGGCCGAAATTGTCCCATCGACAAATAGTGGTAACCATTGAGCCATTTCTTGAGATTTGGACCTTAGAGGTCAATTGCATGTGCCCTTGCAAGCTAATCTTGTTGGCATTAGCGCAGGGCACCGACAAGCCAATCCACGGGACCCTAGCCTTGTGAGCAGGTCTGAAAGTCGATGTACCACTTTAAGGTGTAGACCATTACCCTAAGTTGTTATTTATCAAACCTCATGTCATGATTAATGATTTATACTATGAATAGATGAATGCATGCTAACCTGTGCGTACTTGTATGGCCCGTTTACTTTTCATGAATTATTATCCATGTGTAATGAAGCCTAAATGTTTGAATGGATGCTAGAATAAGTTGAACTTGCTAGATTTGTTGCTCGCACTTCCTATTATTCACCTGTATGTTTGATAAAATGCCCAAACAAAGTAGACTTTTCTAGATTATTGTTTGTACAACTTCTTGTAGCTGTGATAATTAATTTATTAATATATTGATTAATTACAGCTATTTAGTTAATTGGGTTGGCTAGCAAACCATAAATTTATGAGGGCAGTCATAATTGAGCCATCCACCCTAAACTAGTCTGATTGACCTGGGCTAAACGCGGATAATTGACAATAATCAGACTATACGGGATGCCTAAACTCAATGTCAGTTTCGCCAAGGTTCGCCCGAGTCAACCAAACTAGACTAATAGCCGACTAACCATGTGTATTCACCATGTAGGATCATGTTTGCTTGAATCTGGAGCATCCTCATACCCTGGAGAGGCCTACTGATAACCGTTAGTGATGTGATCCCCAAGTCTCAAGAGCTGGGCATAGTGGTATGGGACATTGTGTCCGTATTATTGGCCTACACTGGGTTGACAAGCCTCTCCGTATTAACCAATTAACAACAATAAAGCTATGAGCCTAATACATCAAACTATAATGATGCCGCGATCATTCCACAATTACGTTTGGGTGACAACCCTTACATCATTTGTGGGCTCCCTCCACCTGTTGATGGGTGGCCTAACCCTGTGTGTCTGAGCTGTGTCATTCGGGTCCTAAGTGACCATTCAGGCCAGTGTTAGCCTCACATTGATTGGGAATTTTTCATCTGGGTAGTAAACCCTAATATGGATTAAGGATCACAGGCACGAGGCCGTTACGGCCACCCTTGACCTAGTGATCGGGTTAGGGCCATTGATTTAGTGGAGGTATTTCAGATTCCCCAACCTGGCTAGATGATTGGACTTCACTAAATGCTCGACTAACATGATCACTTATCGTATTACATTAGTACAGGCTTTGGCGACTCAAGAGTTAAGGTCTGTAATGCCCTGAAAATTGGGGGTTGAGCAGATGATCAGCTCCCGAGTTCCAATGCATCACTTATGCAACATAAATAAAGATAATTGAATGTTGTTCATGGTAGTGCATTAAACATGAGTGGAATTACACCAAAACAGTAATTCATACTCCAGATCAGTTTAAATAACGCAAGCAAAAGACTTAAAGATATATATAAACGAATAGGAAATCAAAGATCACTGTCGATCTGCTAGAGTATGAATACATCACTGAGTCACCATATACATGTAATAGTGCAAAACAAAATGTCAAAGAATAGTCCAACTACACTGATAAACCCTGTAGCCCCATCGATCAGTACGGCCTAAGCAAAACGTCAGAGAAATGCATATAAGAGAACTCATCCTAATCGTCGTAATAGTCAGGCTCTGCCTCCTGAGTCGCATCTTCATCTGCAACTAAGACAGAGTCTGGTGGGTGTTCAGAATACCGTCCCAGAACGTGGGAGTGAGTGATCAACTCAGTGGAATCATAGAGTAAAGATTAACATGTTATCAATTCAGTCAAGCAGTAATGATATAGCAAACATATCAACCATTCCTAAATACTCTTATTAATGCAGGGATGAGATGTTTTATGAATGCATGCCTTCGCCTACACTCCCTCGTGCGACACCATCTTACGTTCGCGGCATGCTTCCAGCCCTCTATGCACTTCATCGTCGGCACATGCAGTGCGATGATATGAACATGCTTACCGAGTTATTATTAGTCCTTTTCATACAGCAGGATTGGGAAGCTAAGGTACCTCCCTTGTATCATTACACAAACGATGATCCATTCTCGGGTCATCAGTCCAAGACAATCTCATACGATAGTATAGTTCTAGATCGCTGTAAAGGGCTTATCACTAATTAATACAAGTCTTGTTATATCCTATAGACTACAACAAGGCTCGTCGCTCCAATGCAGTTTCAGGATATACTCGAGGTCACTACAAAGGGCTCGTCACCAATCAGAGTAGGCCGACAGCTCAAATATAGTGTCCCATACCACCATAATCGGCTCACGAGTATAGGTGCTTACTGGTCACTACAAAGGGCTCGTCACCAATCAGAGTAGGCCGACAGCTAGAATATAGTGTCCCATACCACCATAATCGGCTCATAAGTCTTAGCGGATCAAGGTACCAAGGTTAGAGGGACTTTCCAATGGTGAGTTTGGTACCTTAGGTTCAAACAGATGCGTCCATACATGGTGAACATACATCGGGTCAATCGGATTTCTTGACGGGCTCGACTAGGATGAGCGCACGTCAAGTGAATCGACATGAACTGAGCAAACAATTCATGTGGCCAAACCACTGCCGACAACTCTAGTATGGCCCGAGTTCATCAAACACATCTTATGTAGAGAATCAATCTCAACTACGAATTCCAGTCTGTTACCGAATGCCTGGACCATAATATGGCTCCAATCACGTATACCATCATTAGTAAATTCCACATATATATGAGCATGTTATGACATATAACTTAAACATGAATACAATACATGGAGGAAATCATATACACAATTAGCATGAATTGAAATAGGCTAAATACAACATAAAGGAAATCATACATACCAGCAAGGTGATTGAGAGTCATCTCTCAATACACTTAAATATCATACTTTACCTATTTCTAATTCATTCAGACATTTACACAAACACTTAGATTACACTATTCAACATACATCACGTATGTTGACATATTGCATATTTGGGCAATTCCTTTTGCTAAGGAGTTGTCGCATCCATGACAAGCATGTACTAACAATGATTTATCATGACAATCACAGATCCAACATTCATACGTATGCAGGTATTTCAACAAATACATAGAATACACTACGGTATACATATTTTATACGTATTCGTAATGCGAAACAAACGACACGTTGTGCATGTGAAATAGTATCCACGTCAACAATAAATCATTATCTGACATTGAAAGCTTTGAAAACCATAACCTATACGTCTATAATCCGCACCTTACGCCGTAGAAGCGTAACGTATATGATTCTAAGCTGTAAGCTTTCATCAACGGTGGTTTAGTAACCTATAACATGAACTAGATTAGCTATTTCATTACTCCATCTATATCAAATGTAAGACCCGTATCATAATCCGTACTGTTCCGTCGCTTCCCACGATCCTTCTCGTCAAATTCTGACAATCCGCTACCTATAGTTGACGTTGCGCACGACCGTAAGTCGTATCCTATTCATTTGAACCGGCTTAATCCGAGACTTGTATCGTTGCGACCACACCGTCGCCGCGGTTCCAACGCCGCAACTCACGCACCGATCCGATACCCAGACGATGAGATGCGGACCCACGTTCAGTTCGAGCAAAAACACCGCGCATTACAAATCCCAAGGAATCTTTACAATATGTCCCATCAATCCCATCAATCACCTCTCATGTCAAGTACACCCACCCATGCTTTCTTTCTCCACAAGTTAAGCAACCACCAAAAGTCAACTAACACATCACCTCACCCATCACTCACATCCATCAAACATCACCCCATCACTCACCTCACATCTCTCTACATCTCATCTCTCCCTCTCTCTCTCTTTTCTCACACCAAACCCAAGCAACCAAGAGAGCCTCCCACGTCCAAGGCTCCCCATGAGAAAGGTGTGATTTTGGTGGCCCACTTTTCACTCCCAAATCTCCCATCCTAGCCATCTATTTCCCATCTCCACCATCAAAGTGAAGCTCTAGGAGACCGGCTATCCAACGGACCAAGAAGATCAAGTGGTGGGTGTTTCTTTAGACTACTTTTATGTTTTTAAGATGGGCCAAGTGAGGCCAACCGATCAATGGTTTGGATCTCACTTGGGACCCTAAGATGTGGCCAATGGCTCATCTTGATCATCAAGATCATTCCATGATGGGGCCATTCTCCATGGACCCCATCATGATGTTTACTTTCCTTGTATTGAGGAGGTCATCTAGACCGTCCATTTCTAGTGGAGTGGGATCTCCACCGTTGATCTTTTGTTGATGGTCCATATGCAAGGGGACCTTTGATGTATGATTGAATGATTGAAACGGAGGGCCCATAGTGCCGGGGTCCCTCCATCATGCGTGTCTCACTCTATTTCTCTCTCCCTCTCTTTCCATTTACTTCCTTGTATGTGATGAAATGGCCGTATGGCCCACTTGGATGGACCCCACCTTGAAGTAAGTATTTTATCCAAGTCATCCATGAGTGGGCCCACCTTATATGCATTGTACCCACACCACCTATCATGTGGTGGCCCACCTAGGTAGGGCCCACTTAAAATTTGTATCCAGTCCAAAAGAGTCCAGTGACGCTGGACGTCACTGGAATGAAAACACAAATAATGGCTTATTTCTAAGCCTTTGGGGAAGACCACTTGTATAGGCCCCATCTTGATGTATGTATTCAATCCATGCCGTCCATCCCATTTAGAGCTCCATTTTAAGCGTTGAAATGAAAGATGGGGTTGATCGGAGCATTTGGTGGGCCATAGTTTTAAAAATGGTACCATTACCATTGAACTCTACCAAAACTCTTCCTACACGCTGAAAAATGGCCGATATTGGTCTTGATGGGTGTATTTTGTGCTCGGGAATACAATGGATGGAGTGGATGCACTTCACGCGGGCCCCACACTTGAAAAACCTTGAAATACATTTTTTTTTTTAAAAAAAAAAAGGAAGAAGAGCTGCAGACGCTACTGCATGTCAGAGGAGCAGGCAGCGCCTGCGCTCACTCTAGCGGGCGGACGGGGCCGACCCACGGCTCCTGCCGTGGGCCTCACATGATGTATATGCTGTATCCACGCCGTCCATAAGGTGGCCCATCCTCTGAGGTGGGCCCTCCCCAAAAATGAGGCCCATCCAAGACTCAGGCGGCCCACACCATGAGAAACAATGTGAATTGAATTCCACCATTAAAACTTTTTGGGGTCCACAGAAATTTTGGATTAAGCTGAAATTTATTTTTTTCCTCCTCACCCAGGTCTGAGTGACCTTATCAACGGGTAGGATGCCATAAGAGCATTGTGGTGGGCCCCACATGGGACCCACAATGATGTATGTGTTGTATTAGTACCGTCCACCACTGTGGACGGTGGTTTTCACCATATTTGTGTTTGGGTAAAGCCATCCAGTCAGTTGTTGGATGGCCAGTAGGCCCACCCTCCAAACCGTTCATTCAATTGGTGGGCCAGGTGTGTGGACCCCACCATGATGCGTGTGTTGCATCCAACCATCCCAACCATTTGAAAGCTCATTGCATGAGCTACAGAATGAGGCAGATCTAAAGTTCAAATGGACCCCACCATTTAGGTAATGGTCAATGACGTCCATCGTTCAAAAATATCTAAGGGTCATTGTAGCTTCCCATTAAGTGGATATTTGTGTCCCACTTCATCTATCACTATGATAGTTTATGAATAGGTTGGATGGGAAACATATGTCATAGTGGGTTTTAGGAATTTTAATTGCAGATGTCTTTTCACCACTCTTATTGGCCCATTTGGTATATTTAAAGCCCATGAGAGCAGCCCATTTGATGAATGTAAGGCCCATTTTGATGTATTTTAAAGCTCATGGGTCGAAGCCCATTGGTTTATATAAGGCTCACGTGATGGTACCCATATGGGTGTATTTGTGGTCATCCGTGGAGGCCCACCTTGACGCATTTGTAGCCCTTATTTTTGGCCCATTGTTATGGTTCATTTTTAGGTGTATAAGGCCGTTATTGAGGCCCATGCTTCTATGAATGTAAGGCCCATTGTGATGTGTTCGGAGCCTATGGATTAGTCCCATTTTGATGTATTCTAAGGCTCATGGGTTATGGCCATTGCAATGTACATAAGGCTCATTGGTGAGGCCCATTAACGCAGCCCACTTGATGAATGTAAGGCCCATGCGATTCGGCCCATTTGATGTATCTAAGGCCCATGGATCGAGGCCCAACGGATGTCCTTAGGGTCTATTGCAATGTGTGATTTCCCATGGTTCGTGAAATGATATTTATGGCAAGCCGTGCCTAGGAAACAATGTTGGTTTGACGTCCACATTGTATGTACAATGTTGGTTAAATGTCCGCATTGTAACTCTCTTTAGGGCCCATTGATAGGTCCATACCCGTTGTTATTCATTGTCTTATAACATGCTTAGAATAATCTCATGACTCATGCCCATACGCATCATATGTATGCTTGATATGAGTAATGACTGATCATAGCATACGCCATTGGGCAGACCATTTACGGGGCTCGTTATGTGACTGAGTACCCCACATGATCGCGCAGTACGCGCTGGATTACTGCATATTTTGACAGCGTGATTCATGCATCTCGCATACATATGACTTGATCACTGCACGCCCTAGCGACATCAGGGCTGTGGCTCCATAGGTGCATCGTGGATAGCCGTATTGGATACCGAAAATACTTATTCTAGCACTGTGGGCACTTAGGTTATCCTTGAGTGAAAGTTCCAGAACCTTTTTGGTACCAGGAGATGCTCCAACGTCTAGACCGAGTGGATACACGAGCGCCCGAGTGCCGAATACCAGTAGGCCGCGTCTCCCACTGCGTCGTGGTCGGTTGGAAGGGGGTGTGGCCTTACCCGCCTGAGTGAGGGGGCTATAAGCTAGGCTGAGTTTGACTAGCTCGCAAATGAGTCCGCTATCGACGAGCCGGGTAGGTATTGGCATACTACTGGTCAGGCGGATAGTGAGGTCTTATCCGCTTGCTTGACTGTGCAGCTAGGGAGGTGGCAGTCTCTGCGAAGTGTATTAGACCCCGGTGATATCCAGAGAGGAACTGTACTGATATGGGTACATGATGAGCACCAACTTGCTTGGGTTACATTTCGCATATGACATTCGGCTATGTAGGCCTTGCATTGCATCGGTGTGGCCGATGGCATTCATATCTCGCATCATGCCTTGCATTACATAGCCTTGGTATATTCATGGACTTACCGCATACTTTCCCATTACCTGATCTTGTACACTCGACGTTTGCTCTCCGCACACACTTACACCACCCTCTAAGCTTTTGTAAGCTTATGCACGATAGTTGCGTGCAGGTAGAGTTGGACGGCAGCAGCGCTGAGACAGGAGTGCATATCAGGACCTTTTGGAGCTTTTTGATCACCTTGTATTTCCCTTTCTGCATTGTACTTAAAGTTTTTGTTATAGTGGATTTGTGGTGATGTTGTTTTATGACTTGGTTATGCTTGTGGTTATGCTCCATTACAAAAAAAAAATTCATTCTGAAAATCCTCCTTGTAGGATCCCAGGATCGGAATCTGGCATTTGATTGTCAGGAGCCGAGAATGGGGCACTACGGAGGCTGTCGGCACCGGATTCGGCAATCGGGATTCATGTGAATCCGATTTTTGGATTTGGGGCGTGACATCAAACCTTAAAACAGGTTAAGGTTTGATTTTCTTACCCAAATGTGAAATCAGAATCGCCAAAATAACGATTCAGATGGATGGAAGTTGGCACGTAGTGCAACTAGGTGGAATGACAAGAGGAAAGCACCACTTCTCTCTCACTTTCTCTCTCTTTTCTCTCTTCTCTCTCCTAGGGTTTCTCTTAAATTCATATGGAACAAATGAGAGAGGGTTTAAGGCCTTTTTATAAGTTCTACATCGACAGAAATAGCCCTAAGGCCAAGGTATACTTAGGTTATAACCAAATCGGCCTTGTTCCGATCCAACGGAGCATTTTTGGAGGTCATATTATTGAGTGTGGTCGGACTTAAGCTCATGAATGCTGGATCTTGATCAAGTTAAGTTTTCAGTTCGATCGGATTCCCAGATCAACCGTGGCGGTCCAGTTTCAATTTAGCGGTCACCGAAACTCGATCAAGGCCACAAATAATTTGACATAAGTGGGCCACCATCCTTGATCCGAGGGTGAATTTGGGTCAAAATTTAACGGTTAGAATGCTTATAAATGTCGCGCAAGCAACATGACTCAGATTTCTTAAAATCATATTTAATTTCTTAAAAATCTTCAGTTTCTCACACTCTTCACTCCGGACTCAAGGAAACAGTCCCAGAGCATTGTTTGGACGTGATTTTCACAAAGATTGTCAAGTCCAACTACGCGGTCAATATCTTCTAAGTTCATCGCAATTGGACTTTCGACATACGTTCCAGGTCCGATACGAAATTTCAAAGTGCTCCTATGAGCAACTGAGTTTAGAGTTGAATCCTAGATTTTAGAATAACATAGCGTTACTAATTATACAGGTTTTAGATCTTACAGATCATATTTAAAGTAATTGGTGTTAATTTCACAGGTAATCTAGGTTAGTACTTAGCAATTCTCGTCTAATTTCTAAAGGATTTAATCCTGGGAGATTTCTAACTGAGTTGGTACTCGGGTCTTTGTATGAATTTTTTTGAGTTGTTACAAGGTCGCATGATGAGAGAGTGTTGGCCATTTACAAATGAGGAGTTAGAGTCACTATGAAGGAGTGTTAGACTGCAAAGGCATGCATCATATCATAATAGCATGCACATGTATTAACTACAGTATCTAGGGACTATATGTTTATGTTGCTTTTCATTAATTATGCCTGTGGAATTGATAATTTATGTAACTTGATATTAAAGGAATCACTAAGTTAATCACTCACTCCCACTCTGGGATAGTGCTTTAAAACACCAACCGGACTCTATCATAGATGTAGATACCATGGAGTTTGACATGCTAGAGGATGCATCTGTGGACTCAAAGGAGGAGCTCTCGTATTTTCAGCTACTGGGCAGGCCACAATAGGTCAGCTTAGGGCAAGTGATGAGATTTTAGAGTCGACACATTTTGTATTTTTGAAACTGTAAATTTTTCTCTATTGTAGTCTCGTACTCTGGATAGACGTATTTTACTTGTTAACTGATTTACTTGCATTAAAATTTACATTTATTCCAGAGTGCATCACATAGTCTATTTTAATTTTATGAACTGCTCAAATACCAGGTAAAACGAACTGTAGAATCCCTCTATCGCAATACATAAGTTTCACCCAGGATATCAGGAGTTGAGTATTTACTCGGCCCCCGAAATCTGGGGCATTACCACTTATCCCCTCAATTGCACTAGTTTCGACTGCATTCAGGTATTAAATTGATCTAATAAGATATATTTTCTACATGCAAGGTGATTTTGATTCAAAGATGAAATCGTGCTTAAATGGATGCTTTAAGCTCAAAAGGAGATCAAGCCCAAAGGTAATGAAGAATTAAATGTTTGGAAGACAATATTGAAGAATTCAAGTGCCGAAGATCCAAGAAAATCAAGTACCAAGGATGAAAAAAAGTCAAAAAATCAACAGTTTAATAATAGAAATAACAGACTGTTAAGGCCCACCTGAGGTAAATTCGGTCTGACCGAAGGTGCCAAAAACATTCCAGTAAGAAACAACGTCTTTCAAAATTAATTCGGCTCGATTGTTAGTTGTCATTGAAGGTAGGCTCGGTGCGACCTAAAGGAGACAAAGACTTCAGATATGTGTTTTGAAAAAATTCCATTGTAACAAGAAGACCCTTTCAGTTGCAACCGAATTGATGTTTGGTGCGACCGAAGGGTATCGTCGGTGTGATCGAATCAAACCAAAACTACAGAATTTTGAAGTCGATCCAAAGTTGGTGTGGAATTTTTCTATTTAAGGATGTGTTTTAAGCCATTTTTAGGATGAATTAGGGCTTGGGAGAGAGATCAAGAGGTGACAAAACTTCTGCAGAGCTATTCTTCTTCTATTCTTTAGTTTTAGTTTAGTTTTTTTAAAAACATATTTCCTTTTGTTCTAGGATGTTAACGACACTAGGTTAATCTCTTAGCTAAGGCCAAGGGATGAAGCTTATAATTAATTACAATAATTAGTTTATTTGATTCAACAACAATAGTTTGAATGATGACATTGGATTGAATTGATTTTGTTTTACTTTAAAGTATTTAAGTAGTTTATTTTTAGATTTATTGTGAACTACAGTTAGAATGAATGCCTTGATTTAGTAAATGTTTGAATTGATTAGATAAGGAATCAATCTGTATAATTAATTGATCTATAGTAGACCTAGGTTACAATAGATACTCTTGATTCCCTACGATTGAGAACCAAGTTGTTACATCATTCAACTGAAATTATGTTTTATTGGTATTTATGATTGGTTTAATAGAATTATTTTCTAATGGATAGGATAGGACTTCGATTCCAACTGAGTCATAAGAATTGAATTAGTTAATTAGATATTGTGATTGTTATAAGTGAATTCCTAGATCTTTAATATTTTATTATTTATTTTAAACCCTTTTTCCTTCGTGGATTAAAAACCCAGACCAACCGTTACCTTTAGTCTAATTCCAGTTGTGTTCCCACCAAATTCTCTGTGGATTTGATCTTGGTCTCACTAAGTTATTATTACATCGCAACCTTGCACTTGGGGTTGTCAACCCTTCGGTTCAATCAAGTTTTTAGTACCGTTGCTGAGGAAATTGTGTTAATAATACTTAGGTTTAGGTTAGGGTTTTGACTTCTAATTCTAACCTAGGGTTTTATTTTTAGGGTGTCAATTTCATATTTTTATTTTATGGTTTTCTTTATTTCAAATTTTTTAACATCACTAACATCATTTACTTATTTATGTTTTGTAGGATCTTCGAGTTCTAAGTCTTCCATATCGGTAACATCCTTCCTCGGTCTCTCTACTTGCTTTCTTAATTGATGTAGAATTTTTATTTTGTTGTAAGATTTAGGGTAGGTTTTCTAGATTAGGGTTCTATGTGGTTTATGCCCAATTGGGTAAAGAATCATACATTGAGACTTCAAAGCGAATGAGGTTTGGTTGGTGGGCTCACAATCCATCGACAAGTTAGAAAACACACAAATATTCCTGAAACATCATCGATAATCATGGCTCAAACATAACAAAATTTTGATGAGAATCATGTGCGGAGCACACCACCGGTTAGAATGGAGCGTGATGAGAATGATATACACCAAGTTTCACTGGTTAAGACTTTATGTGATTATTTACAACTAGCAATAAAAAAAGTACATTTTCTTGCATGATTTTTTTAACCAAAACAGGAAATATGGATTTTAAATCAAGGGTTATCCAATTACTCCCTAAATTTCATAGACTTGATTAAGAAAATTCATACTTACACCTGAAAGAGTTCAACGAGATTGTCGCAACCATACTTTAACAATGTTCCCTATGATAATAATTAGATTGAAACTATTTCTATTCTCTTTGAAGGAGAGGGTCAAGCCATGGCTCCACTCCTTAAGGCCGATATCTATTGGCAAATGGCCCAAGATGATCCAGGAATTCCTTAAAAAGCTCTTTTAGATTCATAAAACCAACACTCTCAGGTGTAATATTATGAACTTCTCCCAAAAGGAAAATAAAACTTTTTTCCAATGTTGGGAACGGTTCAAAGACTTACTTCTCGCTTGCCCGCACAATATCTATGAGATTTGGTGGGTGATTGGCTTTTTATATGATAGTCTAAGCTCAAACATACGCCAATTCGTAGAGATGATGTGTAACGGTAAATTTATGAGCAAGGATACAGAAGAGACATGAGATTACTTTAATATGCTAGCTGAAAATGCCCAATCATGTGACACATCCTACTAAGCTAATAATTCTAAGGTGGTGTCAAGAGAGAAGGGAATACATGCTCAGAGAGGAGGATGATGTTAGTGCAAGGTTGGCAGGTCTCCCAAGGAAGGTTGGGCTTAATTAGGTCAGTTGACCAGGTTCTTGACTTAGCGAGTTGACTCAAAGCTCCAAGGTTCTAGGTTCCTAGGGTTTAGGATTAGGTCGACTGGGTTGAGTGGGTTAGTCAGGTTGATTGGGATGAATGCGCTAGATGGATTGATTTCAGGGTTTAGGATTGGAGTCTTCCAGGGTTAGGGTTTAAGATTGGGGTTTGGTTGACCATCTATCGGTTTAAACTCAATCAACTTATCGGCCTGGGGTGGAGTGTCTATAGAAACAAACAATATAACAAAATCATCATTGCAAGCAAACATAAGTAATGTCACCGGCATAAAATTACAAGAGTAAATAATCATTAACCATTTATAGTCATTTACCATTATAATTGAAAAACCAAAAATGCCCTTGTACTTTAGAAAGAGGTGGTGTTATCAATACCTATAGATAGAGAAATGTACATTAAACGTTCCCATAGAGAAAGAAAACTTAACACTTCTAGTTTGCCAGCATGGCAAGTTCCATAGAATGCATTTTTAGCCACAAACAATCCTAAAATATATTATTTTCTTAATCCCTACTTCCTATTGATTTATTTTGGCTGAAAAATGAGACATCTGTTGCTTGCACCAGTCAGGCCTGTAAGAAGTTCTAATGGTCCGTAGCTACGTCAGACCCGACGGGATTCATAAGAAATCCACCCTATCCATCAGTTCAGCTCAAGTTAGAACGTGATCTCAATTCCAAAACTTAAGTGGACCATGACAGTAGGTTACAGAAGAGAGTGGAAATGAGAAATTCAATTGAATTCTTGATTTAATCAGGAATCCAGAAAGTAGTGCAAAACCTTTGCGCCGTGAAATTTCACCACAATGGCTACTTATGACCCATGACCCCGTGTTGTAACTCTTGTGAGTCTACCACCAAGGCATGAGTGAGGACCCTACACCTATTGGAAGATCGTAGCCATCTAATTAGTCGATGATATGTACGGACTTGTAAAAATAAATTTTTTTGTTGTACACTGTTCATTCTAATGCCATGATTATGTATAGTCCATCCAATGGAGTCCAACAAGGAGATCGATGATACGTGGTAATGGAGTCCATCACGATGAACTGGAAACGCTATAGGGGCGGCCTCAATTAATAAAGGCCACTATCAGTATTGAAACTCTCAATCTAATGGGTCTCTTCCATGCAATCTCTTGAGAGAGAGAGAGAGAGAGAGAGAGTTTTGTTGCATCAGTGACTCATGATGATCGATAGATTAGATTATTTCGCTATAATCAACCTTTAATGTCTCAGAGTAAGATGTAGGTCGCTTACCCAAAACCACCCACGTTCAAAGGTACATAACATAAGTCGCACCATAGGAATTTTAGTGTATCTATACAGACGCACACTTCCACATCGCGCGAAACATAGATTTAGCTCAATCTAAACCATCCAAATCCTATTATCCAGTGCAGATGGTTCAAAACCCAGGAAAATGACACTATACAGATGCTCCTAACTGTCCATACATTGAACAAGTAACTATAATGAGAGATGATCAAGTAAAAATATCCATTGATCAGTATCCTAAGAATACTTTTGGTATCAAGTGGGCCACACGGGCAAGCATCTGTTGGCATGCACAAAAACCTAGTTTAAATGATCGAATGATTTCTATAGAGTAAGCATCGAAGCTGGTTTCCGCTTGTGTCATAACTTCAAGTGGACCTTTTGATTATCTTTTCTTCTTTAAATAGTAACATCACATTCGCGTTGTCCGTGAGAATGGAATTTTAACGATTATTGAGACATGCTTCAGTGTTCTTAGAGCACTACAAGTTACAGTGGGACACAATCCAATCCATTGATCTAGACCGTTCTTTAGGTTCAGGGACCATTTAATGGCCTACCATGCAAACATCACATCTATCTGACAATCTTAACCATCTGATCAGTAGCATTTAATATTAATGGCCAAGATCATTTAAACAAAAAGTGGGTCGTATCAAAATTTTGATCCTTGTATTTGTTAAGGCTCAATCCATCATGGATTGCTTATGATTGAAATGTACCACTTTTATTAGGCAATCGTAGCCATTCCATTCATGGCTTAAGAAAAAGAAAAAGGTCACGGCCATTTTCTACATTGCCACCACTTGCACCCGCATTGCAGGCGGGTGCAATATCGAGGCCATCCATTAGGTGGGTCCAGCCATGCCTATGTTCTTGCCCAAAAATAAATTTGCTCAACTCGGTAAGCAGGTCACGGTATTAGAAACAGGTGAATGGGTAAGAAAACTTCAGCCTATTTTTCTAAGCCATACATTGGTTTAGTAGCTTTTGGCCCACTCAAATAGTGGACTGAACTGATTCTTGGGCCAAAGCATCTACATGCATGATCTCAGCAAGCTATCATAGTTCTAAAATTTGGTAGGTTGACTCGAAACTCAGCCAAGTCGACTCAGTGAGAATTCAAGCTGAGTTTCATCTCGGCAAGACTCATCTAGTCAGCTCAATAACTCAGCCGACTCAATACAACTTGGCAGGACTCAACTGAGTCAATGGCCCTTTTTTCAAAACCCACAAAAGAGAGAGAGAGAGAGAGAGAGAGAGAGAGAGAGAGAGAGAGAGGAACAAGAAGAAAAGAAGCTTTTAAGCGTGAATCTTGGAAGAGGCAGCCTCATCTTCAAAACATGAAGACGCTAGGCAGTGTGTGCTACGGTACCACTACCAGGTTTTGGATATTTTAATTACTACATCAGTGAAAGGCAATTTTAAATGCATTAAGTAATATTTTAAAAAA
Organism: Magnolia kwangsiensis; assembly: GCA_037074715.1. Taxonomy (NCBI): domain Eukaryota; kingdom Viridiplantae; phylum Streptophyta; class Magnoliopsida; order Magnoliales; family Magnoliaceae; genus Magnolia; species Magnolia kwangsiensis. Next base: position 117,169,519 of record CM073572.1, on the reverse strand, counting down.
TGTACTTATTAAAATATCAAGTAAAGACAAGACATTTAGAGACCCAGTCAAGTCTTCAACTTCACCCAACCCAGTTTTGACATAGGGCTGAGTCAGTCTTCGAGTTGACCCTACCCACCCTGCTTGGCATAGAGACTTGATGCAAGCAGTCATCTTATTATGGGCGGGACCCACTGTGGATTCTCATCATTTGATCAGAGCCATTCCAGCAAGGGCCCGCAAAATGGATGAGACAGTTTAATGCTTACCATCCATTCTGATTTTTATCATTGTGATTGTCCAATCATAGATATCTTTAGGGATATGAGAGCTACAATCGATTCATGGTAATCTTACAACCTGAAGACAAGAAAAAGATATGTGAGGCAAATAGGCAGTTGAAAAGGCGTCCTTGAAAGAGTGACTTGCTAATAAATACTCTTTTGATATCGGAGAAATCAATGGCAATAGGAGAAAGAACAAAATTGCTTCTAAGGGTCTTAAAAGAAAAAACAAGATGGATTCTCAAAAACAATTCTATTTATAAAAAGAATAATAAAAGAGTTTGCAAAAGTAAATCCAATTTTCTTATTTGGATTGAAGAAAGTATATGAACCGAATGAAAATAGAAAAGATTCTATAATTAGTAATAAGATTAACCATGAATCGATCGTTCGCATTAGATCTGTGGATTGAACAAATTATTCACGTTAGGTTCAATCCTCTTACGGATTTAGGTTTTGGATCCTTGCTCTTGCTCGGGTGGTAGACTCTTAGGAGTTTCAACACCTGGTCAAGGGTTCGAGTATCCATAGGTGATGAAATCCCACTACGGCGTGAGTGTGTGGGGGTGTGTGTGCGTGTTGTTTTTTTTAAAAAAAAATGAAGGATCTGGCTGATAGGACAACCACAATCTGAAATAAAATAAAAAGGATTACAAAAGACGAGAGAAAAATATTTCTAACTCCGAATAGAAAGATTAGTCCTAACAAGATAGGTTATAATGATAAAAGATCGGAATCATAGAAACATATTTGGCAGATATCAAAAAGAGGAGGTGCCTGATTAATACGTAAATGACACTATTTTATGAAATCTTTCATTGAAAGAATATACATGGACATCTTTCTATGTAACATTAATATTCCCAGGATAAATGCACAACTTTTCCTTGAATTTGAATCAACAAAAAAATTTATTAACAAAGAAATTTACAATGATGAAAGAAATAAAGAAGGAATTGATGAAACAAATCAAAATGCAATTCACTTTATTTCGACTATCAAAAAGTCACTTTCTAATATTAGTAATAAGAAATCACAGATTTATTTGTGACTTATCTTCCTTGTCCCAAGCATATGTATTTTACAATTTATCACAAATCCAAGTTATTATTAAGTATTACTTGAGATCTGTGCTTCAATATCGCAGAGCATGTCTTTTTCTTAAGGATAGAATAAAGGACCATTTTGGGACATGAGGAATATTGGATGCCAAATCAAGGTCTAAGAAACTTCTGAATTCTAAAATGAATGAATGGAAAAATTGGTCAAGGGGTCATTATCAATACAATTTATCTCACAGGATGGTGTGAATAGCTAACAAAGGAATGATTATGCTCCTACTTGTATGCAATCAATCCATCTATAGGAAAATAAAAATAAAAATTGGGAAGTCATGAAATCTAAAGTGCTCTTTCCATTAAAATTATTTAAAAAAAAAAAAAAAATAGAGGCTAGAAGACGAAGTTGTCTTGCCTGTTTGAAGTCATGGGTTCAAATCCACCAACCACTTGCATCTTCTTATTTGAAAACATATTTAACACATCAGTGACTCAGTTCAACTGAGTAAGCAGGCCAAGTCCACTAGTCATGCCTGAGTTTGAATCAAGTTGACCTCATCAACGAATTTCACTGACTTGGCTACATCTCTCATAGAGTCAAATTGACTTGGCCTATTTTCAAGTGTAGTGACAGCATTTTACAACTATGGTATTGTTCTATAGGATTGGTAAAGAGGAGGACATTTGAATTTATTCTAATACATTTTATTTTCAATTCAGAATTATGTAATTACCAATTACTAATTAACCATTTGGACTTTGCAAAATTACCACTTTACATAGGCAGATAATGTATTAACTACACTTAGTAATTATAATTTCCAATCCCCTCTTTCCTTGGGACTTGGTAATTAATCATTTTCCTGGATCTGAGTCTGTTTGGTTGGGTCCATTTTAGGATGGTCAAAAATCAAAACATGAAGAACTCGGGCCCCTGTTAGATTTGGTTGATTTTGAGTGGTCCAAGGCACAACAAGTTTAGTAATCAGGTTGTGAACATTTGGACCCAGACTATCTGCAATGGTTCTAAATTCAAAGCTGGACACGTTTACTGTTGGTTCAAGTTCAATGAACTGTCGATCAAATCGACAGTGTCAATTCGAGTCGATCGACATCGAATCAACGGATCAATGACTAGCCATTAAAGATCCATTGGAGCACTTTTCTTATAAAATGAGCACTCGGACCTTCACAAAATAGATGGGTTTTTTAAGGTCTTAGAGTCTCTATGCATACAACTCTTAATCAACTCTCTTAGGCTTTAATCCATTGAGTTCATGTCATCTTCCTTGTGATTCATCACTCTATATGAGCATTTCAAGCTTAACTTGAAGATGTACATATTCTCTTGCATGCTTTAGATGTTAGACATTAATCCATAGGTAAATCATTTGTCTATCATCCTCTAGAATACTTATATACGTGAATTCCCAATTGAAATCATCCCATTAGTTGTATGAGATTCTACCACCATACAACACTCTCATTACCTTGCTATTCTCAATAAGAAGATGCATTGTAAGGTTGCTAATCTAGGAGCTGAAGAAGACCCACTTTAAAGATTGAGGGAGCTGAAGAGAAGCTGATTCAAGTGTGAAGAAGCATCTCAAAAAGTGTAACATCAACGGGGCTCATCCAACTAGTAAAAGTTTTGTTTTAAGTCCATTGTACACTCAATTCTTGTGTAGATTTGGATATAGAATTTGTCATCCAAACTCGATTAAGTCTCTGTGTGAGCCACCAATGGGTATGCATGTGTAAGTCTCTATGTGAGCCACCGACGGGTGTGTACATGGAAGTCTCTGTGTGAGCCATTGATGGGTTTGTACGTGGGTCCTTGTGTAGGATTGTAACGGTTTGTGGTGAACGTATGGAAAACTATGTGAGATAGTGAATTTCAGAAAACTCGAATTTAAGTTCATTATTTGGGCGTCCAGTAGGGATTTAGCCAAACTATCATTGTGTTTATGATTGTTAATGTGTATGCAATTCTATTTATGCTTGTGATTGATTCGTTTATTTTTATATGGATGAATGAATAGATTGTATACTAGGAATTTAATTTACTGCACATATTAAATATCTATCTAACATAATAGACTACTTTGCACGTATGGTTCTCTTGTGTCTACTGCATGTGGGAGGTCTTCTACTTCCAACAGGGAAAACCTTTGTGCTATTATTATTTTTATTGCACAAAAACAGGCTCCATTTAGGTTCAGCCCGTCGCTTATGTTTCAATCTTCAAGGTTCGGCATAAGTAATTCATACTACTGAAATCACACTATCATACTGAGTAATGGCATAACATATTGAACACAGCACATGTGAAAAGAGTGATGGTTCATACATATGCATCCAAAAACACATCCACGCAAGGTATCGAATACATCTGCATGCTTGTATGACTGCACCTGCCCATGCACAGGCACATACCGTCATGCACACAGCCACATGCAAGCACACAGCTCCACGCCAATGCACTCACACACAGATGTCAGTAATATTTCAAAATGTTTACTGAAACTTTCTGCAGTTGCCATAGAACATCTGTAAACAAGTGCAACTCTTCCAGTTGAAAAGATTGAGGCAGCAAAACAAGAAAACCGCTCTCCGGGCTAATAGAATTATACATACACTTCGGTTCTGGCAATCACAGATAGAGATTGCTCCTCAACAACCGGATCAGAGAAACACTACCTTGTGTCTTTCCTCTTTCCTCCATGCTTGGTTTCTTTTCGCCTCTTCTCTGTCCATCAACCATGATGTAAATTTTCAGAAGGATTGAAGACCAGATACATTGATTCCATACATGGAAGGACTTTATTAGACTCCCACTTAAAGCCAAAACACAAAATACTAAGAGTACATTTCCCCCTCTTATCTCAAGACAAAACGAGTGCTTACTGTCAACTGTGGGGTAAACTAACTTCTTTTGAAAAATATCAGTTCATACTTACTGATATATGGCTCCCATATCCCACCCCCCAGGGCTAAATCAGCATTCTTCGTCATTTAAAACAACATATTGGTGTTCACAGGGAAAAGGAAATACACAAGAAAAAAGGCAACGAATAATAAGGAAAGGGCAATAAGGTTGTTTATAAAAATTAAGGAGAGGCCTCACCTTTGGATTTTCATCCTCCATGTGAAAGCCACCAACTTCCTTTACTAGAATGGACGATGCCGGCAGCAGTCTCCTGGTTATTAATAAACAGATTAAGATGAACGAACAACTTGTTTATTTTAATCAACCTATATGACATAACTTTGCCACAACTTTCATCATGAATCCTGACAATATGACATTTGAATCTCATGGTAGTGTGTTGTTGTGGCCCTTGAAAGAGTGGGAAGGCAGAATAGGATTTGTGTAGCTGACCTCAAGTAGTTAGGAAAGTTTATGATGATGATAATCACCAATCTGAACTGTCCATTCTTTCATACAAAAAGTGACAAGCTGTGGTGCAAAAATACACCAACCGTATGATCCTAAGCATTTGATCAATAGTTTGTAAAATGGACAGTCAAGATTGAGCAGATAAACAAAATAGATCCAATCATCATCTTGAATCATCAATCCCTAGACCCCACTTGGAATTGCTTACAGTTCCAAAGGAGCACTTTGGTTTGATGAGTCTAGCAATGCGATCTACGGCTGGTAAAAACAAACGGTTGTAACAAATTGGCCTCCTTCCTAGGGTTAGGAACTTAGGATCATGAATCATCCAATCAGCATGATTCCTGCATCATGGCTTGGCCCCAATGGTAGTGTTGAATGAACTGGCTGAAACAGATTTTGCTAAGAGTAGATATAACTGACAAAATGCCGCTGCTACTATGATATGCAAGGTTTAACCTTCTAGGTTTCTCTGCATTCAGAGGTTTGGAAGAGTGGTGTTCCATCTCACTTTGTGGAACCTCCCTGGCATTTCTTTCGTTGCATGCTACATCTTCATCAGGTGAGATGCATGAGGATGCCGCCTGCTATAGAAAAATACAAGCATGTTAACTGGTTAGTTAGCATGAGCAGCGAAGATGACGAGTTAAAGATACACTTGCAAAGAAGAAATGATCCAGTATCATTGCTCTATAGCAATATCAATGGGACACCTAGACAATCCACTTGATATCACCAATATTTTCAATTATGTAAATTCCAGGCGTCGCTTGTATTGCCTATGTATCAATATCGCCAATATTTTCAACTATGTAAATTCTGGGTGACGCTTGTATCACAAGTGTATCGGCGATATTTCACTAATATCACCAATGTAGAGATATCACAGAAAGTTTGTTTTTTTTTTTTTTTTTTTTTTTTAAATCCATTTAAATTTTTTTTTTATGAGCACATTGTTTTATACATTTTTCAATTTGATGTTGCTAATATTGATAACATCTCCATATTATCGTTATCGCAACATGCGCGATATCTAGACCACAATCTTTCGTTTCCTTTCTAGTTGTTGATAATTTCTTGGCAAAATATCGTGAGTTATCGATATTTTGCAATATCGATGGATAATTGGATGTTTAGACTATTTGTTACGACAACACATGCATTTAAGCCCCCCCCCCCCCCCAACAAACAAATAAATGGAAACTTATTGTGTATACATTTTTTTTGCAATTTTTTAATCCCTAAATATATAAATGTGTATATTTTAGCATCTCCTAAAGTTTCACGAAAAATTCTACTATTTTCCCCATGTTTTCCCATATTTCCATTTATTAGCGATATCAATATTGTTTCAGTATTCCCAGCAAGCGAAACTTATAGCGATACCGATACTTCGAACACCGCCTATACATATCGGCCTTTACGGCCATATCATAACGGATACAGAACACCTTAAGTCCAGCTAACCCCACGCTAGAGGCTTTGACATGCACCTTATTTCATAGAGACGTAACATAAATACAAGCACTAGATCTACACCTGTGATTACTCATGTTCCTACACTGTTATTAAGGACTCAAGATTTTGGGTATGCATATGTATGCATGGTAAGTTAGGTGTCTTCTTCACCATTTGGTGAATTTTCTACAATTTGATTCCCAAATCTTCGGATTTGATTTAGCAAATACCAATATGAAGGTTTTTAAAAAAAAAAAAAATTAATGATCTTGTTTTCTAGCATGCTTTTTCCTTGTTCCGATACAATATGATGCATTAGCCAACCCTAACTAGTTGAGGTAGGGCCTAATTATGATATAATATGATGCATTTATGCATTTTGGACCTCAAAACTAGTGGTATTTTTTATTTTTATTTTGTCTCTCCAATGTATTAAAGCAAAAAAGAAAGAAATATATATATACGTACCGGTACGTACGGCCGATACGTACCGGTAACGGTGCCAACCGTTACGCATATCGGCCTCGTATCGGCCGATTCGGTTTTTTGCACCGTATCGGCCGATACGGGGCCGATACGGGCCGTTACAGGCCCGTAACAGACCCGTATCGACATTTTTTCATTTTAAGCTCTGTTTTTACTATTTTTTTGAAACTTCTTGCTTCTAAAATGTTTCTCACTCCTTCTACTACTAATTTCAACCAACCATGGCTGGGTATTTGAGATAAAAACACATTATATTATGGATTTTCTTGAATCAAAGCTCGGTGGGCCATTTTTCAGAAATTCGTCATAAATAGGTATTTATACTTTTTTTAATATGTTTTTTTGTTTTAATCATACCATATGATGTGTTAATCATAGTAAAACATGTTAATGTGCATTTTACAGATTTGGGGTGCCATTTAATATTTTTTTTATATTTTTTTCTATTTACGCATGAATTTTGGCCATTTTTTTAAAAATTCAAAAAATCAATTTTTAATGGTTGTATTGCTGTTTTAATCATGCCATTTGATGTATTAATCATAGTAGAACATTTTAATGTGCATTTTACAGATTTTGGGTGCCATTTTATATTTTTTTTATATTTTTTTCTATTTACGCATTTATTTTGGCCCTTTTTTTGAAAAATCGAAAAATCATTTTTTAATGATTCTTTTGCTGTTTTAATGATGCCATATGATGTGTTAATCATAGTAGCACATGTTAATGTGCATTTTATAGATTTGGGGTGCCATTTTATATATTTTTTTCTATTTACGCATGAATTTTGGCCCCTTTTTTGAAAATTCAAAAAATCAATTTTTAATATTTGTTTTGTTGTTTTAATCATGCCATATGATGTGTTAATCATAGTAGAACATGTTAATGTGCATTTTATAGATTTGGGGTGCTATTTTATATTCTTTTTTATATTTTTTTCTATTTACGCATTTATTTTGGCCCTTTTTTTGAAAATTCGAAAAATCATTTTTTAATGATTCTTTTGTTGTTTTAATGATGTCATATGATGTGTTAATCATAGTAGAACATGCTAATGTGCATTTTACAGATTTGGGGTGTCATTTTATATATATTTTTTTTCTATTTATGCATTTATTTTGGCCCTTTTTTTGAAAATTCAAAAAATCATTTTTTAATGATTCTTTTGCTGTTTTAATGATGTCATGTGATATGTTAATCATAGTAGAACATGTTAATGTGCATTTTACATATTTGGGGTGCCATTTTATTTTAGTTTTTTATATTTTTTTCTATTTACGCATGGATTTTGGCCCTTAAAAATAATTGCAAACACCTAAATGTAAGATATTTTCATATTACATTCATTCTAATATATTTATCATTGATAGTAGATAGTTAGAAAATTAAATATATGAATTTTGTAGTCAAATTCAGGTTATCTGGTTCATAAATTCATCAGACAGTTCGACACAACTTCTGACCAAAGAGTGGACCGTTACACCACCATAAACATGTTCCAATTTATAAATGAATACATATTTGGAATGCTTAGAATATTCCGGATTTAATCCATATTTTTTCATATTTTTTTGGCAAAAAAAAAATTTTGCGCCGTTATGGGCCGTTACGCCCCCGTATCCGTATCGGTTTCGGAGGGCACCGTTACACCAACCGATACCGATACGGGACACCTTGATATATATATATATATATATATATATATATATATATATATATATATATATATATATATATAATAAAGCCACACCTTTGAAGGGTGTGTTCATCATTTTTTTTTTCTTTAATAGAAATTGAAGAGGCTCGAAATAATTTCTTCATGCAATACAATTATTTCTCCCTAGATGAACTAGTTATTTGTATCTAGGAGGTTAGGGCATAAAAAGCTAAGACGTGATTAAAAATATCATATAGTAGATTTAGTTATTGATCATCCTCATCAAAGCCTTTAGAAAATTTTTGCTATTGATGTCTAAAAAAATAAATAGGACCAAGATATCCCTTTTTCTTCATGTAAAATCCCATTCCCGGACTTCTCCCCAGTTAAGTTGATGTAAGTTAAGTATTCATTGCAGGCATTGTTGACATAATTGGGTCATATCCCTAAGGGCCATGGGCCATTCCCTTTACTTGGGCCTGACTTGGGTCATGGGCCTCTTATTTCCCTTTTATTAGTTCTCTTCAATTTTTGTTCCTTTTTTACCCTTTTCTCTAAGGGTAGTTTATGTAGTTTTCTCATTCATTTAATATATAAAGAAAGAGGGTCGAACATCAAAGCCTCTCTAAGCTTCTTTTCTTCCCATGTTCTTTCTTTCCTCTAACATGGCATCAAAGCAAGAAGGTTCCTAGGGTTTCTTATCTCTTGATCTCTTCCTCCTCTTTTAATCTCCTCTTCTCTTCTTTTCATATAATCTCTCTTGGTTTGAGAGTGTTAATCTTTTAATCACATGATTGTATGTGATTTGTGACTGGTGGTCCTGTGGCTATGGTGTCTAGAGATCTTGTGGAAGCTTGTGGAAGTTTTTGCTGGAAATTCTGACTGATCAAGTCTTTGAAGATTCAAGGCTGCTACGTTTTATCGTAAACAACGATAGGGTTTTGTTGGAAATTCTAGACTGATTTGTTCCCTTTGGTTGGATCAATAACATGTTTGACTGGTTTCAATTTGCTGGACATTCATATGCTTCAGAATTTTGGGACTGCTTTTCTTCTACATTTACTGAAACAGGATTGCAGCAATAAGGGTTTGTTGATCATTATGGTTTGGACAATTTTTTGGATTTATTCTAAATTTACAAGAATCTCCTTTGTGGTAACCCTAGATTTTTCTATACTTGCTTTCTTTAATAATTCAGCTGTAAGAACACCCCTCCCTTTTTTTGGTTTCTTACTGATTTGTTGATTTTGAGTATTCCTTATTTGAAATTTATTGCAGTATTCCTTTTGGTTCTTGAGTATTTTGCCTATAAGGGATGCCACACAAAATAATGCCTCTCCATCTACATCTTTGGATTAAAAAAAGGTAATACATTATTTGCTCTTCACACTACTAATGCGTCCAACCATTGGATAATTGATTTGGGGGCTATGGAACATATAACAGGCACATGTCTCTTTTTCTTCATTTACTTCAGAGTATTATTTAGGCCGTGTGAAGTTGGCAGATGGTATCTTGACACCTATTAGAGTAAAGAAGATCATATTTCTGCTTCACCATCATTCTCTGTCCTGTCTTATTGGTTCCTAATATTGCTTCCGGTTTATTATTTGTTTGTCAAATTACAAAGGATCTAAATTGTTACAACATTTTTTTTCTGATCATTATCTTTCAAGATCTAAAGATGAAGCTACTTGGTGGTGAAATTGAGAAAGATGGACTATAATTCTTCATTTGAATACTTGAAGTCAATTTAAGTGAATGTCATTATATATATATATATATATATATATATATATATATATATATATATATATATATATATATATATATATATATATATATATATATATATATAGATATATAGATATATTAAAAAAGAGATTTATCTTTGGCATTGCCATTCTAGTCATCCTTCTAATTCAGTTTTATAGTCTTTGTCATCAGTCAGTTGAGTCTGGGGATATCAAGAATTCTCAATGTGAAGCTTGTGTTTTAACTAAACATCATATGTCAATTTATTCCCCCGTGGAAAGAAAGATAAATAATTTTTTTTTCATTTATTCATTCTAATGTGTGGGGACCAATTCCAATTAATTCTACTGAATTTAAATACTTCGTCTCCTCTATTGACGATGCTTCTCGTATGACATCGATTTATTTAATGAAAAGCATAGATGAGGTTGGTTCAATTTTCAAAGTGTTTCTTGTGTATGTTAAAAATCAGATTAATACAAATATAGGAAACCTTCGTACTGACAATGCAAAGGAATACCTTTCTCACTCAATGTTGTCTTATCTTCATAAGCATGATATAAACTCTGAAACGACTTGTATACATACTCTGTAACAAAATGGAATTACTGAAAGAAAGAATAGATATCTCTTATAAATTACTCATGTTATTCTCATAAATATGCCTGTTCTTAAGTTTTTTGGTCGAATGTTGTTCTTACTGCCTGTTATTTAATTAGTCATTTACCTATTACAATTCTTGGGGGTCGACCTTCTTTTCAAAATTTCTCAACATTCTACTCTATTTCTAAAATTCCATTGTAAGTCTTTGGGTGTGTTTGTTATGTTTATAATAATGACCGTCGTCGAAATAACTTGTCAGACCAGCCTGTTAAATGTGCTTTCTTGGGATATTTTTTTTCTGAAAGAGGATATAAGTGTTTTGATCCGATCAATTTAAAAAAATAATTAATTAATTAATTAATTAAAAAATATATATATCGTGTTTCTATGGATGTCAAGTTTCTTGAAAGCATTCCACATTTTTCTAAAGATAGTGAAAAACAATAGGGTATGGTTCTTCCTATACCTGTTCTTGACCCTGATCCAATTCTTTCTATTTCATCTATTCTAGGGGCATGTGCTCAATCTAATAATGGTGTAGATAGCATAGGTTCTGATTCCCAGTCAACTAAACCAAATTTGAAGGTTTATGAAAGAAGGAATGTCCAGACATGTCTTCCCACAATCCACCACAAAGCAAGCTCCTTTGAACTCAAGTATTGATCGTATTCCTACTTGTTTGCCCATTTATTCTGATCCATACTTAGATCTATACCTGAATCTTCCTATTGCTATCAAGAAAGCTAAAAGACAATGTACTGATCATCCTATTCAAAATTGTCTCCTATCATTCCTTGCCTCCTAAACACTAGTTCTTTGTTTCTATCCTTGAGTGTTCTTCTTCTACTATACCAAAAAATTATAAGGAGGCTCTTCTCCTCTATGGCGTCAAGCCATGAAGGAGGAGATGGTTGCTCTAAAGAAGAATCATACATGGGAGATGACTACTTTACTTGTTGGGAAGACTCAAGTGGATTGTCACTGGGTATATGCCCTAAAATACTACCCTGATGGTAGTATAACAAAATAAAAAGCTCACTTGGTTGTTAAAGGCTTTTACACAGGCATATGGTGAGGATTACAATAAGACGTTTGCTCACGTTGCTAAGATGAACTCAATTCATGTTATTATTGCTAATCTTAATTGGCCATTTGCATCGGTTTATTGTTAAGAACGCCTTCTTGAATGGTGATTTGAATAAGGAAATTTATATGCTTCATCTTCCTAGTTTTGCTCAGAAGGGGAAAGAAAATAAGGCTTGTCTTAAAAATGTGATATACGGTTTCAAGCAGGCCCCTCATGTCTTATTTGAGAAATTTAGTTGGGCCTTGATTGGTTTTAGATTTACTCGTACTCAGCCAAACCACTCAATGTTTGTTAAGCAACATGTCCAAGACTATCATTGTCAATGTGTATGCGGATAATATTATTATTATAGTTGATAATGCAAGTGGGATTTCTGAATTGAGGATCTATCTGAGCAAGTTTTTTAACAAAGATTGGGGTCTGTTAAAATATTTATGGGCATTGAAGTCTCTTGTTCGAACAAGGGTATTGTTTATCTCAGCCAAAATATGCTCTTAATCTTTTGACTCCTCAAAACACTTGATTAGCTAAAAAGCTTCATGTTGATGATGGGAAAGACTTTGAATCAATTCATGCATGCTCTTGCTCCAGCCATCTTGAAGTTGTTCATCGCATTCTTCACTACATCAAGTCTTCTCCAGGTCATGGCATCCTATTTAGTTGTTATAATAATCTGAATGTTGAAAGTTATTCAGATGTAGACTATGAAGGTTCTCTTGATGATCATCGTTATACAAAGGGATATTATACCCTTTCTTCGGAAGAAAACTTGATACGTAGAAAACCAAGAAGCAAACATTTGTTGTGTGATCCAATGCAAAGGCTGAATACCGTGCTATGGTGAATATTGCATGTGTAATCTTGTGACTAAAAAGTTGTCTCTAAGTTAGGATCTCCAGTGAATACGCTTGTGCCAAATGAGACATTGTCCATCTTCAGTCATGCCCCTATCCATGTTCATTCATCTCACATGTGCCAAATGAGACATTGTTCATCTTCAGTCATGCCCCACACGTGCCTCTATGCCACATGTACCACCATCCATCTTATATTGTGCCCCATATGTGTAAAGAGCCCCCAATGTGCTAATGTGCCACATGTGTCACCATCCATCCATCTTCTCTTGCACCCCACATGGGCTATTGTGCCACATGTACCACCATTCATCTTACTTGTGCCCCACATGCACCAATGTGCCATACATGATATTGTCCATCTTCAATCCTCCAAATATGGCACGTGCCATTGTCCATCTTCAATTCTCCAAATATGGCTTGTGCCAATGGTACCAATGTGCACAAGTGCCATCATCTAGCTTTAGCGCCCACATGTCAAATGTACCAATATGTCTTGTGCCATATGTGCAATTGTACAACTTCAAGCACCTCACATGTACCACGTGTGCCAGAATTTAGCCTAAAGTGCCCACATATGTTGTGTTTGCCACATGTGCCATTGTTCATCTCTAAGCGTCCCACATGTGCCACATTTGTTAATCTAGCACATGCTAGTGACTATTTAAGATTATTTTCATGAAAAAATTTTGTTTTGCCAAATAACAAACTTGAAAATAGATTCTAAATTTCTACGAAAATCTTATTGAAAAAAAAAAAAAAAAAACTAGGAAAACCATATTTCCTTTCCCACAATATTCTGGAAATAAAGTTTCCCAATAAACGCTATTTCCTTTCTCATGCTTTTCATGAATCCAAACAGGCCCTAAAAGTAGTTTATATGATTTTGTCATTCACTTAATATATAAAGAGAGGGCTTTCCTCTGACAGGGATCAAGTTTCAACAGTTATAAGACCTTGATTAAGAAGGATCTGTATAACATTTCGATGCTCCCAATCAGTACGCATGGTGCCCAGTCAGAACACTTGATGGGCCTCGCCAATGAGGAACAAATATATATATATATATATATATATATATATATATATATATATATATATATATATATATATATGAAATTAGAAAAACCTAACCCTTCAGCAGGTGGCCTAGAAATTCACGGTACAAAAAAAATAAAAAATAAAAAATCAATGGTTCAGAAGTAAAATCTTTAGTCTACGTAGTTTTCCGGTTGTCCACCATCCACAGTGGAGTATCATGTCAGCATTCTGAATATAAAATTTATGGGCCACACTTCCAAGGATTGCATGCATATGGTAAATATCCAAATGCTTCATGACCACAAACTTCCTCAAGTTTTTGTTACGTCGTTTGAATGTTTCAAGCATCCTTTGTGCTTTCTGAGTTATATTTTCTGGCCAGAGCATTGATGCTTGATCCAGTCCATGCTCTAGTTGCTGAGCTTAAGAGCCGGAATATGAATCTAAACAAACATTCTGACGATGCTATTGATATGTTTTCAAAAGTGAGAATAATTCACTGCAAACACTTTTCTTTATCATTTTTTCTTAAACGCTTCACTGCAAACATGGACAAGAATATAATTATATAAATATCTTATCAATTATTGGTTGACGGGTTCTAAAATTCGTCAAGGATTTTACTTGATCAAGACATGCAGCTCCTCCTTTTACATTTGAATTATTTTAGCAAGAATTGAATGTGAATTTAGATAAAAGTTACAAAAACTTAAAAATCAAAAAATTGATTGGTTGTCCCCATTGACCTGACCATTCAAGCTGTTTGAATAGTTTCAGGGTAGGCTAGAATTGAAGATTCAGATTTCACACAAATTTATAAAAGAACAATGGATTACAGTTGAATATGCACAATTGAAGAGAAGTTAGATTAAAATGCAAAGCTTTTTGCAACAATCATTACAAATATTCTCATCTGGGAGTTGTATGCTTTTCTCAATTTTTTAAAGCCTGCTTGCTAGGAGTAAGCAAATTAACAGCTGTTTTCTTGCACCATTTCTAGGTGCAGCATCCTGTTTTGGGTTTCTGTCTGGAGATCCAAGGATGCAGGTTATAGAAACATATATGATCAATCAGTTTCTTACTTCAAATGCTACAGAATGTTACACAAAACATAAATTGCAGATTTGAAAGCAATGAATAACTTGAAAGAAAAAAATAATAATAATTTGATAATTGATAGTATAGTTAATGATCTAACATTTTTCTGTTCCTTGGTTAATTTGTTCTGCTCCATTGATGAAGTCAATGTACAGCTGCTGTCTCCAACAAGAGCATGGGGCTGAGAACAGGTGGCCAATGGAAATAGGGTACAACCTGTTTCTGTTAAAGAATCCACCTTTAGTTGAAATTATTGGATAGACCATCAATGTCAGACCATGATCAAACAGAAACAAAAGAAGCAATCCATGGAATCAAACCCATCTGATCTGCAACAGATGAGATGTCATTGGCCTCCAAATACTCTACTCCTTCCGAATTTTCAGCATCATAGCTGTTTGCAGTAAAGCCGTCAAGATTCTGAGTCACAGACTGATAGTTAGGTAGTTTCACTGCGAACTAATTAAAGATGTAATCTAATGAGGAATTGTAGATGAACAACGCCAATAGAGTTTGGTTAACTTTCCCTTTTTCTTAGTTTACTACAAGAGTAATCCATTATTACTGGATGTACCTCATTGTTCTGTGTTCTGAAGTCCTCTATAGACAATCTTGAATCAAGAACCACTGTATCATAACTTTCCATCTGGGGAAAATATAGGCCCTTCCTTTTAGTATGCAAGGAAAATTGATGGCAATGGTAAATACCAGCTGTCAAAAGATACCTACCTGCAAAGAAAACTTCCAATTCTGCCCTACAGAGGTGTCAGGTACCTTCACATTAATGTGGCATTCAGCAGCCTTCGGGTTTGGAAAACAAGCATCCACACCAAACAAATATGCTGCTCTTACCTTTAATGAAAGAAAAAGAAAAGGAAAAGATAAGTTCTAAGTCTTTCCCATTTCAAATGGGCGGCTGAGCATTTACTATTGGCAAAAGATAATTGAAACTAGAACCATAACCTCCTGACTAAAACAAATTGATAATTTATTGCAAACTAATCACTAGTTGCCCTGTTTGTATGATCACCAGAGTTCAGATTATTTCACAACAGATCCCTGTAAAGGTTTAGAGAAGAAGCCTATCAAACGAACATCACACATAGTCACTTACAAATTGTCATTTTCTTTCTTTTTTCCCAATTTTCTTTATTCTATGCTTGTTAACAAGATAAAGGCTGTTTTGATGCACGAAGTTCTAAATCCAACAGAATCATATCCTGTTTTCATGTTTTTGTTTCAAGATCAAACATATAGAAACTTCATAAAATAAAAATCAACTTTGTCACATATATCAAATGCTTTATGGCATCATTCCAAAGAGAAATTATTAGGTCCAATTACGTCAGGAAATCAACAGCATTCATGCCAGTCTGAATGAGTAACATCCACAGTTTGGCAATCCAAACTGTTGATCTGATGGGCCCAATCATGGATGGAGATGCACAAAATTTCCAGATTGGCAACCTTTCAATTTGTGGACTACCAATAGACAGTTAAGAAATCACAGCAACGGTCTAAAAAAGACAGGTTATTGATTGTGAAGATCTCCCAGTCTGGAGGTTTTTGGGGATTCATCATCCACAGTGACGCCCGTCAAACCACATCTGAGTCCCAGACCATATATGGGTTGGGAACATAAGGACAAGCATTCATGTCGTGATGCATCAAGACCGGACAAGGCGATAAATCCTCTACCCCAAAGCAATGCATAAAGATTTGAAAGCAAATACGTAACTAAAAAGATAAACACATTCCAGTAAAGATTTGAAACTAGAACTAAGAATCTAACATTTTCGTCTTCAATGATTAATGTGTTTTTCTCCATCGTCGATGTCAATCCACAGCTGCTCTCTTCTACCAGAACAAGAGACTGAGAAGGGCTGGCCAATGGCCCTGAAGTACAGAAACCTGTTTCTGTCAAGCAATCCATCTTTAGTTCAAAATGATCAACTAGACCAGCAATGTCCAGTTAGAAAAATCCCTCATTGTCAAGATCAAGCAGAGACAACAGAACTGTACAAAAAGGAAGTTTTTTCTAGAAATTAAACCTGTCACTTCTGTAATAGATGAGACATAATCAACTTCCGAATGTTCTGGTCCTATCAAATCTCCAGCATTACGTACAATTCCAGGAAAGTTGTCAACTTTCTGATC
Organism: Magnolia kwangsiensis; assembly: GCA_037074715.1. Classification (NCBI taxonomy): domain Eukaryota; kingdom Viridiplantae; phylum Streptophyta; class Magnoliopsida; order Magnoliales; family Magnoliaceae; genus Magnolia; species Magnolia kwangsiensis. The sequence continues at coordinate 117,152,602 of CM073572.1, read as the reverse complement.
CATAGATATGTTAAAGTTGTTAATTAACTCATTTCAAAACAAACTAAAGAAAGTAAATAAATATCAAAATTACAGAATTCAGTTCCTCTTTTTTCTTTCTAACTCAAATGTGGTACCTTATAGATCTAACCTGATAGCTTTTCCTTTTGAATTCTCTTTTCGTAGAGAAACTTGAATCAATAACTGCTGTATCAGAAGTTTCCATCTGACAAAAATACAGGCTCTCAGTCCACAAAATAACAGATTATTCCTACAAGTATGCAAGAAAACGTTTTGAGAATAGTAAAATCAAGCCCACAGTAGATACCAACCATTAAAGGTATCCTCGGATTCTCCCCTGAAGAGCCGCAATCTATCTCCACATTCTTGTTACTCTCAGAACCCTTCAGATTTAGACAAGCAGTGTCGGCAGCAAATAAACTTGCATCATTTACCTAAAAATAAAGGAAGATTCATTATTTATAAGTCTTTTTCACTTTAAATGGCTGGCCCATGACCAGCAATAAATACGAGAAACTAGAAAAATATTTTTGCGTTTATCACAAAGTGTCACTTCTATACCATCTCAAGAAACATTAATGCCCACCTTTGGTGTGAGATTCTCTTCAAGAAACCCATGATCATTTGTGGGCCATTCTCCTGCTGAATGCAGTGACCCAGTTGCACAAATAGCAGAGGCAGCATCCAGTTTACAACCAGAAGGTGCCTCCGGTGAAAGTCGGATATCAAATGAACAAGAGGACTTCAAATCCTTCAACTCTTCTTCCAGCTCCAGGGCTCGAATCTTTTCCTTTGTAAGGCTTTCTTTTAGACTTTGGACTTCATTCTCTGATACCTGTTGTGCATCAAAAGCTGTAAATGGGATAACATGCAATATTTTTTAAACTTGAACAGACTTCGTAGGGACTTGGTCTGAATTATAAAAGAAATATGGCCATAATCTACTAATAGAAATTTCAATGACTCTGGAATTACTCAAAATCAATAAAGCAAGTGCGAGAACTAAACCAAGCAATAAATAAGAGTTGTGATGGAATATCCAATGTAGACATAAAGGTAATCAGAACTTCTGCCTCTTGACATCCTAATATAATTGGATGTTTCAAAATGGGTGCCAGATCCATGCCATATCAGTATGCAGTGATTTATAACGAAGTATAAAAGCACTCATGATTTAGACATGGCATACCCACACTGTATCTTAGAGACCAGAGTCAGAGACAGCAGCTTCCTGGAGTAATGCAACTGATACGTTTAACACCAAATGCCACACTTGTAAGATCATTACCTCAAGTTTTTTCTTATATTCCTTTAAAACATTCCATAAAGTCTTGGCAAAATCTCGCATAACTCGATCATTCCTTTCCTTCCTTCGTGACTCATCAAAATACTCCCCACTAAGTGGTCCACACTTGTGCACTTCTGCCTTGACAGGTGGTGGAGATGAGACCAGAACTTGCAGGGGTTCAAGTTCTTGGAGCTTCTCTGAAATTGCTTCTGAAGAATAAGCAATGAATATTATTGTTATGTTCCCGTTAATAGAATCCAAATGGCATGAGGGCATGAGGAGATTAGCGACACTGAAAATTAGAAGTTGCATGATATGATTCAAACCTTTCTTAGGAATTAGATGTCCATCTCTAGCACCCTTAACTCCATCGATCTGCAAGAAACCCCATAACTTGAGAAATTGTAATAAAAATATACTTGAATAGAGGACAAATCAATTAAAAACCAACTTTTTTCCCATTCAAAAGCTCAGAGATCATAATGCTAACTATCATATTGAACTGCAAAACTATGCCCACAATGATGACTAAAACGACCAATTGCAGGATATTCTTTAGTTATCTAAAATGAAAATTTTGGAGTTTTTAACTTTAGTGACAAATATTGGTATAAGGAAACTCCAGCCTGTGGTATTTTTTTTTCTTTATTTGAATTTTTATAACAGATTTGATTAGAGATCTGATTAGAGTTTTGATTAAAGATTTGATTTTCTCTCTAGTCTTCATGAACCTGTTGTATTTTAATGAAATCCGTTAATGATGTGATATGGGCCTACATAGGCACACTTCGGCCCCGTTTGTTAAATCTGAAGTCTAAAGCCTGAATCCAAAATTTGAAGCCCGAATCTGAAATCTGAAAATGAAGTCTAAATCTGAAGTCAAAAAACTCGTTTGGTAACTGTTGCTGAAGTCTGAAAATTAAGTACTGAATTTGAAACAACCTGTTTGTTAACAAACGTCTAAAATGTCTGAATTTTGTTAATTTGACACATTTGCCCCTATCTCCTGTTTGGATATGTTTTACTTTATGAAGAATTTAATTTTTATTAAATGAAACTAAAATCATTAAGTTAACATCCATTTAATTCAAATAAACTAAAGTACTTAATAGAAAATCAAAATATCATTATCCATAAAAAACAAAGCAAAAACAAAAAAATGATTTGCATGTATAAGTGTGGCAGCAATTTCTTCTCACTTATTGGACATAATAGTTTATTCAAAGCCTCCAAATACTCCTTCAACTTTAGGCATATCATTCTTTGTTTCGATATTATCTCCAAAAGAACATTTTCATCATTATATTTGTGTTTTCCCTTCTTCATCCAGGTCCACCATGATGTTTGTGAGAAATCCACCCCGTCCATCCGTTTTATGAGATCATTTTAGAACTTTCCACCAAAAATTAGGTGGATCAAAAACTCAAGTGGGCCACACGAGAGGAAACAGTTGGAATTCAGTCACCACCATTGAAATATTCATTTGGCCACAAAAGTTTTGTATCGGGTTAATTTTTAATGTTTTCACTTCATCCCAATGGGAATTACCTTGTAAACAGTTTGGATGGCCTATAAACATCAAGGTCAAGCCCAGAAAGGTTTCAATGGCAAGAATTTCTTTCCCCAATTTTTCCTCTTGTGTGTCCCACTTGAGTTTTGGATCCACCTCATTTTTTTTGTGGAATGTCCTAAAATGAGTTTGCAAAACAGATGGACAGGATGGATTTCTCACAAACATCACAGTGGGCCCCACCTTGCATCCCACCACCGGAACTTCATTTAAAAGGCCTTCGCAGTAAATTTGCACCCTCCCAGGACCTACCTAGAGATAGACGGTCATATCAGGGTCTTCATAGGGCCCACTGTGATCTAAATCTTTAATCCACTCCATCCATCTATTTTGACAGATCATTTTTGACAACTAGCCTAAAAAGGAGATAGATTAAAGGCTCAAGTGGACCACACCACATGAAACAATGGGGATTTAACTCTTACCATTGAAAACTTCATATGACCCATCATGATGTTTATTTTCCATCCAACCTATTTATAAGGTCACATAGAGCTGTGTGAAGGAAAAATAAATAAATATCAACTTGATCCAAAACTTTTGTGGCCCCCAGAAATTTTCAACAGTAGGCTTTAAATCCCCACTGCTTCATGTGGTGTGATTCACTTGAGCTTTAGATCTATTTCATTTTTTGGATCATGCCTTAAAATGATCTTTCAAAATATATGAATGATGTGAATAAAATATATAGATCACAATGGGCCCCATAGAGCCCCTGACATGACTGTCCATCTTTAGTAGGGTGGATCCAGACATGGATTGCCTCCTGTCACTGCGTCGTTGGCAGTAACATGGTGGATCTGGATGGGCATTGCCTACTGACGCTGCCACAGTGAGGTGGCTATTGAATAGTGTTGTGTGGCCCCACCATAATGTATATGTTTTATCCACGCCGTCCATCCATTTTTTTTCAGATCATTTTAGGGAATGATCCAAAAAATGAGGAAGATGCAAATTTCATGCGGACCAGACAATAGGAAATAGTGGTGATTGAATGCCCACTATTAAAAGCTTTGTAGGGACCAAAAAAAGTTCTAGTTGAACCTAATATTTGTGTTTTCCCTTTTACCATTACAGTGGGCCTAGGAAGTTTTTAATGGTGTGAGTTCAATCACCACTGTTTTCTTATGGTGTGGTCCACTTGAGATTTGGAATTGTCTCATTTTTAGGCCAATGCATTAAAATGATCGGGAAAAATAGATGAATGGTGTGGATAAAACATAAATATTATGATGGAGCAGAAAGACCATTGTCCACAAGCTTCCTCACTGCTGACAGCGTCAGTGGGCAATCCACATGGCACTCGGATTTCCTACGAAATCATTTCCTAAGAAGTTCCTACGCAAGGATTTTGGGTGGGGCCCACTACGATGTTTGTGAGAAATCCAACCCATCCGTCCATTTTTAGAGCTCATTTTAGGACATGAGACCAAAAATAAGGTGGATCCAAAACTCAAATGGGCCACACAAGAGGAAACAATGGGGATTTAGTGATTGCCGTTGAAACATTTATATGGCCACAAAAGTTTTGTATCGGTCTAAGTTTTTGGTGTTTTCACTTCATCTCAGTGAAAATGACCTTATAAACGGCTTGGATGGCATATAAACATCAAGGTGGAGCCTAGGAAGATTTCAATGGTAGGCATTCCTTTCCCCACTATTTCATCTTGTATGGTCCACTTGAGTTTTGGATCCTCCTCATTTTTTGTCGCATGTCCTAAAATGAGCTCGAAAAATGGATGGATGGTTTGGATTTCTAATAAACATCACGGTGGACCCCACCTTGCATCTCAGTGCAAGAACTTCCTGAGAAAGGGTTTAGCAGGAAATCCACGTCCATCCGCATGGGATCCACCGATGCCACCTCCTAGGCTGGAGAAGGGTGGCTCTGTGGGGTCTACCGTGATGTATATGTTTTATCCACTTTTCCATATCATTTGGGGGCATAAGACAAAAAAAGAGGTAAATATAAGGCTCAAGTGGGCCAAACTTCAAGAAATAGTGGAAATTGGGTGCCTAACTTTGAAAACTTCTTAGGGCCACAGAAGGCCCTAATCAAGCTTATATTTTTGTTTTCCCTTCTTTATCCAGGTCTTTGTGACCATATGAACGGGTTATATGGGAAATAAACATCGCATTGGGTCCTAGGAAGGTTTCAATAATAGTTATTCAATTTCCATTGGTTTCTATGGTGTGGTCCACTTGAGCTTTATATGTGCCACATTTTTGGGCTCATGCTCTAGAATGATCTAAAAAAGTCGATGGACGATGTGGATCTAACACGTAAATCACAGTGGGACGTAAAGAAGTTCTACATGTTAAAAGTTTGGTTATGTATTACGCAAACTATCCAGAAGGGAAAAAAAAATCTCCGTAGCAACTTGAGGAGGGTAATTTTGGAAGGAGAATTTTTTTAATAGAAGAATTCATGGAGCGTATTCCGTATTCACCATTAAGCTAGACCCCTGTCGCTGAAAAAAAAAAATCAATGAAAAATCACATAGTGCTTTCCGAATTAGGCATTAACAAACAATACTGAACACTGAGCATTTTCTCAATTCCGCATTAAGTAATATTTTTCAGAGTTAACAAACAAGTCTTTAGATGGGTTATTTTGGCCTAGGACATAAAGAGATTTTTTGCTTTTGTTATTAATGGGATTTCTATAGTTTACAAAAAATTTCATAATATAAGAGGGGGAGGAGGTGTGAACCCTAATTTTAACCCATTCTCCTATCTTTTCTCTCTTTCTTCTTCTCTATTCCATTTCTCTTTCCACTATTTTACATGATATCAAAGCTTCATTATTTCTAGATCCTTCTTTTTCTCCAAATCTCCAAATTTCTTCTTTTCTTTTATGCTTTGATGTCCCTCATCTTGCCTGTACTGAAATTTTCTTAAGAAAGCTAAGATTTCTTTTTTTGTTTCTTTTGTGTGTCAAGCCTTTTGTAATGGTCCGGTTGTTCATCATGTGTGAGCTATTTGCCTGTGTTGGATGTCGAGTTCATGACTATATTTCTATGTGGAAGAAGTGGACCTGTGTGTAGATTCTTCTATCTAAGGTGACGTGTATATCGTGTGAAGTGTTCAAGGGTGGTGCTCTTCAATTTTACTAGGTCAGCCCATGTTTGTGCTTGTGAGGTACTCTTTTTTTATTTGTTATGGAGATGAAAAGTGAACTGAAATCTAGATTTACAAACCCATGTAATATTTTAGGAGTCCAGATAACTTCTACTAAGAGGCCGTCTGGCATCTCTACTAATGAGAGCTTGTTTGCTTATTCTAAAAAAATAAGCTCTTATTTTAGAAATAGATTGTTTGGTAAAGTTATAATTTTGGAGCTTATTTTTTTAGAAACTAGCAAACGAGCTCTTAAAAAATAAGTGATGGGGAGTTCACTTTTTCTTTAAGAGCTTATTTGGCTTTAGTGGGTAGACATTTTTGGTTAATTTTTTGACAATTTGTCCTTAAAACTTTTTAAATAATTCTCATCTTGCCCTCTTCTCTTCTCTTTACAATCTCTCTAAAGTAGGCCCACATGATGAATAACCCATATTGAAGGTGGGGCTCCACAAGATGAATGGTCCACATCGAGGTGGGCCCCACATGATGGACGATACATCAAAGTGTGGCCCACATGATGGATGACCCACATCAAAGGTGGGACCCACATGATGGATGGTGGACATTGAAGGTGGAACCACACATCAAAGGTGGGCCCACATGATGAACAACCCATGTTAAAGGTTGGGCCCCACATGATGGATGGTCCATAGCAAAGGTAGGACCCACATAATCGATGGCGAACATCAAAGGTGGGTCCCACATGTGGATGGCCCACATCAAAATGTGGCCCCGCATGGATTATCCACATCAAGTGTCAAGTGTGCCCCACATGATGGACAATACATAGCAAAAGTGGGACCCACATGATGGATGGTGGACATCAAAGGTGGATCCGCATGATGAACGACCCATATTGAAGGTATGGCTGAAAGTCGGGCGGGTTCAACCCGACCGACCCGACGATGGGTCAGGCTCGGGCAAGATATGGCGGGTTCGGACTCGGGCTTGGGCTGTAGAAACACCAACCCGATGGAATTTCGGTCGGGCTCAGGTTGCCCGACCCAACCTGAACCCGATAATCATAACATAAATATATAATAAATTAATGGGATAGCCTTCATTGCATGTCATTTCCAATGAAAGATTTCTCTCTCCCATGCGGCGCCGGATTTTTCTCTCTCATGCGCTAGATTTTCTCTCCTAGATTGCATGGGATGCGGATACAATGCGAAAGCCTTTCGCATAAAGATACTGTGCAAGGATGCAATGTGGGGTCCATCGTGATGTTTATGAGAAATCCAACCCGTCCACCCATTTTTTAAGCTCATTTTAGGACATTGGACCAAAAATGAGGAGGATCCAAAACTCAACTGGGCCATAAAAGATGAAACAGTGGGAAAAGGAATTCCTACCGTTGAAACCTTTCTAGGCTCTACCTTGATGTTTATATGCCATTCAAACCGTTTATAAGGTCCTTTTTACTAGGATGAAATAAAAACACTAAAAAATTAGACCTATGAAACTTTTATAGCCATATAAATATTTCAACAGTGGTCACTAAGTCTCCACTGTTTCCTCTCATGTGGCCCATTTGAGTTTTGGATCCATCTTAATTTTAGTCACATGTCCTAAAATAAACTCAAAAAAAGGATGGACGGGTTTGATTTCTAATAAACATGGCAGTGGGCCCCACCCGGAATCCTTGCAGAGAAACTTCTTGCGGAAGGCTTTTGCGGGAAATCCGCATCCGTTTACATGCTCCACGACAGCGGAAACAGATTAGCTATTCCCAATGGCCAGTGGTCGATGCTCTATGGACCCCAACATGATGTATGTGTCCCATCCATGTCGTCCATCTACTTTTCCAGATGATTTTATGGCATCAACCTAAAATTGAGGCAAATCAAAATCTCAAGTAGACCACACCATGGGAAAGCAGTGGTGATTGAAGATTTACCAATAAAAACTTCCCGGGGCGCACGGTAATGTTTATCTAACATCAAACCTGTAGATTAGGTCATAGAGATCGGGATGAAGGCAAAAAATAAATATCAGCTTGATCTAAAACTTTTGTAGCCCCAAGAAAATTTTAAAAAGTTTTTAATGGTAAGATTTCAATCGACACTGTGGCCCCATATGAGATTTTGATCTACCTCAGTTTTAGGCCGATAGCATAAATTTATCTGGAAAAATGGATGGACAGCATGGATGAGACACATACATCATGTTGAGGTCCACAAAACACCAACCACTAACCATTGAACCATTGAGTTGCGAATCCATTCCCACTGCATAACTTCTATCCTGATTGCTTGATCCATCGCATGACTTTTAACATGTGGTAGTTCTTTGGCCCCACAATGATTTGTATTTTACATCCATACCATCCATCAATTTTTATGGATCATTCTAGAGCATGACCCCAAAAACGAGGCACATTCAAATCTCAAGTGGACCACACCACAAAAAGCAATACAAATTGAACAAACTACCATTGAAACTTTCCTAGGGCCAAGCTTGATGCTAATTTTTCATCTGACCTGTTCATGATATCACACACACCTGGAATAAGTTAAAATATAAATATCAAGTTGATCAGAGTCTTCTATGGCCCCAAAAAGTTTTTAACGGTAGTCATTTAATCCCCGTTGCTTTCTGTGGTGTGGTCCACTTGGGCTTTGGATGTGTCTCATTTTGGGGCTCAAGCTCAATAACGATATGTAAAAAATTGATGGACAGTGTGGGGACGTAAAACCTAAATCACTATGGGGCCCCAAAAAGTTTCACATGCTAAAAGTCATGGTGTGTAATAGGCAAACTATTTTGGAGAGAGAAATTCAGGCGTACGAGTGAGAGAGGGAGTCAAGGAGCTCGTTAGCGCCGGAGAGAGATTGAGAGAGAGAACATCTCACAAGGTATGGAACTATGTATCACCATCAATCTGTTATTCTCTCTTTCTCTCTGCATCATGCAAAGGTTGGTTTGATCGTTTTTCTTTCTATTTTTTTTCTTTTTTTCCCTGCGTTTGAAATTATTTTGATATTTTTCACGGTCATGATCAGCATATGCGCGTAACACATGTAAAGATTTAGTTTTTTTGGTAATCATATCATGAAATATAAAATGCACATGATTAATATTGAAGACCTATTTTCAATATGTCTCTTATGTACAAATTGATTTTTTTTAATTCTTTTAATATCAGGATATATAAGTGGATGTCTAGAATGGGTGATAGTAATGCTCTTGTTGATGTTACGGGTAGTTCTACAGTTAGTGAACAAGTGACATGAAAAAAGAAAAGGAAGACGACGGCGACACACAATAATGTCTCGGGAATATGGGAACACTTTAAAAAAGTTGAGAAGTCAGAAACAAAAGAGAAGAGAGCATTTTGCAATTACTGTAATCAAGAATATCAAGCTGATAGTAAGCAAGGCACTACTTCACTTTGGAAACATTTGGATAAATGTAAGAAATATCCAAATAATAAAGATCCAAAACAATGAACATTGGCAGTCTTAGTAGAGAAAGGTGGTGGGAGCAGTGGGATTGTAAATTTGAGTTTTAATCAAGAAGCTTGTAGAAAAGCCCTTGCACATATAATAATAGTTGATGAGTTGTAGTTTAACTTTGTCGAGCATGAAGGTTTTAGAAACTTTTGTCAAGTAATGCAGCCAAAGTTTCAGATTTTGTGACGCATCACCTTAAGGAAAGATTGTTTTTAGTTATACAAGTGTGAGAAGGTCAAGTTGAAGGGCGAATTTGAGAAGTTCGTTCAAAGAGTTTGTATAACTGATATGTGGACATCCATCCAAAATCTTGGATATATATGCCTCACTGCACATTATATAAATAAAGATTGAAAGTTGCAGAAAAAAATTATTAACTTTTGCGTGGTTCCAACGCCTCACAATGGTGAATACATCACTAATGCAGTTGAGCTTTGTCTAATAACATAGCGGTTACAGAATATACAAACCATCACAGTAGACAATGCAAGTTCAAATGATGTGGGGATTCGTTCATTGAAAAGAAAACTAGCTAAACGGAATGGGTTGTTGTTAGATGGTGAGTTCCTTCATGTGCATTGTTGTGCACATGTTTTAAACTTGATTGTGAGAGATGGTATCGACGAAGTTAAAGAAGCAATCATTCGTATCCGTCGTTGTGTACGGTATGTTAGAAGTTCACCTTTTCGACTTCAAGATTTTAAACGTTGTGTGGCGGAAGAAAGAATAACCAGTAAAAGGATTGTTTGCTTGGATGTTGCCACTGGATGGAACTACTTTTTTCATGTTGGAATCCTCTTTAGTGTTCCAAAAGGCTTTTGAGAGAATGGAAGAAAATGACCAGCAATATCAAAAAGACATTGGTGAGTGGATGCCTACAAATGCAGATTGGCTTAAAGCAAATGTATTATGCAAGTTTCTAAAAACTTTTTACAATGTCATCAAACGTCTATCTGGTTCGAAGTATGTTACTGCAAATGCATACTTTCATGAGATTTATGCGATTAAAGGACTCTTATCTTTGTGGTCTGTAAGCGAAGATTTAAACTTTCGTGACATGGGATTAAAGATGAAAATGAAGTTTGCAAAGTATTGGGGGGGCTTTGATCGTGTTAATATATTGTTAGTGATTGTTGTGGTTTTGGATCCTTGTTATAAGTAAAAGTATCTGAAGTTTTGTTATTCCAAGTTGTATCCAATGGAAAAGGTTAAGGAGATGATTGAGAAAGTCAAAGATACTATGAATTATCTCTTTGAGCAATACAATTCTTTTACAAAAACTATAGATTCAGCTGAAGATAATGCATTAATGCAAAAGAGCATTGATACTCCTTTCTGATGGAGTTGTTGGGCATATTGTGGATGTTAGGCAAGAATATCTCAGATTTTTGCAAGAAGAACAAGTTATTGCCACTAAATCTGAGATTGATCGATATCTTGAAGAAGATGTTGAAGTACATTTGTCCAATTTCAACATTTTAGATTGGTGGAAGGTAAGTTCTTCAAAGTATCGCGTACTCTCATACATCGCTCGTGACATACTTGCAATTCCGATATCCACTGTTGCTTCAGAGTCAGCTTTTAGTACTGGGGGTCGAATTCTTGATCCATTTCGGAGTTCATTGACACCTGATATTGTGGAATCTTTGATATGTACACAAGATTGGTTATGGATTTCATCAACTCCAATTAATATTGAAGGAAAATTGGAAGAGTTAGAAGATGATGAATCGAGTAACTAAACTAAACTTTTACTTTAGTGGTGTTTTTATAAATATATTTTTATCTTTATTGATGAATTAATATAATATTTATTTATTGTGTTTCAGTATCTTGTGAGCCATCCATTGTTGGATTCCAAAAGTAATTATATATGTACAACTTGGATCTTCTATTTTTTGGAGGTATGTTCTTGTCTTTATAGTTTCTACTATGTTTTCTTTCTTACTTATGATATTATTCGAAGAAAATTGATATGTTGTTGATATTTGATAATACTTGAAATTTGATATGCTTGATTGTTAAATGAGTAGTTGTCTTATATTTGAGCTTGTTTGTTTAGAAAAAATAAAGTTCTTTGTGATAAATAACTGCATATATAATTAATAAAATCATATGTAAAAAAAATAAGGCGTGTATTGAAATATAGTAGACTAATGTAATAACAAAAATATTAGCATGTATCAACCCGACCGAGCCCGCTTGGGTTGGGCTTAGGTTGAGAATTTCCAACCCGAAGTTGGGTTGGGTTGGGTTAGGATTGAGGTATAGGAACCTTGGGTTGGGCTAGGGTTGAGCACTAACCCGCCCGACTTTCAGCCCTAATTGAAGGTGACCCCCACATGATGAATGGCCCACATCAAAGTGTGGCCCAACATGATGGACCACCCACGTTAAGTGGGCCCCACTTGATGGATGGTCCACATCAAAGGTGGGACCACATGCTAAATGATGGACATCAAAGGTGGGCCCACGTGATGGACAATTGACATCAAAGGCGGGCCCACATAATGAACGACCCGTATTGAAGGTAGGGACACGTATAATGAATGGACTACATCAAGGTGGCCCACATAATGGACGAAGTAGGCCTCGCATGATGGATGGCCCACATCAAACTGTGGCCCCTCATGATGGACAGTCCACAGAAACTAGGCTCCACCTAATGGACGGTCCACATCCAAGGTCTCATAGATGGACAACCCATATCCAAAGTGGCCCAACATGATGGATGATCCACATAGAAGGTGCACCCCACACGATGGATGGTGAACATCAAAAGTGGGCCCCACATGATGGACAACCCACTTCGAAGGTGAGGTCCACACAATTAACACATCAAATGTGGATTCCACGTGATGGGTAGTGGACATTGAGGACCCCCACATGATGGATGCCATACATCAAGGTGAGCCCCACATAATGGATGGCCTATGTCAAAGGTCAACCCCTAATGATGAATGGTCCATATCTAAGACAAGCCTCGTATAATGGACGACCCACTTTAAAGGTTTGGCTCACACAATGGACGATCCACATCAAAAGTGAGCTCCATATGATGGAGGATCCACATCCAATGCCCAACATAGTGGATGGCCCAAATGTCTTAAAACATTAAGGCTATAGCCATTCATTCTTTTGCCATTTGGGGCACAGTCAATATATGATGAGGTCCACCAAAACCGTCTGGATTGCTCTTATAATGGAGTTGTTGTAATCTTTAAAAATGACATCAACTACCCCTAAAAAAAACTCTTATTTGAACATTTTACCAAACGTGTTTATTTCAAATAAGAGCTTCTTCTTTTGTTTGAAAATATGATTTTACCAAACGAGCTTATTTAAAACAAGAACTAAAACTAAAGAGCTTATCAAAGTAGCTCTTATTTGAAAAGCTCTTATTAGATTAGAGTAGAGATGTCAAACAAGCCATAAATTAAATGGGACATTATTTACATTGATCAAAGTCAATCCAAGTTTTTTTCTCACAACCAAGGGAAAATTAAGATATCTAACCATAGAGAAACCTGATGAAGAATCTAGCCCTTATCACTGCTAGATCAAGGAAAATGTCCAACTTATGACCTGGTTACAAAATAGTATGGAACCCTGCATGTTTCTAGATACAGCTAAGTGTTGGATGCTCTACAAGAGATGTATTCATCTGATAAAAAGATCTCCCATACTTATCAGTTATATGAGGAAATATTCAAGTTCGAACAATGAAATAAATCATTGGGTGAATACTATTACAAACTCATAGGAACGTGGGAATAGTTAAATGTGTATCCACACCTGACTACTAAGTTAGAAAAACTGCATCAACAATGTGAAGAGTTCCGCGTGGACAAGTTCTTCTCTGACTTGAAACGTGAGTATGAACCAATTTGTGCACAAATTTTGGGTGACTAAGATGTGTCATCTTTAAACAAGGTGTATGCATGCCTCTAGCATGTATCTTTGGGCTCTACAAGTGGAGCCAATGATAACTCAACTCCAGCACTGTTCTCTGGTAGGGGTCGCAGTGGTGGCTATAGTGGAAGAGGTGGTCGTGGTGACAAGGTATGTGGTTGTGGCTGAGGTCGCAGATTTAAGAAGTGCATGCATTGTAGTCTCTTTAATCATTCTGTCAAAAAATGATGGGACCTCCATGGAAAGCTTGAATGAGCTAATTTTACATCCGCTGCTCCACAAACATGTACGGTTGGTGAGATGGTTACTCTTACTTGAGAAGAAAATTCTCAGTTGCTGAACAATCTATAGAATTAGTCTGTTCCTATTACTTCTGCAGCTACTTGCACCCCTACGAATGCATTTGTGACTTCAGGTATAGCTTTTTTATGATCCATGTCTCATACCTCATGAGTAATTGACTCTAGAGCATCTGACCATATGACTGATCAATGTAGTGTGTTTTCTTCTATTGATAGGTCATTAACAGGCTCTTTAGTCACTATGGCAAACGGTACCCAATCCAAAGTATTTGGAATGGCTACCATTCATAAAAGTCCCTCTCTTTCATTATCCTCTGCTTTATTTTGTTCGAAAATTTCCTTTAAGCTTTCTATCTGTTAGTTAACATACAAAATCCCTTATTTATTGTGTCACTTTCCATCCTTCACATTTTGTTTTTCAAGACCTAAAGACAAAGATGAAGATTGGTAAGGGACATAAGCATGAGGGGTTGTGCTATGTTGATTGTGACGTTGTGGGTGCAACAACACAAAAAGACATCTTGGCTTGCAACAGCACAAAAAGACATCTTAGCTTATCAGTGGCACTGCTGTCTTGCTCATCCATCGTTGAAGATTCTTATGGGTGTCATTTTCCTTGTCATCGATGTCATGTCAAGAGTGTGTGTGTGTGAGTTGAGTAAGCATCGCAGTGGTACTTTTCCACTATGTTAAGAAGTGTTGTTCAGTTCCTTTCTCTTTAGCTCATCCAAATATTTGAGGTCCAATTAAAATATCTAATAGGAATGGGATCAAGTATTTTGTTACATTTGTTAATAATTGTTTGAGAATGACATAGCTTTATTTAATGAAAGATAGAGCTGAATTATTTTCTATTTTTATGACTTTCTATATGGAAGTAAAATTAGTTTAATTTGAAAGTGTCTGTATTTCAATCTAATAATGCCAAGGAGTACATATCCCAGGTTTTTAATCGGTTTTTTCTAAAATAGGAATCCTATATCAAATATCATGCGCACACACACCCTGACAACAAAATAGGGTTGCAAAATGTAAAAATCGCCACTTCTTTGAGGCAACTCGTGCTCTCTTAAATCACATGAATGTTCTAAAGAGTCTTTAAAGTGATGCGGCACTCACAGAGACTATGGAGGAAGAGATGGATGCACTTCATCGGAATGACACTTGGAAACTTACCGCTCTTCCGATTGGTAAACGTGATGTGGGTTGCAAATGAATCTACGCAATCAAGTTTCATCCTGATGGTACGGTTGATGGTAAAAGGCTCACCTAGTTGCTAAGGCGTACACTCAAACACTTGGTGATGACTTCAATGAAACCTTCTCCCCTATAGCCAAGTTGAATTATATTCAAATTATACTGTCAGTAGTTGTTAATCATGGATGGTCCATCTTCGAACTTGACATATATATTAAAAAAATGCCTTCTTTTACGGTGATTATGCAAAGGAAGTTAATATGGAGCAACCTTCATGATTTGTTGCTTAGGGGAGTTTGACAAAGTGTGTAAATTGCGAAAGGCAATTTATAAGTCAAAATAGTCTCCACATGCATGGTTTGAAAAGTTTTGTAAGGTTGCATTAAACTATGGCTTTATTTGAAGTCATACTAATCATTCCGTTTTTGTATGAAAGGGTATCTAAGTTAGTGTTGTCAAAATCCTACAATTCACAATTTATGATTTACGATTTACGATTTGAGTTGGATCTTAAGCAAACGATTTGAATCCCTTTTTATATGAATCTTACGATTTTATTATTTGAATGCTATGATTTTCAATTCAAATCCCGATTTACGATTGAAATTATAACTGTTTTCTTCTATTTTAAGCTTCACTTAGCTTTCATTTTATGTTTTTAAATTGGCGAGAGCTTTAAGAATCATTTAGAAAAGGTAAATTATTATATTTTGTTCTTTATAAGAGAATAACTTATATATATTTCTTCGACATTAAATCATATAGCTTTTTTTACGACCTCTTACTTCTTAATTGGTTGAAACACCAAATTGACGTATGACTTATACAGATTGCTTTTATGGATGGTTACGATCATGCTGACTTATATTTATTATGGAATAATGGTTAAAAATCAAAATATCTTTTTTTGTTGATCTATAAAATCAAATGTCGCGTTTCCAATATGATTATTTATTCAAGAAAGGTAACAAGAACTTAAATTATTAAAGTATCCTTGTATAGTTTTTTACGAAAAATTTCTTGAAAGACAAAAAAGAAAGGAAGGATAAGAATCCTATAACATTATCATGACATGATTTACTTGGTGCATATTGATGGCAAAATGATGGCAAAAGGACGATTGCTAAGTTTTTAATTTTCTTTCTTATTTATTTATATTTTACTAAAAGGATCTTATGATTTATGATACAATTTGTGATTCGATACGATTCAACCCCTATTACAATTTGTGATACAAAAACGATTTTGACAACACCAATCTCAAGTCTCATTATGCTAGTAGTATATGTGAATGATATTGTTGTTACTGGAAGCAATAGGGGTATTGAAGAACTAAAGAACTACCTTCAATAGCAGTTTCTCACAAAAGATCTAGGTCGCCTTCTATAATTCCTGGGTATAAAGCAGTCAGATCCAAAGGAGTTAGTCTATCTCAATAGAAATTTATTATGTATATACTCATGGAGATTAATCTTCTGGGACCAAGCTAGTTGACACTCCAATGGATCCTAATCACAAGCTTGTAAATGATCAAGGAGATGCAGTGTGGGATCCGAGGGAGAAAACATTTGTTGGAAAACTTTTTTAACTATTACTCGATCAAACATATTCTAGGTAATGTATGGTAAGCCATTTATGAGTTCTGTAAGAGCGCCTCATATAGAAGCAGCTATTTGAATTTTTTGTTAACTTAAAGGAGCACTAGGTAAAAGAATTTTGTATAAACAAAATGGCCATCTTCGCATCACGAGATATTCAGATGCGGACTGAGCAAATTCTTTAACAGATAGACGATCGACCACTACTGGATATTGTACATTTGTGGGAGGAAATCTAGTCACATGGAAGAGCAAGAAGCAATGTGGTAAACCGATCAAGTCGCAAAGAAGAGTACAAAGCAATGGATCATACCTCCGGTAAGTTAATGTGGATCAAGAAAAAAAATTTAGAAATGGGATTTACAGTGCACCTACCTATGCAGTTATTTTGACAATCAAGTTTATTCACACATAACAAACAATCCAATCTATCACGAAAGAACTAAACACATCAAAGTCATATGTCATTTCATTGTGAGAAAGTTTCCAGTGGCAAAATCTTTACTCCATATGTTCAATCTCAACACCTAGATCCATAGCTCAACTGGCAGACTGAGTGGAGATACTCGTTTCAACACTTAAGGTCTTGGTATCGATCCCTAGTGGGGGTGGCTAACATAGAGTGTGTGTACTGACATGGGTGTGTACTAACAAGCGAACCCAAAAAATAAATGAATAAATAAATAAAAATCTCAAGACCAACTTGATAGGGACATCATGTGCACACGTGCAAGCACACCACCCCCTACGCACGTACGAAAGCAAAAGGAAGGCCCCACCATCGATCTGGCCCGATGGCGACGTCTAGGGAGGGACTCTTAGGTAGAAGACAAGTTTTGGTTCAAAAAAGTGTGCCCGATAATCAAGAAAAGCCCATCATGGGATCTCATAATCGTGGCCCACTTGTCGAATTGATTTCATTTTTTTAGATTTTTCTTACTTTTATTATTTAGAACATTACGAACGTTTTAGATTTCTCTGTTTGGTTTTTATTTTAATTTACTTCATCGCTAAGTAATAGGTTGCGCACATGGTGCGAGTTTTGGGGTATAGAATTTTTCCTATAAATAGGCACCCCTTGTAGTTCCTTTGATTCATTGAAGATTAATAAAAATTCTGCGTTTTCCTACTCTCTGAGTTGTGAAGCCTAAGTGGGTGCGAAGCCCTCCCTTTTCAAAGGGCTAACTACCGTGGTGCGAAGCCACATCGACCCCGATTCATCCCCATCCTCCATCATCTTCTTTTCCATCTTCCACCACCATCCATACTTCGAATTCGTCCCTTTTGTTGCATCAAATTTCTTCATTACAGCAGATTTTTAGATTTCCACCCGCCGGCGAGCTGAAACTTCGGCGGAGCACCACGCACAAACCGTACATCGGATCGAGCTGATATTTGGAGGTTTTAGAGTCCATCCCTGGCCGACCAGGGCCAAGGTGGCCTTTTTCTGAATAGTGGGCCCCACACATGTGCGGCCGTGATCACACGCACGTGCATCTGGGCCATTGTTGCTGTCCACACGCAGGATTGTCTTTTGATTCAGGTTTTTATCTTCTTTTATCCTCTCATAGCTGTTTTTTCATGAATCCTAGCCCTAGATTACGTTTTCCCTAAGCTATTTGTCAATTTTCTTACCCTAGAGTTCCCCGAATTGGAATTTTTGAATCCCTTGGATTAAGGGCTAATTACTATGCATGTGTGGGTGATTATTTCTTATCTTTGAGTGTCGTTTGGTTTATAATTTTTATTGATCCAGCCCTATCATGTGTAGGCCTGAACCCACATAAATTTCCTTTAATTGAATGTTTGGACTTTCATGTGGGATATGAAATTTGTGTAATTTTTTATGAACTAACGTGATCTTAAGCCTGAAATCTCGCATACCATATTTAATTTTCATGTCCTGCATCACAACTTGCTAATGTGTTCACCGAGGCACTTCATTCCACCCAGGCTACACATGTATATTCTAAGCTTGGCATAGATAATATCTACACTTCAGCTTGAGGGGGTGTTAATGAATGTGATATGGGCCTACATAGGCCCACTTAGATGGGTTATTTTGGTCCAAGACATAGAGGGAACTTTTGCTTTTGTTATAAATGGCATTTTTTGTAATTATGAAACTTTCATTATATAAAAGGAGATAGAAGTGTGAACCCTAACTTCAGTCCATACTACTATCTTTATACTCCCCTCTCTCTTTCTTCTTCTATATTCCATCTCTATTTCCGCTATTTTACAAATATAGAGAAATAAAGCAATGATTTTCCACTTGTTTCCTATTTTTCCAATTTTGTCATGGCATCACAACACCCAAGATAGGGCTTCTGATTCATTCATCATCATTGAAAGCAATACAACTGCAATGACCAGATAGTGGTAGCATCACCATCTTCATTTACTGTTATTGTTGTTTTCGTTAATTCCGACGAGCCATAACCACACCTGCATATCCGCTACAACATCTATAATGCCTCTTTTCATGCTATGTCCACTTCTCCAACCCGCAAAACCGCGAACCGATAACCCATCCCTAACCCGCTAAAAATCCATCCCCATTGATTGATGGTTGGGCCCCCATTAGACATTAGCTCTATCGTCTCCTCCTTTCCCAATATCTCCCATCATGACTGATGCCGCACCTTCTTGCCAATCGCACTCACCAAAATCTACCATATGGCCCCAGCATCAAAAATCAAAGGTGATCCATCGACCATCACTGTGGCGACCTCCATTGTCGACACAAGCTCACTAACGATATTCATCACCAGCCACTTGCAGCATCACCGACGCTCTTCTTCTCGAACAAATTCTCAATCATCGAATCATGTTTTTTAAAGATTTCACCCTTTCTTCAACAACGTGAACAACAACAAAAACACAGTCATCTATTGATTTGGCCCCTTCTTCCGTTCCAAGACACCAATCCAGTAGGTCTCTTCTATTTGTGGCAATCCAAAAGCAGTCACCATCAGCCATGATTCCAAGTTGATATTCGTCATCATCCGCAGCTCACAACCCCTTTCCCCTTACTTAGCTTCGGGCCGCATTATCATATTTCAAGTGTTATCTTTCCTAATCACTTGATGATTTGCTTTTGTGAGAGTTATTGTCATCGACATGTCATCTAGCATGCCATGCCTAATCAACAATGTGCCACCCTCTTATTTTTTGCATTCTTTTGACCACCTAGGTGCCATCCTTATATACTCGCCACTCATTGGAGAAAATTACCCCACCTGGAAAAGGGCCATAAAAATGTTTTAAATGGGGAAAAAAAAAAGTTGGGATTCGTTGATGGTATTTTAAGTAAACCATCCTCCAACTCGTCAAAGCTTCAAGCCTGAGAGAGGTGAAACAATATGGTTTCATCTTAAATTCCCAATGCTATAGACAAACCTTGTTAGGGGGACGCGCAGAAGCAACCCCGAGTTAGAATCAAACAATTAGAGATTAAACAAACCAAGCACAGAGACAATACAAGGTTTTATGTGGAAAAACCTTCGCGGGAAAAAACCACGGCACAAAGTGACAGCGAATCCACTATGAAATCAATATTAAAAGACATGGAAAAGCTTACTGATCCGAGAATACACCCCAAAAACCACAAAAAACACTAGCTTTGAACTCACTTTGCTCACCAAAAGCCCTAAGCACATTTTTTTCACCCTAATCCCTGATTACAAACCCTTAAATGGGATTAAAACCAAATTACGAAACAAAACACAACACTGCAAAACTGCGCAAGTCAGTTGATGAGAGTTTCAATCATCTCAAGTGTCATCAACAAACCATTGCCTTCGATCAGATCAATTAAGACCCAAAAAATTGTCCAGTGAGCAAAGACCAAAAAACGAGATTTTCTTGATGGGATTGAGTGGGCTATTGATGGGATCGAGTGGTTTGTCGATGCCATCAACAAACCCAATTATAGACTAATAGAAGACATTTGACAACAAACTCTATCATCGTCATCGCTTTTCGTGCACATTCCACCATCATTAAGCCTTCCCCAAGCCGAGAGAAGTCATACAGAACTTGAACTTCTCTGTAGGAAATACCTTCGTAAGCATGTTAGCTGGATTCACGCTTATGTAGATCTTCGCTAGAATCACGCCTCCTTCCTAAAGCACATGTCCGATAAAATGATGATGAACATCAATATGTTTAGTACAAGAGTGATAAACAGAGTTTTTCGCCAAATAAATAAGGGGAAAACATAAATATCAACTTGATTCTAAACTTTTTAAGGACCCTAAGAAGTTTTTAATGGTAGGTGTTCGATTCCCGTTGTTTCTTATGGTGTGGTCCACTTGAGCTTTGGATCTGCCTCATTTTTTTGCTCATGCCCTAAATTCATCTGGCATAACAAATTAGCGGTGTGGATAAGTCACATCACAATGAGCCCCACATTGATTCTATAAATTTCTTGATTTAAGTGTTAGAAAAGTAAGTTGTCACATCTGCATTGGGAAAGATGTAGTAATTACCTAGGTAAATAATTATTACCCATTTACATGGTAATTACAGTTGTGCCTAAAAATCAAACGGGCCATAAGCCTCAGCGCCTTCCAATGATGAACAAATTGTTCAATAGTCTCATTTGCCTAGTTAGCCCTAATTTTGAGAGTCTAACTTCCCTATCGAATGAAAATAACTTGGTTATGAACATACGCTACATGGATTCCCATGAATGGATGAACCCAGAGTGAGTGAAACATACCTCGTAAAGGCTTTACTAGTGAGAGAGGACTCGAACAATTGCATACAGTATTGGGATACTAATGCAAGGTCACCCATAGTGGTGACAAAGTGCGCGAGGTGTTGCTTTAAGGAACTCATCCCATCGAATTTTTAAAACTCGAGTTGTCTGTAATTATTCGGGAAATGAATATTTTCCACGTCTTTTGAGTAAGGAGTTCGACAGTGGAGCTTGCCTTCCTGTCTTTTTCTTGCTTAACCAAGTCCAACGCTACCTGCTTCAACTTACCTTCAGTTGCATCATGAATGGGAACTAACGTCGACACATTAGTCATTTTTACCAGAAACGGTTTTGTTGACGTGCCACATGCTTGTCTGTGCATTTCATCAATAACCCTCTTGATATGACGCCTCGATGTCATTTCACTCCCTACAGAATGAGAAATTGACAATTGTACGACTTGGTGTGTAAGGATAGCGAGGGCATCTTGCATTGCCTTGAATTGCTCCATCATTATTGTTTGTACTTGCAATATCTTTGCTAAAGACTCGCTCATCAATGATTCACCTAACTCAGCAGCTTCCTCCCTATTTGGGAAGATCACCTTTATTAAAATAGTCGGGCTATGTGTCTCGTTTGTCGATGGAACAGTCACAAGAGGAATTTGGCACATCGATGTTGACAACAACATGTTTGAGCCCAACAATTGAGATGGCGAGAGGGAAGGTGACTGATATCGGCATATGGATAGATCGTGCAATGAAGATGGCATCGCTCCTCTATCTGACGAAAAGGACAAACACCTTCTTGCCACCAATGGCTTGTTTGCTTTTGCCTACTCTTGTAACTGTTGTATGATAGGTAATGGTGCAATGCTCGGACTCCCCTAGTCATTGTACAAATAAGAAATCATATTTATGAAACGGATCTTCATACTTTACCTTCGGATAAATAATGTAGGAATGCACCCATTATGAGTCACCTCTTAGGAGACGCAAGCGCTGCCAAAGAGCTTTCCATCTATGTGTGCTCTCCTACATTGGAAAATGCTTTAAGAATATTTGCAAACATTTATGAAAGCCAATTTCCTGAAGCTCTAGTCAAGGTATTCCGTAACAGCAACGATGGCCATAATGGACACCATCGTTAACTTTACGATATGAGGTGTAACGGCCGTTACGAAGGCCATAATGGCTATTACAGTCTCGTTTTTTTTTTTTTCTTTTACTGAAACAAATCCAAAAAACCTATATCGGCCCCATACGAGGGGCGTAACAGGCCATTATGGGGACTGTAACGGCCTCTGCAGATCATTTTTTCGTAGCGGTCGTTACAGCCTTTACAACCCCGTAATGGGTAACGATTGCAACTGTTACCTTTACATAACGGCCTTTATGGCACACCATGGCTCTAATACTACTTAAGAGTAAAAACAAAAATTTTGTGTTTGATCCTCAATAACGTCGCCTCTTTGTTGCTTGCGATTTGGATCAGATGTAAATATTGGATAAATATTGAACTAGGAATCACATTCATTGCCATTCATTTCACAACGCATCTGTAAAGTATTCTCATTGCATCGCCAAATTCACAAAAGATAAGAGAGAGCACATATACTTAGAAATATTTTACTATTATATGGGTTCTTGTTACATTCCAGGATGTGATTTACCATAAACCCTTAATTACATCTCTTTGGATTACCCTTGATTTTAGGGTAAAATACAATATGGTGGCAAAATAGTGACCAATTCATCTATGGTGACGAGACGATGATATTTAATTGAATGCAAAGAATGCATGATATGCAAATATGCATGCAAGATCACAATATCTTGATAGTCTAAAGATCGTCTGCTCGATCTATAACTCGGGCTCTATGGCCTCCTCACATGGTGAGATATTAGGGTGAGAACCCTTATTCATGATCTCCTTCCTAGTACGAATACATGATAATGTAGCAGATACGAGATAAAGGGATATACACTGGTCGCATGTAAGTCTCCTAGACAGGAGTATAGCACTATAATTGTTTTGAAGAACGCATTATTTGCATATTGAAGGGATATTGCCATAGCACTATATTGAATTTATGTATATGGGAGATATCCACAAATTCGTACTGGATTGGAGAATTGAGAGTATCTCTCTTAATGGTATGTTTGAATCACCATGGGAGTGATTATAAAGCTAGGGTCAATGCCTCGATAATTGGATATCATGAGAAGTTATGGAAATATTTCATGAAGATTAAAAGAGAAGCCAAATAACGCTCTTGTAGGTGACGGTATGGTCGAGCCATCTGGTTAGACAGCATGCAGGCTAGTTAAATCAGCCAACTCGACTTGGCGCGGCTTCTCCCACAATTGGGAGGCTAGCGTGGTCATGCTAGCCACGCCCTCCTCGAAGATGGAAGAAACTTTGAAGTTTCTTCTAAACGTCACTTGGGAAAGGCCGCACGAGTGTTTTCAGTCGTGCATAGCGTAGCTAAAATGATATGTAGCATGTGCAGGTAGCGTAGCTCCTTGGTAGCATAAGCTACGACGCATGTGGCATAAGCTATAGAGCATGTAGCGTGGCGTAGTGTGTAATGCAAGTAGCGTATGCTACATGAAATCTCTTTTTTTTAGTTTTTCTTCTATGCTAGTTCAACACCTATTTTAAAATGGTGTTGACTCATCCCCATCACATGTGGCACTACATTAGATCAATCTAGACCATCCAAATTGCAGTCCATATCGTGAATAGAGCACTTAGATCAATCTAGACCATCCAAATTGTGATGCATATTGTGAATTTGTGATGTTTCAATAATTATTTTAAAAAAAAAAAAAACCTAAAGGTCACACTTAGAGATGTTTGAAGGCAAAGAAACAGAGATATTTTGCATGGAAATATGTGGTTGATGATCCAGATTCACAGTCAAGAACTCATTGGAATTATGCATTTTGTAAATTTCATCATATTTTTCTATTATTTGAATTAAAAAATTTAGGTATCGTGTAGCTTACGCTATGCATTATGCAGCTTATGCAACATGCTATAGAAAGTTGACCGTTACGCTATACACTACACTATTTAAAACATAGGCCACACAATCCCAAATGAGGAGAGCAAGGGGAAGATAGCAAATAAAAGTGAAAATGAGGAATTGTGGTGAGAGAAAAGGTCCTCATGGGGTATTTATAGACTTCCTTGGAAGTTTGAAGATGATGTGTCACTTTCTAATTGGTTCAAAATTGGGCCACATGGTACATGTACCACACTAAGAGGCTTGGCTAATGACATGGCAGGATCTGAGCTCAAACCGGTCCACGTGGCAAGGGCCTAGAGAGGACTTGGGCTAGGGTCGCGCTATATGTCCGCACCAATGTGATTGTTAGGTCGTGCCACCTCTTTCTTCGTCTGTCTCAGTCACGCCATCCTTGGTACTAAGTAGAATTTTGTACTTTTTGGATCCCAACACTATCCATGCACCAAAACGAAACATATCCCTCCATTGTGGCTACTGATTCTTATCTTAATCCCATGCTAGACTACGAGGTGGATAACTAATAGATCACAACCATTGATGGGCCATATTGATCACACGTGTGGTCTAGAGGCCCAACATCGGTTCTTATGTAATTTGGTTTGGTTTCTGGCCCTAACATTGGTTAAGTTTTAGGCCAATGGGCTGATGTACTACAATGACTTACAGGGTGAAGGGCACATTTGTAATTTTACATTAATTAGTGAAGCACTAATCTAATAAAGAACAAAGTTGGTGCCATGTGGAGGCTATTGCTCTCTCTCTCTCTCTCTCTCTCTCTCTCTCTCTCTCTCTCTCTCTCTCTCTCTCTCTCTCTCTCCACACACACATGTTTAATAACATGGTATTAGAGCATTGTTGATCCAATGCCTTGTCTCATCTCCTTTTTCTCCAGTTTCTTCTTCTTTCTATTATTCTTTCTTCTTGTTGTCAAATCCTAACGTGTTTGGGGCTGATCTAACCTAAATCTATTCCGTAATTGTACCACCACTTGGTGAGTGGTGTAATGATGTTCTATGAAGGTGTGTGAGGCCCACTTTCATATTCTACCACAACGATGGGTCAAGGTGGGCCTCATGCATCTATAAGCAGATTTACAATAAGAATAAAAGAAAATGATAAGATTTGAAGACAATAGTTGTGTGTGGAAGTTGTTAATGGCCAAGAATAGAGATCAAGTGTATGAGTCAAAGACGTGAAGCAAGTAATTTTTCCGATTGATTGTTTGTGGGTGTATGTCATCCTGAAGTGCGTGGTGGGAAGGAATAAGTTGAAAAGTTCTTCCCTCGTGCATTCGATTTTTTATTTCTCTGAATATGGATGTCGAGAATGAAGCAAGAGTAATCTCGTCTCTATCCAAGTCGACAAACCTGCAAATCACATCGACTAAACTTAACAAGCAAATTACCTATAGTAAGCCACATTCATAGAAATTTTTCTTACAAGTAAGAAAAAGTTAAAATATTTGACTTCACTCAAGCCTGCAAAAGACTCAACAAAATATGAATATTGGGTGGTGGAAGATGCCCATATTAGAGCATTGTTGTAGAATAGTATCGAACCTCACATTAGTGTGAATGTCATCTTCTTCAAGACAGCCAAAGTAACATAAGAGAACTTGAGTAAGATGTATACACATGAGAAGAAATTAACCCGTATCTATGAGTTACTCCAAAATATTTCCTCCCTAACAAGGAGATAAAGAGTGTGGGAGAATATTACCAGCCATGAGAGGCATGTGAGAAGAACTGAATGTGTACCAACCACATATTATGAGACCATGCAACGACAGAGGGAGGAATTCCATGTTGTTAAATTCCTCTTTGTTATGTCTGGAGTTTGAACTCATATCCTTGAAGCTAGTGAGATTTCATCTGCCATGGAGGCATTTGCCCGAGTTTAGCGTACAACTAATATAAATGCAAAGTTCATCCTGATTTGATTAGTCTAATTTGTCTCTACATCTAATAGAGAAGATGGTGGAAGTGGAGGTAGTCATATTCAGTGTTCGAAGTATTGGTATCGCTATAAGTTTCGTTGGCCAGGGATACAGAAACAATATCGATATCGCCAATAACCAGAAATGTGGGGAAACATAGGAAAAACAGTGGAATTTTCGACGAAATTTCAGGAGATGTTAAAATGTACATATTTGAATATTTAGAAATACACACACACACACACAAAAAAAAAAAAAAAAAACAGAATGCATACATAACAAGTTTCCATTTAATGGGGCCTTAAAAGCATGTGTTGTTGTAAGAAATCAGTCCAACCATCCCCTCCGGCCTATTTAACCATCCAACCTTCCATCCAAACATCTATTGATATTGCAAAATATCAACAACACATGATATTTCACCAAGAAATCATCAACAATTGGAAAGGAAATGAAAGATTTGTGCTCTCAATGTCTCGCATGTTGTGATATCGATAATATCGAGATACTATCAATATTATCAATGACAAATTGAATACTACATACAACCATGCGCCCATGAAAAAAATATTTTGATTTTTTTCCTAATAAACAAAATTTTGATGATATCAATACGTTGACGATATTATTGAAATATTGTCAATACGCTTATGATACAAGCATTACCTAGAATTTACATAGTCGAAAATATTGGCGATATTGATGCATTAGCAATATAAGCAACACCTAGAATTTACATAGTTGAAAATATTGACAATTACATTAACAATATTGATACGTTAGCGATACTTAGCGATACGTTGCTAATACCTGAAATTTTTTATATTACCAGCATTATTGGTATCACTACCAGTGTTATCCGTATCGTTGAGTTAGAGATAAAGATAATATCGGAGATATTTTGACGCAGGACAGCCCTAATTATGATGCATGCTCACGAACATAATTAAACAGCGAAAATAAAAGGAATAAATGATCTAAAATTCTAGCAGTAATCATCATAACTGAGAAAATCATAAAGGAAACATGCAATGGAGCGGGCCATCATCATAACCATGGAATATGGAATTCAATTATTACTTAGGTTGGAACCGGCGAGGGATGAGACCTCCCAATCTTGCATGGTCACACCCAATCGATCAATGAAGATCACTAGTCCGAAGAACCAGGAAGTTTCTCGGATTAGGGATTTGAGAATTTGGGGGTTTAGGGTTTAGATCGGTTCTCAAGATTTTGATCGAAGAAGGATTAGCCAAAACTGGAAAATAGAAAGAAGAAAATAATTACCTTGAAGAAATTGGAGGGGCATAAGAAGAAATTAGAAGAAGAAGAAGATCAAGGGAAGAGAAGAAGCACCGTTAGAGAGAAGAGAGGAAGGAGGCGACCAAAGGGTTTGCTTTTCATTAATCAATCGTTAAAATTCGAGTTTAGGGCTTTAGCCCACTTAAATAAGCAAATAAAGACATAAAATTACTAAAATACCCCTAGAATAAGCAAATAAAGACATAAAATTACTAAAATACCATAAACTAAGCAAAAACGCGCAAATAACATCAGTGCGGGAAAGTTCGGGCGCTCGGTCTTCTTTTTCCAATTTTCCTTCACATGTGTCTTCACTGAGTGGGGTCTTCTATATGTCCAATCACATGTGAAAGATCTTCAGCTCCTCAATAATCGTCTATCCACAAGGACGGCACTTGTGGTTGGCGCTTTCTTCGTTGGTACACCTTGAATGCGCTTGTGTCCGCATCATATTTCGATAATATCGGAGACAATTCGAACACTGGTCATAATCATAGAGGACAATTTGATGGTAGAGATTCCCGAGGAGGTCTTTTTTGAGGCAAGAGTACATGGGATAGTTGCAGCACATATTTTGGTCATGGTCGTGGTAATTGGTAGTATACTCATTGTAATCTTAATAACCACATAGCTGATACATGCTAGGATGCTAGGATCGTGTTGATAAAGCAGTTTGAACAAATTAGGTTAGCTCTTTGGAAGATGGTTCTGAAATTATGTCTACAAGTATATCTCCACCCATTTAGAGTCAAGTACTTCCAATGACAGAACTACACTATCCAAGGAAGAGTATGCCAACCATCTAATCGAGCACTTCACCCATACCTCATCTCTCTTGCTTAGTCAGGTACAATTTGTGTTACTTCTTCTACGAGTGTTCCTTGGGTCATTGACTCTAGAACTTCCAACATATGACCGGAAAGCACAACGCGTTATCTCAACTAGTCCAGTCTGTTTATTTCCTTTATAACATTAACAGTCGATACTTCAACACATGTATCTGGGGTGAGTACTGCTTGTCCTACCTAGCCCTCTCATTATTGTCAGTACTTTTTATTCGCAAATTTCCCTTGAGTTTATTGTCAATGTGTAAACTAACAAAATCCTTAAATTGTTCTACCAAATTATTGTGAATTTCATGATCTAAAGATGGGGAGGATGATTGGTGGAGGACATAAAGTGAAGGGAATCTATTAACTCAATGGTGGAATAACTAGAGTTGCATTATGATCATATGTCTATTTTCATCAATGGCATTCCAAGCTTGGTCAAGGTAGTTCAAAGAGTCTTGTCCTGTCATTGTTATATGTGTTTAGGCTAGAGTGTGAAGTTTGCAAGTCAAGTAAGCATCATAGAGTGTCATTTCTTCCTCATGTGGATAAAAGAAGTGATAAAGCTTTCTATTTGATACATTCTAATGTTTGGGGTCCAGTTCATGCTACTAGTTTATCTGATTTCAAATACTTTGTTATATTTGTGGATGATTGCTCTAGAATGAATGGTTATACTTAATGAAGGATCGTTCGAAAGTGTTCTCTTGTTTGAAGGAATTTCATATGCAAGTACAAACTCAATTCAATGCCAAATTATATATTCTATGTTCAACAATGCTAGGGAATATGTATCTCATGACTTTGACTCATATCTCCTATCCCATTGCATTATTCATCAAACTTCAAGTGCACACACGCCACAACAAAATGGAGTAGCAAAATGTAAAAATTGACATTTACATGAGGTCGCTAGGGCATTGTTATTAACTATGAAGGTGAAGGTTCAAAAAACATTTTGAAATGATGCAATTCTGACTCCATGCTATCTAATAAATTGGATGCCTTCATCGGTCTTCGATGGAAAATATCTTTCTCTATCTTATGTCCTCATAGTCAAACATTTTAGATTTCTCCTAAGGTATTTGGTTGTGTTTCATACAAAAGTTTGACCATTCCCCCACAAATTTGAATCATAAGCTATGAATTGCATTTTTATTAGGTATTCTCATACCTAATGAGGATACAAATGTTAATCTTGATACTAATAAATGCTACATGCCACCGATGCTACATTCTTTGAACATACTCCATATTTCTTTGAGGGAGGATGGTCATTGCAATTTGAAGAATGTTATACTACTTTACCCATTATGCCAGACACGACTTCATTAATGGAAGAGGTTCTTGTACAACATCTAGATTTTCCTTAGTTCAGATGTTCCAAGAGAGGAGATGGAGTGCATACAAAAATGTCCTCTATCAATCCTTCTACCCCATTAGAAGATCATCCCTTTAAGTCATCACCGGTACCGTCAAATGAGGGTGACTTGCCCATTGTTCTTCGTAAGTGCATACGTTCTTAAACTCAACATCCTATATCTCATTTTGTTTCCTTTGTTGGCTTCTTTCCTTCATTTTGACAATTTGTTGTCTTTGTCATCCGTGTTTGTTCCGCACTCATTCTAAGAGGCTCTCAACAATGATGAGTGGAAACATGCTACGGAAGAAGGGATGGTTGCACTTTTCAAAATCAAACTTGGACATTAGTTGAACTACTTGCAGGAAAGCACATAGTTGGGAGTAGATAAGAGTATTAGGTGACGTATAACCCGGATTGCTTACTAGATCGATTAAAAACTCGATTACTTACAAAAGGGTATTCTCAAACCTTGGGAGTGGACTTCTCATGGACTTTTTTTCTCCTGTGGCCAAACTTCACTATATACATGTTATTCTCTCCGTTGTCAAAAACCTGGAGTAGCCAATGTATCAACTTGATATGAAGAATGCCTCTCTTCATGGAGATCTTGTTGAAGAAGTCTATGGAGCAACCGCCTAGCTTTGTTGTTTAGGGAGAGTCCAACAAAGTATGAGACCTTAAGAAGTCAATCTATGGCTTAAAACAATCTCCACGAGCTTAGCTCGACGATTCAGGAAGGTGAGTTTGGGATGAAGCAAAGCCAGGTTGACTACTGTCTTTGTAAGACAAAGTGAGGAAGGTGTTATTATGTTGGTTGTGTACGTGGATGATATCATCGCCACCGGATGTGACAGTACGGGTACTTACAAGTTGAGGTTTTTACATCAACACTTCTATACAAAGGATTTAGGTCACGTTCGACACTTCTTGGGTATTGAGGTGACAAGGTCGAAGTTGGGCATTAACTTATCACAACGAAGATATGTGATGGATTTAATGGAAGAGAGAGGTCTTTTGGGAGCCAAGCCACCAAAACTCCCATGGATTCAAATCAGAAGTTGTGTGGATCAAGGGAAATTGCTCAATGATCCACGAAGATATCGCCAACTTGTTGGAAAACTAAACTACTTAACGATTACCCGACTGGATATCACTTATCCAGTCCGTTAAGTCATGCAAGCTCCTCGTATTCCCAATATGGAGGTCATACTTTGCATCCTCAGATATTTAAAGGGAGTTCCTAGTCACGGTATTCTCTACAAGTGAAATGACCATCTTCAAATGGAAGGGTATTCAGATGTAAACTAGGCTGGCTCTTCATCCGACTAGCGGTCTGCAACGAATTACTACACTTAAGGGGTAATCATGTTGCACGGAGAAGTAAGAAGCAAAGCGTAATTGCTAGTTCAAGCATTGAAGCAAAATACAGGGCAATGGCCCATGCAACATGTGAATTCATTTAGATAAAGGCATTAATGTGCAAGCGCGGGTTCATAGTTAATATCCCTATGAGGTTGTATTGTGATAATCAAGTTATTTCTCACATTCCTAACAACCCGGTTTATTTTGAAAGTCTAGAGAGTGTTAGTGATGTAGGATATGAAATTAAATATGGAATGCAAGAGATCAAGCTTGAAATTATACCAGTTTTAAACAGTCACAAAATTCAACATCCTACATACTATCAAACACTCAAAAAGGGGAATCTATGGAGGTCCGAGCCTACACAACTTTAGGACTAAATCAAATAAAATTATAAGCCAAAAAAGCCCAAAGGAGTGTAAGAATCATCCATTCTTGCAAAGGATTGTTCCCAACTCAAGAGATTCACTAAGTTTCAATTTGGGGGAAA
This sequence comes from Magnolia kwangsiensis, assembly GCA_037074715.1. Taxonomy (NCBI): domain Eukaryota; kingdom Viridiplantae; phylum Streptophyta; class Magnoliopsida; order Magnoliales; family Magnoliaceae; genus Magnolia; species Magnolia kwangsiensis. Next base: position 117,121,135 of record CM073572.1, on the reverse strand, counting down.
ATCTAGGGTTTGAAAATTGGGGATAATTGGGATTTGCGACTCTTTAGGGTTAGGGATTTGGATTAAGGAGTTTTTTTAGTCAAAAGAGAAGGAAATCGAGGAAAAAGGGAACCTGGGATGAGCGACACACGCTGGACAACAAATGGGCCTAGACGCACGTGTGATGGGTCGTCCGCACGTGTGTGGGGCCCACAAAGTCGGAAACCGACTTCTAGGCTGGGATCAGCCAGGGATGGGCTGCCTCCATACCAAGTTTCACGTCGATCCGTTGCAAGGTGTGTGCGTAGTACTCCGCCGAAGTTTCAACCCCTCAGATGGGCCAGAATCTGAAAATTTATTTGTGCACTGCTGTAGGAGAAAACTTGGATATGAAAGTGGGTGAATCTGAAGGTGGAAGGGGTGTAGAGGGTGATGGATGTGGAGCGTAAGAAGGTGGAGATGATTTGGAGCGGATGTGGCTTCGCACCACGTAGTTAGCCCTTCGAAGAAGGGAGGGCTTCGCACACAATTCGATTCTTCAACCCAAAGAGGAAGAGAGGAAGAAACGCAGGAATTTTTATTCATAAAACATCATTGCAATACCTACAAGGGATTGCTATATTTATAAGAAAACCCTAAACCCTAAAAAGATAGAATTACCCTTGCGCCATGTGTGCGCACTAATACCAAAGCTAAAGCAAATAAATACTAATCTAAGCAATGAAAGTCGTTCATGAAGTTTCTAATAACAAAAATAGTCAAAACTCAAAATCTTAGATCATCTAAAGTAGTGAGCCACGATCATGAGATCCGACGGTAGAATCTATGTGATGATCGGGTCCACTCCAATGCTACATAACGCAGCCCCCTAATTATGAGGCCCTCCAAAGATGTCGTTGTCGATCCAAATCAAAAGTGGGGCCCGCCTCCTCCTCGAATACGTGCGTGGAGGGGGCGCGTGCATGATGTCCCCATCAGTTAGTGTATAGTCTGTGTGGTTAGTGGCACTTTTAATGTAAGTGCATGTGCACACTTTCCTCTTCTCCTGCAGTGTATTATATGTTCTATTCTAATAGAACATTGTGTGTTATGGCATGTTTGCTAACACAACATTTCCCCAAACTCCTCTTCTCTCACTCTTCTCCTCTTTTCTCCACACTATAATCATCAAACCATCTTCTACTAAAAGAACGAGTCACATCAAAGTAGATTATCACTTTATCAGGGAAAAGGTTGCTAGCAAAGAAATACACGTCATTCGTCAAGTCTCAAGATCAAGTGACAAACATATTTACAAAGGCTCTAAGTTGTGTTCATCTACATCACTTCTTCGTCACTCGGGGCATTCATGATATATATGCTCTAGCTTGAAGGGGAGTGCGAATGGCCCATGTCGATCACACGTGTGGTCCCACGTGTCACACATGTGGTTTTGTAGGCTTATGTGATTTGGTTTGGTTTTTAGGCCTAACAAGCGTCGGGTTAAGTCTTAGGCATATGTGTTGATGTACTGTAATAACTTAAAGCATGAAGGGCATACCTGTGATTTAAATTAATTAGTGAAACCCTAATCTAATAGAGAATAGAGGTGGGGGCATGTGGAGGCTATTGTAGTCCCCACTCTTTCTCCTCTTTGTTTCTCTCATTTCTCCTCTTTCTCACTCAATTACATTTTTAAGAACAACCACTAGTTTTCCATCAAGCTCAATAAAACCGAATTAGTAACTAAACAGAGTATCCAACGATTGAAATGCTTCAAAAACTATATGAAAACATCCAAAAGTGTGATCCCAAAAAGATGAGCTTGATGGAAGTATGATGACCAAGATCTAAACCACTAATTGGCATCCGCAAAGATGGTGGATCATGTATTGGATAACAAAAGTTTCTCAGCATTAATGCATGTGGCCAACCACGTTCATATGCCAATCATGTATTATGGTATCACTAGATGCGTCAAAGCCATCACATCACAACTAAGATCACCCTCTGTGTCCTCAAATCTTAGGCTAAGTCCAAGCTAGTGCACAATCAAGTCAATCTAACATGAACATGATGGGACTCTTAGTTAGGAGATCGATGTGATCATCCAATACAAATATCCTATCGAGACTGACTCTAGAGCCCATATACTGATGAACATCCACACTCCCATGTGATGAAGGGCCCAAACAAAGATACAACAGAAGACCCGATGGTGGAGATTAAGCAATCCTGGTTCGTCACGAATTTAATCAGCACATAGGATAACCATAAACTAGATCTAGGTGATACAATGTCCCGGAGTGGTTACGGAATTTAAGGTACTCAAAAACCGAAAACAACTCTCCCATGACCAAAAACTTGGCTGATGTGTCCATTACTATTTCACCACGAAACCAACTCAGAATTAACCCTAAGAGATCATCAACTAATACCCATAAGAAAAATGTTCCCATGCACAATTGTATCGTAACAAACAATAACATAAGCATAAAGGTCAATAACAAGCAAGTTCCATTCATCATAAGAGGTAAGACATGAACTAATTCCAATCGACGAAAGAATCAAGTTGGATTTCAAGGGCAAACACTACTAACACTAAAGGTTACTAACACTAAAGGTGTTGGGGATTATAATACTGCATGCAATGTAGTTATACACAAACTTACACAATGGAGATGCTTATATTAGAGATATTCTTAGTTATCTGTCAAGACACTTTCCATTCCTAACAAGTGGTTTCCCAGTTTTGGCTATAAGATTGTCTTCAATGTATGCTATTGATTGAGGGAAAGGATTCAAGAATCTAGAAGGTCCATGTCGAAGTGGATGTAAAGGTCATTCATGAAGAGCCACTAATGGGCATCCCTTCATAATTAATCACTTTGTATAAGCCGGGCTTAATGATTTCGCCTTGATTTGATTTGACGAGCGGTTGCCTCCAATCGAGATGAATTAAGACAAATTGGAAGCCACAAAGAGCCTCTCTTGAGTAGAGTTGTACACAAACCGAGTTAGCTTGGTTAACTCGCTCAACTCAATTTGAAAAAACTCGACTCGACACGGCTCGAAATTGGGTTTGAGCCGAGTTGAGCTGGTTTTTTTAGCTCAAAAAAATTTCGAGCCAAGTCCGAGCTTGACTGAACTCGGCTTGGAACTTGAATCGAACTTGACTCAGTTTGAATCGATTCAACTCGGATCGAGTTTACTTGATATAAATATTTATACATTTAAATAAATTATAAATTATACATAATATTATATATATATATAGTATAGATATTAAAAACCCTAAAACCGCGGCTTCAACGAATTTGCTCTATGAGCTTAGTGTGAATGGTACTTCGAAGTTCCGCACGCTGCTCCTACTCGGGATCTGCGTGCGGAACTTCTTTGGTTTCTTAAGCCAGCGACGACTCCTCAAGGCCCCTCCCCCCGGATTGTTATGATTAGCGTTCCATCTAAGGAACGGCTCCTACTTAGCTTGTACGCTCGAACTTAAACTCGGCTCAAAAGATCGAACTCAAGCTCAGCTCGAACTGGCCCGAGCCGAGCTGAGCTAGCCAGTCAGGCTCGAGGATCGAGCTGAGTTGAGTTCAAGCTAGCGTAGCCTGCTAGCCGAGCCGGGCAGAGTCGAGCCAAGTTGGGCCAAGATCGACTCGGTTCGGCTCGTGTACAGCTCTACTCTTGAGCCGAGAGTGTGCTCCATGTAAAGATCATCAAACTTACATTTAAACTAAGGATGCTCCTTTAGTTGCAAAAGAAAAACGATGTTGTAAATTATTGTATTAGGAGATTCATCCGCTTCTCCCTGTTATATGATTTTTTACCATGTTGCATTCCCTTCTCAACGCGGACCTCCATCACCTTGTTCTCCGGAGTTACTTTGTTCCCTTCCCATTGAGTCCAATTGTCCTTCTCGTTATAATCTCAACTGGGCTACGCTTGTTAGAAACATGTTGCATTGCTGGATCATGCCCAGCCCAATGCATCAATTCAAGATTTTAATTCCAATCCCTTGGCATCCATAGCATCATCCTGATGCCCCACTTTGAGCCTTCCCATTTTGGACACAGCACATTCCAACTTAGAGACAGGTCTTGCAACATTTCATTATACAATTCTACCACCACCAAACACACCTCTTCCAAAGAAACTTTCATATTGTGAACTGCATCTACTTGTTTTTGCCTTCATCCTCTTGATATACAACCACAAAAAGCTCCTCCAAGAAGGATTCAAATATATCCAAAAGGATTGTGAGAACCACTGCCTCCTCCCGCTCCCTCTTGAAGGTCATAGATTTCTTTTTTCCTTAGGATCACTAAGAACTTTTAAACCTTAGCCAACTCTTAAAATTTCTTAGGGTCTTTGCCCACGTCGGGGTGATTCTTTATGGAAGCTTTTTATATGCTTCTTTAGTTCATCTTGACTTGCACCTTTTGTAACATCAAGAATCTCATAATACTTTGTGTTGTCACTCTTCTTTGGAACATGCCCAAACATGACTAAGGCAATTCAAAGAAAAATGCAACAGCTTATGCATACACTACTAGAGTTGATAGCGAATCTCGCTTCCAGTTTCTCTAGTGTACAGGAGCACGTTCGGATGCATAAGAAGTATCTACCGCAAAGAGAATAAAGATGTATGTTCTACCCCATTCCCTAACATTAAGTTCCATCTTTTTGATCGGTGGACTCTCAACATCAAATAACAAAAGAATGATGGAGAATAAACAGGAAAGATGAAGGAGGAATAATGAAGAAGGATTAGTCATGATATTGGAGAAAGGAATCTAGAGAAGGAGAAGAGAGGAGTTGTGTTTATTCTCCCATTCAATACCTTTACCTATAAAAAGGGATACTACAAGAATGGAAACCACATACAAAGGATGAACCACATTATGACCCTCTTCCAAACATAAACAATAAAAGTTTCTATTTCACATGAACTGTAAAAATGATTCATCATGAAAGCAATTGCATTCCTGAGTTCCAATAAGATTTGAAGCCACATTAAAGAACGAAACCATAGAGTTAATATTTCACGTAGATCCATCATGAAACCAACCACATGCAACTTGTGGCTTTCATTCTATCCTGATAGAAGTCTTCCTTAGTATCTAGTAATTTAAAAAGGAATATATATATATATATATATATATATATATATATATATATGTATGTATGTATGTATGTATGTATGTATGTATATATAAAAATATCAAATAATGTGGTTTCTAGGACTTGCTAGTTAGGCTAAGTAGTAAATTACAAGTTCCAGTGAAAAGAAAACCACAACATGATATGATTCTACTTCTCCCAAGTACACCTACAACGAAGATGACAAGAATATGAGTGAGATAGTAAAATACCACAGAAGCTTCCAAAGCATTGCACTTCCTTCTTTTACGCTGCTCTATTTTTGTAATTGGAATATGCCTCTTCGAACAAGGCATGTTGGGTAGTTCTTCAACATTATTAAACCTAAATGTAGGCAAGAATATCAAAATAAATTAGTTCAGTATGACAAGAACCTAAATAAATAAAAAGACAGAAACTAGGATGAAGCCAGAAAATTATTGGGTAAAAATAAAAAAGAAATAAATAGATACGATGCTAACAAATGTGTACACTTGGTACATCATGAGCTCAAAAGTTGAATTTGTGCACTGATAGACTTCAAGATCTGCCTTAATTTGTGAACATGAAATTTATCTTTGGAGTTGTTTAACAAGTTACTCTACAGTGGGATTCTCACATCCCAACTCCCAATCCAGAATGATGCTCTCATGCACAAGCCTTAAACAAAAAACATGCAAACTCTTGATGACCAAGTTCAATTGAGAAAGTTACAACTTACAAGCATATATGCACCATTATTCACAGGGGAAAAAAACAACAATAGAAACCAATCATTTTATTAGGAGCATGGGAAAGACCCTAACTAGACAAACTAAAATGTTAAAGTTCCTAGCCTAAAGACCCAAACAACAATTTGAAGTAATTGACATAATTGAATGCCTTCAATAGGATTTCCAGTAAAAGAATGGCAAAAGATCCCATAGGTATCAAAGTGATTTAAATATCGATAGTATCAGCCGATATATCTTCCAATACTATCAGTATCACACTCCGGTGATACGAAATTAGGAGGGATTTATCAAACTCCCCCATATCACCAAAAATATCACAAAATATTGCTAATGTTGACAATATATCGATACATTGCAATATTTTGAATATATTACAGTATGAATTTCCCGAATATCATTGATACATGCAATATTTTGAATATATTATAGTATAAAGTTCTCGAATATCATTGATACATGCAATATATATATATATATATATTCAACAATACTGAGAGAAAAATTCCCTTCGTGAAAAAAAAAAAGGCTAAAAATCCATTTTTCCCAAATTTTTTGGGGATTAGATTCCGAAGAGGATTTCAACCAGTCCTTGAGAGTTGATTGGAAAAAAAAAAAAGATGATTTGGGTGGGGAAATCGAGATTGGAGAGAGAAGACCAGCCGAAACCCAATTGATGAGTTTTTTTAAATTTAAAGTGTTTTTTCTTGTTTAAATGGTTTGTAATCAGTGGAACCAAGTTACTAATCCATGATTTTGCATGTTTTGCAGGTTCAATCATGGTTTCTTACCACCGGCTGTAGATTTTGGGGATAATAGTGGAATTTAGGAAAAATCTGAAATTCCACGATTTAACCCATTTAACTTGCAATTAGAGGGTGGAAAATCATGTGCAATGCTTGTAGACTGATCTACAACTTCATAAATATATATATTTTTAACAAATGTACTACATTAGTCTTTCAAAAAATACATTTATTGTATCAATACAATATAATTTGTACTTCCTTTTTGGTTTCTAAATGTATTGGTCGTTTTTACGTACTTGTCTTGTATGATTCAATGATATGAACTCATTTGGATCAGTCTTTTGAATAGCACCTGTAGCGTAGCGAAGCTACGACGCTACGTTGCATTTACAAATAACATAAATCCCCTATAGTGTAAGCTACAGGAGTCGTAGCGTACGTGTAGCGTATGTAGCGTGCACGTAGCGTATGTAGTGTGTGCTACGCCTTTTTTTCATAAATGGTAATTATATTTTCTATTTTGTACTTAATACTCTCAACCTGTGGGATTTTAATTTCTTTTCATACTTGTGACTTGTAGTCTCAATTACATATTATTAATTATAATTTCCTTAAAAAGTTGTTGATGTGATAATGATTTGAATTGGTTTATGTATGTGAATTGGCTTTTGATAAATAATGATTAATAACTTGTTTGAACATGCTTATACTTAAAAATTTGAATCATCTTTTAGGCATTTTTATATTTTTATATTTTTTCTATTTTAAATTAAAAAATAGAAGTATCGTGTAGTTGCGCTACACGTTACAAAAGGTTGAATGCTACACAACACGCTACCACTGTTTAAAACATTGTTTTGGATATAACTACATCACTTCTATACAATGTTGTCAAATCGCATAAGTGATCACGTGCTACAGTAGGAAGTTGTGTGCATATGTGATGGCATAACACGTGTTACACAACCCCAAAACATAAATTTTTTGAAAAAGAAAACAGAAAATTTAAGGAGAAAATAGAAATTTTATGGAAAAAAAAAATGTAAAAATGCTACTAGTGTATAGAACTGTTTTTTTCTTAAATCTTATTACCAACTTCATTAAAGTTTGGTTATATCTATTACATCTATTACACTCTTCAAATGAAAATTATATGAAAAAATGAATCCATAACATACACTCAAATGAATTCAACTAACAACTACTCAAATGAATGCCCCCAAGTATTAGATTATTCACGTTTGGGTAGTTGGAAGTTGTGTAGGGAATCCTTAATGAAAATCCCCCAAGTATTAGATTAATTACTAATACTCAAATGAATGCATAATTGAATATACTAAAAAAAGTGAGAATGAGAGTAGTAAGAGAGTAAGACTTAAGAATAAGAGTATTAGAATGATGAGAGAGAGTAAGAGAGAAAGAGAGAGATTATGTTATGTGATGGCATAATCACATAAGCTCCAACAGTCCAAAAATTGCCTATGCCACTGCCATATGCAGTCCAAGAACCCAAAATGGCATATTTGATCGCATATGACAACATTGATTCTGTCAAACAGCTCATAGTTTAGGACCCTATACAACGAAAACTTATTACGTATGCTTGTTTTGTGTGATCTTTTGAGTTCTAAGTTTGTAATAATGTAATTTCTTAACATCCCCTCAAGTTTCCTTGAAAATTTCGATCAATTTCCCAATGTTTCCCAAAAACAGCGATACATTCCGCAATACATGCAATATTTCCCATGTGATACCGGTATGTTTATGCATCCCAAGAGTATGATACATGCATCGGTTTCAATGTTTAAATCACTGGTATCACCAAGTGGAATGGAAAGAAGTATGCAAACATAAGGAGATAGGTAGCCTGGGTATCAAGATTCAGGAGGCTAATGGAATTAATGATGATGGATGTGGGCCAATCATACAGCCCACATTCATCATCATTAACAGAAACAAATGTGCCTCTTCAAGGGAAATGGTGGTGGACAATCAGCACATGAGTAGGCGTTATGGATGGAAATTCTTATTACTAAATATGGCAAACAAAGAAATAGTTGGCATATTAATAAAGCAAATAAGAGACGTGGTTCAGGGGTGTGGTCTATGTATAAAGTCATAAGTTATATCATAGTTTCATTAATATATGAAGTTTTTTTATAGTCAGGAGACTCAAGACTGGTGGCAAGATCTGCTTTGAATGTGGTGTGGGGACAAACTGCTTACCAAGAGTTCCAATGCTCTTTTTGGGTAGCTTGGAACAAAGAGGCAAGAGTAGGGGGATGTGTCTTACAGGTAAGCGAATGAAATCGAAAGGTGCCCTAATTCCCATTGAAGAGCTCGTGAAATCGCCTCCCTGGCTGAGCTCTTTGCAGTCATCTACAACGTGTATATTCCTGCAGTGGGATCCAATTATTATTGTAGGTAGGAGAAATGATGCAGACAATTCAAGCAATCAGCTGGGGTCAAATATTGGACCTCACATCAGAACATGCATCTAAGGAGAACCAAGATAGAACCCACTTGATCATCTGTGTGACAGATCCCATTTTATATAATATAGGAATGACTATGCGATTTACTTCGCTAATTGTATTGTGTTTTAAGTCAATAATATCAGTTGGTCACATTTTACTCATTGTATAATATCGTTAATATCGCATGTGCACAATGTATACCTAGGGAGTTCAGTATCGACCAAAACATCATCGATATCGCACAGTATATCGCGATATCGACAATATATCGGTCGATTTTGTCTAGGCCCTTCATATATATTCCAGTTATAATTGATACACGTAACATGTATAAACAATAGATGGACAACATATCTAGCTCTTTTGAAATCAGGAATAATAATAATAATATATAAAGTCAAATTTCTCTTAGATTTCTTTATGGGGGTGATGAGGACATCACTACACGTACGCCTTTACATATGTATTAGAGGAGGCGGGCTGCACTGATTTCCCTGTGGCTAGGCGAGTACCCGTGATCGTGCTGAAAACCCCATGTGCATGTGCGAGCATCTGGAAGAACCCACACTAGAAAGATACACATGGGCTACTTATGGAGTGATCCAGACCATTGGATTGGATGGATGTGATGATCGGGATGATCGGGCCGTTGGATCACATGATCGGACCGTTGATCATGGATCGTTCAAACTAGTTTTTCTTAGATTTTATCATCTTATAGGTTCTAGTTTTGTTTATGTTATATTTGGACACCATTATGAGTGTTTTTAGTTGATTTTAGTTAGAATAGGGCTATTTTCGTCAAAATTCACAAAACAGGGTGTTTATTATAATTTTTGAACTCTCTTCGAACTATAAAAGAGGGTGAGCGTGTGACCCTCTCCCTCACTGGATTTTGTGATTTTAAAAATAAAAAAAAAAAAAAACAGAGAGAGAGATATAAAAAGTTCTTGCTTTCTTCTTCTTCTATCTTTATGAGATTTGAAAAACCCATCCACCCCACGCCATACGTGTAACCATATGGCCACATGTGTGAATCCTTCGGGTTGGCCTTACAGTCACATCATGCGCCTTTTGGTTTTCTACCATCCTTATATCAAAACCCCTTTCTTTCACTCCCAAAACCCTAACCATAAATATAAAATTCCTAACTTTCCTACTTTACCAAATTACCCTAATCCTGATTTTACCCTTGGTTGTATTAGGTCTTCTACTTTGAAATAGACTATACCCTATGCTAATTGGAGGTCCCTACATCCATTAGATCATATTTTCCTTTTATTTAATGATCTTGTGTGACAATATTTGTAACTTAGGCTTGGATTATACATGATGTTCTTTTGGTTTTCATGGTATCCGTGATGATTATGGCAATGCTTGTGTTTTTTTGTTAATTGTCTTAATTTTATTACTTGATCTCACATGTTATTTAGTTCATACATTGGTCCTATATCAGGGGGTCTCCTCTAGAATGGATTTAGGTAATTACTTTCAAGTTGTTACGAAGGAAATCTCCTATTTAGTGGGTAAATTGGGATCGAAGAGTGGAAATGCTAGAAACCCATACGGTAAGAATTTGTGATGTTCTTCGTTCTAAGCTCAATTTTTTGCTCATCATTTGTAGAAATAGGTTAGTAAGCCATGATTACGCATGATTTGTATACAAAATCAATAATTTGAAGATTCGATTATCAAATTTGGGGAAAATCCACAAATCTTTCATTTTCACCCATTTAAATTAGAAGCATGGGGCCAAAAATTCATTGGACACTAGTTGTAGAAAGACCTATGGATTGTTAATGGTTTTCATAATTTTTGTAAAAATTTATTTTTAATTAAAAAAGCATAAATAATTTTAAATATATATATAATATGATAATCTCTCATTATAGGCTGATGTGTGTGTAAATTTATGGGTGTAGGCTGATGAACATTTTAACCACACTTTTGTGGTTATTTACGAAAATAAAATATACTTCAATTAAAAAATTAAAAATTAATTGCACTCAATACAAATTGAGTGTTGATGATTTATTAATGAATTAATGTGTGTAACATATATCAGTGAATTAGATACATATTAATGGAATATTTATTTTAAAAAATGAAAAAAAAAAAAAAAAGTCTAACAAAAATTGAAAATATTCTGAAAAGTAAGAGATGTTACTTATTATTGTTTCTTTCTCCTTCTTTAATATGGCCGTGTAGGTAAAAACTGAGTGGAAAAGGGAGGCAATCGAGCATTGGTTTGCAACACACTGACCCACTTCTTGATAACCAATTTAGGTCCAAATGCACGTATTACGGGCATGTGTCGAAGAGCTGTGGGTGTCCCATTTAAAGGAAAACCCAACAAGGGCCCATCAATACATTGTGGTTGCCTTAATGCCCCAAAGGATCTACAACCGTTGTTGAAGTAATAAAGAAAGGGATGAAGGTAGGATAGTAGGCGGTTGACCGTGAGAGGGATTATAGGCCAATGTTAGCAAACTCCGAACTTGGACTCAACTCAGTCCACTAATAAAATTTGACTCAGGCGACTCATGTTTTGTAGAATCGGGACCAAGATATCTTGTATCCGTATCGGTTGGCGTAACGGTGTCCTCCGATACCGATATGGATACAAGGGTGTAATGGTGATACGGGGGCATGACGGCCTGTAACGGTGCATTTTTATTTTTTTTTTGCCAAAAAAATATGAAAAAATATGGATTAAATCCGGAATATTCTAAGCATTCCAAATATGCATTCATTTATAAATTGGAACATGTTTATGGTGGTGTAAGGGTCCACTCTTTGGTGAGAAGTTGTATCGGATTGAGATGTAATATGAAAATATCTTATGAACTAGACAACCTGGATTTGACTGCAAAACTCATATATTTAATTTTCTAACTATCTACTATCAATGATAGATATATTAGAATGAATGTAAAATGAAAATACCTTACATGTGTAATATATTCGAATTTTAAAAAAAAAATGGCCGAAAATAGTGTGTAAATGAAAAAATTATTAAAAAATATAAAATGACAACAACAATCTGTAAAATGGACATTAACATGTTCTACGATGATTAACACATCATATTTTACCATTAAAACAGAAAAACATTCAATAAAAAATGATTTTTGGAATTTGAAAAAAAAAAGGCAGAAAATAGTGCGTAAATAGAAAAAATTTATAAAAATATATATATAATGGCAACAACAATCTGTAAAATGGACATTAATATCTTCTATTATGATTAACACATCATATTCTGTCATTCAAACAGCAAAACATTGAATAAAAAATTATAAATACTTATTTTTGAGGAATTTCTGGAAAATGGCTCACGGAGCTTCGAATCAAGAAAATCCTTAATATCAAGCTAAGAGTGGTCGAAAATTGTAAGTTGTTTTTATCTGTAATATCAAGCTAAGAGTGGTCGAAAATAGAAATAGAATTATTTAAGAAGAGTTTGGAAGAAAGAAGTTTCAAAAAAAGTGAAAAAACAAACCTTAAAAAGCAAAAAAAAGACCGTTTTTTTACCGTTACGCCCTAACCGTTACAGGGCAGTAACGGCCGTTACGGGGCCGTTATGGCTACAGAATCCGGGGGTGCCCCGTTACGGCCCCGTATTTCGTAACGGTCACTGCCGTTACCGATACGTTTCGGCCGATACGGCCATATTGTAATGGATACGGGACACCCTGATTGGGACACATTTTTCCTTATTCAATTCTTTATACCACTAACATGATTTGGTCATGGCCATCAATGCCACTCATATAATGGGCCATGTAAGGCATTTGTTGTGTTAAAGAGTGACTACCATTTTCTAAAATGGTGTTGAACTACAATAGGAGTCGGACAAAAAGTTAAATGCTCGCCTGATGACAACCATCTCAATATTTAATTCAGCATTTTTCTAAGAGTTATTGATACTCTAAAAGAGCATGATTGTTTATACTCAGGTGCTTAAAAGTAAGTACACATGCGATACACTAATTCAAAAATCAGATTCGTCGAACAATCTTTTTCTCTAATTTGAACGGTCGATTTTATTCACTTGTGTGGGATATGAAAGCGACGCATCCCATGCCTGACCCAATAGTTAGTCTAGTTTGATTTTATAGTCCATGTTAAACTATGTAGCACAATTTGGACCGTTTGATTTGAGTCACTTGTGTGCCACATGCACAATTTCTTCGCGCATGCATATCAACCATCACATTTTGCCAGAGCATCAGTCTCTCTTTGAATGTGAATCATTGCATAGAGGAGAAGGAGAGAACCGAAGACTCTCTTAACACCTATTTGCTGCATTGGTTGGTATGATTCTCGATACACATGCACTTGAAGTGGCACACGTGGCATATATTTACTCAAAATTTAACCGACTAAATTGTGCAAACCATTGTTTCTAACTTACCCTCCATGTTGAAATTAGAGATTTAGCTCTTAGTTGCATATCCTTCTAACTAGGTGTCTTGCTCCCGCTTTGAATCCACGCTTTGGACCCTCACTCATGCACCCTCTTCCTAAATATTTATATTTGTTTGGATTTTGAAAGAGATGCTTCCCCATTCCCACACCCGACATTGTTGTCGCTTTGCTTCACGCATTGTGCAACTATAATTTGGCTTAAAAAGCTCCATTAGGCGCTAACCAATAGAGTGGACATGTAACGAGGTTTCGCATAAAGCAAGGGTGGTGCGAAATCACAAAGCCCATGTCCTACCGACAGCCCAGAGATAGCATCAGACCACACTTTCAGCATTCTTCAAAAAAGGACCAAGTCCATCTCGTGCTAACTCCCAGACTCAACAAAATGTATAAGCCATCTCACGTTGATAGCTAAGACCCAGCAAAAGACCATATCCCCATCACACACTGTCAACCAACGGCTGGCACACGATAATTTCTACAATGCTCCAAGAAAATGTCCAATTCCACTTCGCGCCAAGTGCTAGAGTGGTGCAACATGAGTTCTTCCTAGTAAAAGATCACTTCGTGCTAATCTCCTGTGGTCAACATAGAACGACTCAAGAGTCACACAAAATGATAAGTTGCTCCTCACCCTGACTTCTGACTTGATGGAAATCAATGCAGTCATCCAATAAGGTTGCAAAATGTGTCCATAACCATCATTCAAGCCGGAAATAATTGCCTAACTACCCTTTTGAAGGCATATGAGATCCCCCCAGGGAGTATACCCCCTTTGGGTGCTCATTTCCAATACTTATGTTTCTTTTAAGATTCAAGCTCTCTTAGTATTGATTCTTACCTGAAAGCTCCCTTCCCCCTCTCTTTCATTGCAAGAGATGAGACAAGGTGAGAACAAGACTAGTCATTCTTTCCCCACAGAGTCTAGAGACTCATCATTTCTTCCCCTTCTTAACAGAGTGGTGGAATGCCTCCAACAGCATGGCTTCATGCCAACTATCTAAAACTAGTAGTGGCCTTGCGCCAACTATCTAGGGCCCTAACAGCAGTCACGCGCTGACTGTCCAAGGCCTTGGCAGTTGGTCCTGCCCAACAAGTTGATAATTATGCACCAGCTAAACAAAACCTCCTGGGCTGTTATCCCCAGTGATCTCGCTCCAGGTTATAAGACCTGTACCCTGAGTAACCGATTATATGCTTCGTCTTCAATGTCGGCACATCTTTGACAGACCGAATCAACAAGCTTTGATCGCAACTGTATTTTTAGTACCACAATGACCCAAGACCTATACATTGACAACCCCGTGGGGCGTGGGCACCGCGATTCCAATGCCACGCGGCAAGTTCAAATCTGATACTCGGTTTGAGATGCATAGCTGTGCACAAATCGAGGCAGGCACACATTACGATGCACGTACGCATGGCGAGTGGGGCACACTTGCAAGGAATCTTGGAGAGAATCTCATAAAGGAGACTTTTCTAAATGCCCATTCTACCCTCACACCCTTACCCATACCCATTCCAACAACCCTTAACCAAAAGACCAAAATACCCCTACAAAGCCCCCCTACTCACCCTAAACTACCAAGAATGCCCCTACCCACCTCCCTCTCTCCCCATTAGTCAACAAAGACCATCCCCAGCCCATGCCTCCCATTACTTACCCATTCCATGATCCATACCACTCCATCCGTCTCTCCTTTTTCATATCCCCTTCCTACCCCTCTCTTTCCCTTCTTCCCTCTCTATCCCTCAAATCTCTACAACTTCCCTAAGCACTCCCAAGCCCCATACGTATCCACCAATGGTAGCTAGGAAGATAGTGAGAGGAAAGGGAAGAAAAGAAAAGAGAGACTAGGAAAGAAAGAGAGAGAGTGAGAGAGAAAAATAAAGAGATTAAAAGAGATTGAGAGAGTTATAGAGGGATTAGAGGAGTTTTGAATGGAACTTGGTGGACCTTTCAATCGCACTCCATCCGTCTGTCAAAGTGAGTGCAAGGGAGGATGAAATCCCCCTTTTTTCCTTTTTCCTTTCATTTTTGTGGGCCCACAAGGGTGAGACCTACCTCGTGTATTTATGGTGTGTGTGGCGGACCCCACAACAGCGGGAGCCCACCTCGATGGTCGGTTTCCCCTTCCCTTCATTTTTTTTCTTTCTTTCCCCTTTTCCTTTCCTTTTTTCTTATGTAGTTAGTGGACTGATGTAGGACCCAAAAGTGGGCCACGCTATGAGGAAGCGTGCATCGCAGGTTGTCATGAGTCACATTGTGTGGTCCACCTTGGTGCTTATTTGCCATTCAACTTGTAGATGAGATCACACTGATCTAGATGAAGGAAAAACACAAATTTCAGTTTAACCCAAAGCTCATTGGGCCCTCTATGAGCTGGTCAACGTGATGGAAGAAGTGGATCTCTCGTGTGGACACCACTTGCTGGGGAATTCAAAAAAGATAGAGAAAATAAATATAAATAATACAACAAGGGGGGAAATCGCCACTGATGTTGGCCACGACATCGTCCAAAGACACTGTTGTGCCATCGGTAGCAACGCTGCTGGTTGCTCAAAACGGGAGGGACAAGGTGGCCCACCACATGGGACCCACCATGATGTTTATGTTTAATCCACACCGTCCATCTATTTCACCAAGTCATTTTAGGCCATGGGCCCAAAAATGAGACAGATCCAAATCTCAGGTGGACCACACCACAGAAAGCAGTGGGGACAGTAACGTCCACTGTTAAAACCTTCCTCCGTCCGCCCATGATGTTTATTTACCATCTAACCTTTTCACAAGCTCACAAGTGACCTGGGTGTGGAACCCACAAAAATATCATCTTGATCCAAAGCTTTTGTGGGTCCCACCTCACCCAACAGTGGGAGCACCCACAGCTGAAAACTCCCTAGACGTGTGACTGTCCCACACCGTCCATCCACTTTGCCAGCTCACCTTAAGAGCCCAAAATGAAGTGGATATAAATATCAAGTGGGCCCCACCTCTGGAAACAATGGCGAAATGGCACGCACCGTTGGAACTTATCAGGGGCCCACCTACTACACGCATGGAACCCACTGAATATCCACATTGTCCTTCCATTTTCCAAGTTGTGCAAGGCAAGGCCAACTGACGTGGGACCCACTGACCAGTAGCTGGGGGAGTTGGAACCCTTGGATACCACCATGAAGTATGTGTTTTATCCTAGCCGTCCCTCCATTTGACAGATCATTTTACGGCAGGGCCCACCCTAATGCAAGCACTTTATATCCACGTTGACCATCCAATAGATGGGTCACATTGTTGTACGTGCTTAATCCATCTTGAAAGATCACAATGGGACAAGATTCTGTAAATCAAGACGGTCCAATTCTCAGGTGGACCACACCTTAGGGAATGGTGGTGATTAGCCACCGCATGTAAGACCCATACCATAATTAACCCTCTGTACGCTTCGTTTTCGATGTCGGCACATTACAGCAGACCAAATCGGCAAGATTTTATCGCAATCGTGTTTTAGTATCACAACGACCCGAGACTTGTACCCTATCAACCGCACGAGCATTGCGATTCCAACATCGCGACCAAGTGGATAACATGAGCGCCCAAGTGCCAAATACCAGTAAGCCGCGTCTTCCACTGTGTCGAGGTCGGTTGGAATGGGGTGTCAACTTTTCCGCCCGGGTGAAGGGGGCTATAAGGTAGGTTGAGTCTAACCAACTCGTGAAATGGGTCTGCTATCGGCGAGCTGGGTGGGAATTGGCATACCACTAACGAGGCAAATAGGGAGGTCTCTTCCACTTGCTAGGTCATGCGCGCGATGGGGCGACAGGCCGGTGTCAGAGTGTATTAAACCCCGATGATTAGAGATGGGTACTATACTGAGAAGTGGACTTGACATCAGGATTGGCATGTTGCATTGCGTCCTTAGCATATGACATTTGGCCCTGTAGACCTCAACATTACATAACTTGGGTATGGCTGATAATATTTATAGATTTTTCAGTCTACGCCCCCCCCCCCCCCCCCCCCCCCCAAAACAAATATATATATATATATATATATATATATATATATATATATATATATATATATATATATATATATATATATATATATATATATATATATATATATATATATATATATATTCTGCTTACTCTGACAGTTGTATGCTTAACACATGCACGCACTCTCTAAGCTTCGTAGTAAGCTTACGCACGTTATTTACGTGTAGGTTATGCTAGACCGCAGCAGCATTGATGCAGGAGCATGTGTCTGATCTTTTGGACTTTTGTTATATTATGTATTTCCCTTCTAGCACTGTACTCGAACTAATATTATAGTAGAAATGTGATGATGTCTTTCATTTTGGTACAATTGTGGTTATGGTTATGTACAAAAAAAAAAAATCACCTTGAAAATCCTCCTTGTTGAATCCCATGATCAAAACCTGGCATATGGGAGCTGAGAGCCGAGAATGGGGTAGTACGGAGATTGTCACCACTGGATTCGGAGCTCAGGAATTTTGTAAGCTCGTTCACCAAGTTTGGGGCGTAACACCACAAGAATCCGTAAGACAATGATGCCTATCGTTGAAACTTTCCTTATAGACACCCACTATGATGTTTGTGTTTTATCCACCGTCTAGGCCCCCAACCAGTCCAACGATTGGACTGTCCAGGGTGTTGGGCCCAGTGAAGTCCAATCACTAGCAGGCCAAGGGCTGTGGACCCCACCCATGGTGCATGTGTTTTATACCTACCCTGTCCATCTTGTTGTGTCAGCTCATTTTTTAGCGTAATCTCAAAAATGAAGCAGATCCAATCTCAGTGGGGCCGCACTCCAGGAAAAATGGCGATTGATGTCCACCATTGCCAACTTCACCAGGCCCATTGTAATTTTGGCTCGTTGCACAGCATATGGGGCCTACAGTGGACCCCACCATGATGTATGTGTTATCTACGCCACCCATCTAATAGGCCTGCTTTGGTGGCCCACCTTGATGATGGGTTGTATATCCCACCCGCCCATCTGTTTTAACATCTCATTTCAGTGCCTGGTCCCGAATATTAATTAGATCTTAAGCTTAAGTGGGTCGCACCGCCCAACACGGGGTTGTTTGGGGCGCCCATTATTGGAACCTTTCTTGGGACCACTTGACGTATGTTTGTGACCACGTTATGGGCCACACTGTGGGATCCGTTGAGATGAATGTGTTGTAGACCCACATTGCCCATCGGTTTTGCCGGCTCGTTTTAGGGAATGATCCCAACCGCGTGGATGATTTAGTGGACCACTTTGCATGTATTAGCAGGTGTGACGTTACCTACCATTGCAACATTTCTAGGGGCCTACCGCAATGCCTATTTGCCCTCCAACTATTTTGGGCCCACCAAAGAGTGAGGCCCATTGTGATGCACCATAGGGTCCGCTTTGATATATATGTTGTGCCCACAACGTGGCCCTACCTTAATGCATGTATTGTGGCCCATGCCATGGACCACCTTGACATACAAGGTATGGCCACGTTGTAGGCCTACCTTTTGGTACATGTGGTATCTGACCGTGGGCCTACTTTGATGTATGTATTGAGGCCCACCTCGACGTATGAGTTGTACTTATAGGGCACCTTGAAGCCCAGCTTGATGTATGAGTTTAATGGAAACTTTAGGCCCGCTTTGTTGTATACATTGTACTACCGTGGATCAACCTTGATGTATATATTATGCCCACACCGTAGGCCCACTTGGTGTATGCATTGTATTGGCGCGGTTTATGAGCCGACTTTTTTAGTGTAGTGTTCGCGCCACGGGCCTATCTTAGTGTATGTGTTGTACTCGCGTCGTGGACCCACCTTATTGTATGTGTGGTATTGGCGTCGTAGGCCCATTTTAATATGTAGGATGTAGTCTTGTCGTCTCGCCTTGGGACCCATCCTCGATGTATGTGGCGCCCGCCGTTCAGGTACCACACGTTGCTTATGATTTAGCCCATATAGGATTATTATTGAAGATTGTGGGCCGCCCTCTTAGGCCTTGCTTAGGGATGGTCGTAGGTCCCACTTTGATGTCCATCTCAGGCCTACTATGATCGTTTGTAGAACCTGCGATGATCGTCCCATTTGGATGCTGATAGTAGCATGTTTTGACTGCTTTTGTGTAGGGTTGTTGAGTGGGCCCATTGGCTTAAAAGACCGCTCAAGTAGAGACTTATGAGCCACGAAAGACTTGGTTTCCAAGTGGGTTCCACCTATTGTGAATGATGTGTTTCCCTTATCATGTGGTGTGATGTTTTACATTTGTGCTAATATGACACTTCCTTGATGATTTATGTGGCGTTACATTAGTGATTTGTGTGATGTTTACGCTTATGATTGCTACAGTACTTCCTTTACATTGATATGGCTCTTTATTTATATTGATGCACCACTTATTTTATGTTAAATATAGCATTGCTCTTACATTTGAGTTAGCATTGCTTTGTATTGATTTAGCCTTGCTTTATGTTTGATGCAGTATTACACACCTCATGCATGGTGGTTATGATTGTACATTATCATATCTCATCCTTATCATGTGTGCATCACTTGGATGATGGTCCATTCATGGTTTTGTCTTGCCTTTGTACACCAAGGTTGTCTAATGCCCTTACGACTTATGGCATTTTAGGGGAGCCATATAAGATAGGGTCACCCTGCATGTATGCACGCCTTGCATGACATGGTTGCATTATTCGAATAATGGATTCATGCATTTACGCATTTGCACAAGACACTTGCATCTACACACTAGCAACATCAAGATTGTAGCCACCACGGACATATCGTGGTTGGTAGGCATGGACACTCGAAATATGTTTTAGTACTTGGGGGCTTGGATGTCCTTGGGTGAAAGTCCATAAACCATGTGGTCACAGGATGCTCCAACGTCGAGATCGAATGGATAACATAAGCACCTAAGTGTCAAATATCAGTAGGTCGCGTCTCCCACTATATCAAGGTCAGTTGGAATGGGGTATGACCTTATCTGCCCAGGTGAAGGGGGCTATAAACTAGGTTGAGTCTGACCAACTCGCGAAATGGGTTTGCTATCGGCGAGTCGGGTATGCATTGGCATACCACTAACGAGGCAGATAATGAGGTATCTTCCACTTGCTAGGTCATGCGCACGATAGGGTGGCGGGCCAGTGTCAGAGTGTACTAGACCCCAGTGATTCTAGATGAGAACCGTACTAAGATGTGGATTAGACATCAGGATTGGCATGTTGCATCGCATATGGAATTCATGCATTTGGGATTTTGGATGTATAAGCACAATTTAAGTGACATACAATCGTGGGTCACGGTCCCCAATAAGTATAGGACTATTCAGGATCAGGAGTCTATCATCTCGGAATTACTTCACATGTTGGGTATGGGACTGTTGTAACTCTGGGTGCGAGGCCCCTATCGGCAGACGATACTACGCATTACGACTCGATCATTCATCATGAACTCATTTTCCTTTATATCACAACATGCTTCAATGATAACATGTTTAGTTGGTTGACTAGATATACCTATGTTGATAATATCTCATAGCATATATGCATAACCTTGGTATGGTACACGAATGGACATTAGCATAGTTCTCCTTACATCTTTGCAGCTTACTCTGATATTGATCAGGATATTATTGCGATATATCTGTCAAATGCATTGCACACGCACACATGCACTCTACTAAGCTTCGTAGGAAGCTTATGCGCGTTTGTTTACGCTACAGGTTAAGTTAGAGCATATCAGTAGTATTAAGGCTAAAGCACGCGCTTGTTCCTTGAATTTTATTATATCATGTATTTACCTTATCAGCATTGTACCTTGAACCATTATTTAGTGGAGAAGTATATTGCTTGTGGAGTTCTTTGGGTTATGCTTGGTTTTATAATTTTTCCTAAATCTCATTATGGGATCCCGCTTTCAGAACTTGGCACATGTAAGCTACGAGCCGAAATCGCAATACAGTGGAGGTTGTCACCTTTGAATTCAAGTTACAACGAATGGAGTTGGAAACCAATTTTGGGGCGTGACACAAGTGGCACTTCATCTCGCGTTGACTTGTTGTTTTCCAACAAAATGGCATGCACCATCTCTGTCCAAGGTTTCAAAATGTCTCAAGTAAGGCCGTCACACTGTCATATTCTGCAAATGACATATGAAACCATGGCAGTGTCAATATTCTTAGTCCCCACCTCGACAACATGTTAAGAAACTGCCTAGTGGAGTATATAGCCACCCGTTTCCATACAAGATGTACGCTACCCGGTTATAAGGCTATATGAAGCTATGCTTCTCTAGAAAAGTCCACACACCAACAAACTATACAAGGTGCCAACACGCCAAAGGCTATCAAGATCCTTGAAGGAGACGAAGGCTCCATCCTAATTGATGCTTTAACACTTCGAAGATGAAGGACATTTGATTAGGATGCATGAATGGCTTGCATATTGTTGTATCACGTAACAGGATATACTTGGTTTTTTTAAAACTTTTAATCAAGGGTTCTTTCCAATGAATGTAAATTAAGGGCTTGTGTTAAATCACAGCCTGGAATTTACTATTCTTGGAATTAATGAAAGCCTTTCGAGAGCACCAGGTAGATTATAAATACCGTGACACAAAAATTCATCGATATTCCTGGGGCAATAAAGAAAGCACCAGGCAGTGCAAGTTCTTTATCTATGCTAACTCTCACTATAAGACACGAAGAGGAACACAATTAGTGTTGAAGGTGATCTGAAAACAACCTCATTGTTTTTCAGCATTCCAAATGTAATTTATTTTATTTTTAAAAAAAAAAAGGAACTTATAAAATAAAAGTAAATATCTGTCACTTTGTCTAAGAAGTGCCATGTAAAATGGCCAACATAACTGAGATTTCTTTCAATGAAAAATTCAGAGAAACATCATTTATACTTGCTCAGTTACAAAAATGGTGTCCAAGATATAATTTTGAAATTTCTTCAATACTGAAATGAGATGAAGAGTCACGATAGAAATTTGATCAGAATAATGGTTAACAGAAAGGAATGGATAAACAGGAGAATTAAAGAACAGATACTTGATTTTCACATAAGGTGAAGCCTGTCTCAGTAAATATGATGTATCAAGATGATCATCCTCTCCTGGCTTTACGGTTAAGATCTGCAAAGCAAAAAATAGATAAATAAAATTGAAAGCATTCACTGAATATGTTTTGCTTGATCAATTCGAAAATGAAATCATGATGGTGTTCCACAATCCAAGACGAAAAATGACCCTCAGCTCAGTAGATTATTTACTCCAAAAGTTTGATAAGCCAAGGATGTCAAATTACAATGCAACTTCTTCTTCTTCATTTGGTAGGTAAAACTATGTTAACAGTAATACAAATGGAAGTCATTTTATATGACTAGTTGTATCAAAAGCTAAAAAATTAGTTGTATTGCACACATGGGATTGTCCAATCATCGACCTGGAGAGTCCATTTGTTCCTGTCAACTATAGTCAGGCCACAAATTAGAAATCACAGTGATCAGGTGATCCTTACCATTTAAATGTTGGTCTTTTTTTTTTTAATGAACATCTGTCTTACAAGCCACGTATCAAATAGTTAGCTATGGAGCTTTTAGTCACAATGCAACTTATCCTTAGTTTGATAGTCTGGGTGAAGTAAAGCCATGTTATCACTAGAAAAAAAAAATAGAAATAAATGTGTATTAGCAGTGTGTGCCAACAAAAGTAGTAGTGGACAAATGGGCCAGAACATTAAGTAATGTGGACAGTCCATTCATTCCAGCCAACTATTGGCAGTCCAATATGCAAACAAATTACACGGATCTGAGATCCTTAAAGTGTAGGTATATTTTGTTATAAGTTAGAATCACAAGTAATCCAAGGTGGACTGATCGAATAGAAGCTTTTACTTGATGATTGGACCCACTTTCCTCTGCAAGATCTTGACATTTCAGTTGGGATACCCCCAATTAAACTAAGATTACGCACCAACTGGAAGATAAAAGCCTCCAAAATTATGCCACAAATTTGACGACCTCTTCATTTACACCAGAAAATAGAATAAACAAAAGGAAAATAATGGGTGGAGTCACATCCCAAAGAAAATCACGAGGGCGTGTTTGGATGCAAAATGAGAATGAGTTTTAATGAGCTCTCCTGACAGACACTGACACACATGCCAGTCGTTGTCGAAAGTCAACTGATGATATTCAAGTAAAGATTTTGTTCCACATAGGCATCAAGAAGGCATGAAATTTCACTGGCAGTCGTTTCTCGTGCTCTGGAGTCTGGTGACGGTTTGGATTTTGAACATGTTATTGAATGTGAACATGGGTTGTTATATGGCCCATTTTTAGGCCCATCAAGGTTTAGCACATAATGGGTATTTTTGCTAAGAGAGTGGGAAGTGTGAACTCTAATCCTTGTTCCCCTTTATCTCATTGCTTCTCTTTTCTACTTTCTCAATTCATCCACATGGTATTAGAGTGAAATTGATCCGGACATCAATCTCTTCCTTCTTCTTCAACATTTCTTCTCTTTTCTTTTTCCTTGTATTTTTTTGAGGTGAAAATCTAAGGTCGTTGGGAACTGATCAACTTGAATCTCTCAACCACCATATGGTGGGCTGGGTGATCATGTCCTGTAAATGTGTGTGAGGCCCATTTTCATGTTGATCCATCGTAATGGACAAAAGCGGGGCATCATGTGTTTATGGACAGATTTTTTTATCAGATTTGAGATCGAAATATGTGCCAAAGGTGAGCATTGCAATGGTTAAAAAATCAATGTATGTGTGAAGGTGTTGAAATAAGAAGTTCCAAGTGATCGTGTTCTTTGATATACAACAGTTTCTAATATATGTGCAGGGTAAGTCAAAGTTATATTGGTCCTCCTTGAGTGTTTCAGTTCTCCTCAATCAATGGATGTCAAGAATGAAGCCAAGAAACTTTTGTCTCCATCCGAGTCAATGAGCTTTCATATTACATTGACTATACTTAATGGGGCAAACTACCTATAGTGGACCACATTAGTAGAGGTATTCCCTATGAGTAAAAGGAAATTTTCGACTTCCCTAAACCTTATGAAAGTTCAATAGAGTAAGAAGATTTTGTGGCAGGGGATGCCAAAATTAAGGCTTTGTTAGGGAATAGCATGGAGCCTGAAATTAGTGAAAATATTATCTTATACAAGACAGCGAAGGAAGTTTGGGATAACTTTAAGGGGATGCATTTAGGGAAAAAGAACTAGCTTTACTTCAGAGTATTTTCGCTCTTCAACAAATAATAATAATAATAATAATAAGAGAGTCGAAGAGTATTATTCTGCCCTGCGAGGCATGACGGAGGAACTAAATGTATATCAGCCCCTATCTACAAATTATGGGACAATGCGACGGCAATGAGAGGAATTCCGTGTTACCAAATTTCTTTCTGATCTTCTTCCTAAGCTTGAGCCTGCCTGAGCTCAAATTCCTGGAGGTAGTGATCCCATCTACTACTGAGGCTTTTGCTCGTGTTCAACATGTGATTATTGTATTGAGTTCATCTTCATCAAATCGTTTTGCATTTATGTCTGCAAATGATAGAGGAGATAGGAGAAGTAGTGGTGGTAGAGATACAGGGGAAGGTCTCTTTGCAGGTCATGGCACAGATTTTAGCGGTAGCCACAAACATGGCTGTGGCAATCGACAATGCACCCACTGTGGTCACAGTAACCACACAATGGACAATGTTAGGATCCTATTGGTAAGCCTGCCTGAGTGACTCAAGTTCATTCGTTTGATGATGGCACCAAGGGTTATCTTTCCAAGCCTATCTCCTCCACTTTTGAGCCCAATACTTCATAATATTGTTACACTGTCCAAGGAATAATATACTAGACTTTTGAAAGATCGCACCACCAATGCATCATCATCTACAACTATCCTTGTGTGGTCGAGTATTGTTTGTCTTGCATCATTTGATAGTGTAACCTAAGTGATTCAGGAGCTTCCGATCATATGACCGATAAGCATAGAATGTTATCTCGGTACTGTCATCATCCACGTCTTTTGTCACATTAACAAATGGTACTTCAACCCATGCATCTAGGTTGGCTACAACTTGTCCTACTACGTCGCTTTCATTGTCATTAGTACTTTACATTCCTAAATTTCCTTTCAGTTTATTATCAGTGAGTACGCTAACCAAGTCCTTAAATTGTTCTATCACATTTTATCCTTCTTATTGCGAATTTGAATATCTAATGACAAGGAGGATGATTAGTGGAGGGCATGAAGCAAATTAACTCTATTACCTCAAACGTGGAATAACTAGACTTGCATTGTGGACAAACATCTCTCCTCTTCAGTCGCATTCCAGGCTTGGACATCTCTCCTTTAGCAGTTTGAGAGTCTAGTCCCATCATTGTCGCATGTGTCTAGGTTAGAGTGTGAGGCCCATGAGTTGAGCTAACATCATAAAGTATCTTTTCTTCATTATCTAGACAAGAGAAGTGATAAACCTTTTTTAATGTAGTATATTCTAATATTTGTAGATCGTTTCATCTTACTAATTTATCTATTTTCATATACTTTATTATTTTTATGGATGATTATTCTTGTCTGACACAGATATATTTGATGAAACATTGATCAAAAGTGTTTTCTTGCTTTAGAGAATTTCATACAGAAGCACCAACTCAATTCAATTTAATGGGGACATCTCGCGCACATGCATGCCTCCCCCCCCCCCCCCCCCCCCCCAAGCAAGGAGGAGGAGGGCCCCACCATCGATCTGGATCGATGACAATGTCCAGGGAGGGTCTCCTAGTTAGAGGATTGTGTTTTGGTTCCTTGGAATGAACCCGATCGTCATGTGAATCCCACCATTGGATCTCATGATCATGGCCCACTACTCTAGATGATCTGGTACTTTGAGTTTTGCTTATTATTGTTATTAGGAATATCATGGATGGTTTAGATTGCTTTGATTAGTTGTTATTTTTGTTACTTCGTCTCTAAGTAATAGGGTGCGTACATGGCATGGCTTTTGGGGTATAGGTTTTCTTATAAATAGGCAACCCCTTGTAGGTTTTTATTGATTGAAGATGATTAATAAAATTCTGCGTTTTCCTGCTTCTCTAATTCTTTGAGTTGTAAAAATCTAATTGGGTGCGAATCCCTCCCTTCTTCGAAGGGCTAACTACCGTGGTGCGAAGCCACACCCATCTCAATCCGCCCTCACCTCCTACCCTCTATATTCATCATCTCCCACAGCCATCCCATCTCCAAATCCATCCCTTTTTGCAGCCAATCTTCCTTCTCTAGCAAATTTGCAGAATCAGGCCCTGTTGGAAGGCTGAAACTTCGACCGAGCACCGTGCTAACCAGTCATCTATTCGATCTGAAAATTGGTGTGTGGGTGGCCCACCCCTGGCTGACCAACCCCTTGCTGAGCCCTTTTGGGTTCATGGGCCCCACACACGTACAGGCCACAATCCACACACGCGCATCAGGCCCGCGTGCTGCCCACACACGTGGACTGATCTCAGGTTCTCTCTTTCCTCTCTTTCACTCCTCTCTAATTATATTTCCCCAGCCCTAACCCTAGATCATCCTAAATCCCAATTTCTATTCCCTTTTTTCAACCTTAGGGTTTCCCGAATTGAAACATGTGAATCCGTTTGATTGAGGAAATAATCATTTGCATGTGTGGATGAATCTACTCTCCTTCGATCATTGTTTGGTCTATAATTTTAATTGATCCAGTCCTAACATGTGTAGGCTTGGACCCTTGTAAATTCCCCTTGATTGAATGCTTGACTTTATGTGGGATGTGGAAGTTTTGTAAATGTTTCTAAATTAGTATGATCTAAAGTCTGAAATCTTACATATCATATTTAATTTCCATGTCCTGCATCACAATTCTAGGGTTTTTGTTCTACATCCAGATAATGTTAGAGAATATTGCATTCATACCTTTCATCTCATTGCATTATTCACCAAACTTCATTTGCATGTACTTCAGAACAAAATGGTGTCACAGAACATAAAAATTGTCATTTACTTGAGATCGTTAAAGCCTTATTGTTGAATATGAAGGTTCCAAAAACATTTTGGAGTGATGCATTCTTAACTACATGCTACATAATAAATTGGGTGCCTTCATCTATCCTAAATTGAAAGTCACCTCTCTCTATCTTGTGTCCTCATACTCTTTTTTTTTTTTTTTTTGAAGAGTTGTCCTCATATTCCCTCCTACGCTATTCCTCCCATAGTGTTTGGTTGTGTATGTTATGTGCATCAACTTGATCATGTTCATGACAAGTTTAAACCAAGGGTTATCAAGTGTATCTTTCTTGGGTACTCCCATACCCAACGGGGATACAAATGTGATAATCCTCTCCCGGAGACATTATGTGTCAATCGATGTCACATTCTTTGAACAAACTCCATATTTCTCAATCGTCGTTTACAAGTTTACTCCAAATGTTCCAAACGTGGAGATGGAGTACATATGATCATAACTTCTACTAATCCTCTTGATTCGTCAGAAGATCGTCATTCATTTGAGTGCTTGCCTACCTCCACCATCAAATGAATGTAATCTACCAATTGCTCTTCGTAAGGATATTCGTTCATGTATGCAACATCCCATTTCCAACTTTATTTCATTCAGTAGTTTATCTCCATCATTTCAACAATTTAGTGTCTCTGCCGCGTGTGTCCATTCCTTGTTCTTTTCAGGAGGTTGAGTTGTATGGGTGGAAATGAGCTGCAGAAGAAGACATGGTTGCACATTATCATAATCAAACTTAGACGTTAAATGAATTCTCTCCTGGAAAGCATGCAATTGGATGCAGATGGGTGCATGAGATAGAATACAACCATAATGGCTTAGTGAATCACTTAAAAGTTCGGTTAGTTGCCAAAGGATACTCTTGGACTTTGGAGCGACTACTCAGAGACCTAACCTGTGGTAAAGCATCACATGGGCGAATAGTTATTTCCATCACTACAAATTGGGATTGGCCATTATATTAGCTTGATGTTAAAATGCCTTTTTTATTTCATGGAGATCTAGTTGAAGAAGTTTACATGAAGCACACCTAGGTTTGTTGCTCAAGATGAGTTAGATAATGTTTGTCGTCTCAAGAAATCAATTTATGGGTTGAAAGTCTCCAAGAGTTTGGTTTGACAAGTTTAATAAAGTGGTGTTGAGTTCAGAATGAAACATAGCCAAGATGACCATTATGTTTTTGTTCGACAAAGTGAGACACCCACTATTGTGTTGGTTGTAACAAGTAGTGACAGCTCAAGTGTTGAAAAGTTGAAGAAATTCTTACAGCAACATTTCTATGCGAAGGACTTGGATCGTCTTTGATATTTCTTGGGCATTGAGATGGTCAGGACAAAGGAGGGCATCAACTTATCATAACAAAAATATATGATGGATTTTCTAGATGAGGCCGGTGTTTTAGGAGCCAAGACTGTCGAAACTCCCATAGATACAAATTAAAAACTTGGTGTGGATCAAGGTGAATTAATTGATGATCCAAGAAGATATCGTCAACTTGTGAGAAAATTATTTTATCTAACAATTACCCAACTTAATATTACATATCATGTCAGCGTAGTTAGTCAGTTTATACAGTCTCCCTGGGTTCCTTATATGAAGCTCGTTCTTCATATTCTCGGGTAATTAAAGGTAGCTCCTGGTCGTGGTATCCTCTACAAGCGAACTAGTTATCTTCGAGCGGAATGATATTCTGGTGCAAATTGGGCTAGTTGTCCATCTAATATGCGATTTACATCTGGGTATTGTACTTTGTATATGGTCATCTTGTTACATGGAAGAGTGTAAAAAGTAAAGTGTTGTGGCCCATTCAAGTGCAAAGGCAAAATACAGAGCAATGGCCCATGCAACATGTGGGCTTATATGGCTAAAAACATTAATGAGTGAACTTGAATATATAGTTGAGGTTCCTATGAAGTTGTGCTTTGATAATCAAGTAGCTTCTCACATTGCCAACAACCCTGTCTATCATGAGAGGACCATGCACATCAAAGTCAATTGCCACTTCATCCGAGAGAAAGTTGCATCTAAGGAAATTTGCTTGCCGTTCGTTAAGTCCCAAGATCAACTGACAAATATATTTATGAAAGCTCTATATCGTATTCAAATGGATCGTCTCTTTATCAAGTTGGGCATTCATGATATATATGCTCCAACTTGATGGGGATCATTATTGAATGTGAATGTGGGCTACTATAATGCCCATTCTTAGGCTCATCTAGGTTTATGACATAATGGATATTTTTACTTTTCTTATTAATTGCATTCTAGTAAATATTGAAAAATATTTTAATAAATTTGAGAGGGGTGCAGATGTGATGTGTAAACCCTAATCGTCATTCTCATTCTCTTTCCTGTCTTTTTCTTCTCTTTCTTCCTTCCCCAATCCGTCCATAGAGTGATTGTCTCCTTTTAGTTGTCCAAAGGCAATTTTGAAAAGATACATTTACAAAAGCTCTATTTTGAAAAGATATATTTTAAAAAAATATATTTACAAAAAATTGTATACGCACTGTCTCAAAACTCAAATAAATAAAATGTGCATAAAATAAACTCAAATCCAAGATGCCCAATGGACCCCGATGATAACACAATAAAGGTGGGCCAAGACGATCCAACGGTCAAATCACACCATCATCGCAATCCAACGGTCCAAATATTTCCTCCAAGCAACTTACACACGTCACGAACACGTGCAAGGTCTTCAACCTCTAGAGACCTGACCCGTACCCGTCATCTAACCACAATGACATAGGTAGCGCACGCCTCCTGCGTTGATATGTTTTGAATGGTCTGATGTCCGCATTAAAGCAAGAGGGCATTTTGTCTCTTCTTCATCACCTTTTCTTCTTATCTTTCTCTCTTTTCCTCTCCAAATATCCAGAGGAGGTGAGGAGACATCCAAGCTCTGATGGGGACATCACACGCACACGCGCACGCCCCTATGCACGTACGCAAGGAAAATGACGGCCCCACCGTAGATCTGGCTCAATGACGACGTTCAGGGAAAACCTCCCAGTTAGAAGACGGAGTTTGGTTATTGAAGTGGGCCCGATAGTCAAGTAAAGTCCATCATGGGATCTCATGATCGGGGCCCACTAGTTGGATTCAGTTCATATTTTAGGTTTATGTTATTTAGAACATCATGAACGCTTTAAATTTCTTTGATTGGTTTTTATTTTGGTTTACTTCATCGCCAAGTAATAGGTCACGCACATGGCGCGAGTTTTGGAGTATAGGGTTTTCCTATAAATAGGCACCCCTTGTAGTTTTTTTGATTCATTGAAGTTTAATAAAAAAATTCCTGCAAGTTTTTTTCTATTCTCTGAGTTTCTGAGTTGTGGAAATTTCAAGTGGGTTTCGAGGGGCTAACTACCATGGTGCGAAGCCACATCTATCCTCATCCGCCCCTACCCTCTATCATTCATATTTCCCCCTTCTACAATCATCCTCGCTTCGAATCCGCTAGTTTTTACAGCAGTTCTTCTCCCTACCGCCAATTTCCAAAATCTGGCCCTGCAGGAGGGCTGAAACTTCGGCGGAGTACCACGCACAGACCGCATCTCAGATCGAGCTGAAAATCAAGGGTTTTGGAGTCCTCCCCTGGCCGACCAGACCCTAGGAGTCGGTTCAGGGAATCAGGCCACGCTCGCACGTGCGGCCATGCTCCCGCGCACGTGCCCTAGCCCGCTGTCCGCACATAGACTATCCCAGGTTCAGGTTTCCTCCTTATTTTCCCCGTTTTCATACCTTTTTTCATAACTCTAACCCTAGATTGCATTATCCCTAACTTATTTGCCCATTTTCTCACCCTAAGGTTCCTTGAATTGAAATTGGGGAATTCCTTGAATTAGGAACTGATTGTTATGCATGTGTGGCTGAATTCTATTTCCCTTTGAGCGTCGTTTGGTCCATAATTTTATTGATCCAGTCTAACCTGTGTAGGCCTAAACCCGTGCAGATTCCCCTTTACTTGAATGTTTGAGCTTTTTGTGTGGGATGTGGAATTATTATGTGATTGTTCTGAATTAGTATGATCTAAGCCTGAAATCTTGCATATCGTATTTAAATTTCATGTCCTACATCAAGCTCTCTTTATCCTCTCCTCGGGATAGGATCTATTTACAAGGAGTCAGGGTTTTAGAGAGATGAACCTGTTATGATGCTCCTCACTCATACATATATTGGTATGCCCCGCATCACCAAAAGTTTGTAATTCCGCCCATCCATGTACCCAAATTGACCAAAATCACTCCACTACCACTTGCATCCACCCTTGGCCATAAATCCATGCTAGCCTAAGAGATGGACCTCAAGATCTTAACCATTGAATATTCTTCAAGTCCAACAAAACAATTTTAACAATTAAACAAGATCAACAATCAAAAACCTTTGATAGAACATCTTAAACCTTTTTAAGTGACAAGCATAGTTAAAAACCACTTGATGGATAATCTAAAAGCCACTAATGAGTTCCCAAATGAGCATGTGGATCCCATGTTGAAAGATATGGGCCTCAACTGCATCTTGATGCATGCGCCCAACAACACTAATTAAACCTATAGCATGAGCCAAAGAACACAACACTAGAACCTCAAAATCCACATACGCCCTTAAGTCTAAGGATTAGTCAAAGCTAGTACCGACATGATGGGTCTATCAAATAAAAAATGATGCAATCCTCCAATGTAAGTGTCCAATCGAACCTAGAACCAAGAACCCACAAGCACAATGAATACTCCCATGTGGGGTAGTGCAATGCACCAAGAGCGCACTGGTAAAGACTATCAATCCCAACTCGTCATTGGTTCCCAACAAACAGGATGACCACAAAAGATGATCATGGGTTGCCCAAATCTCAATCATGTTAAAGTAGTAATGGACATTTAGGCTAATGAGATCCACGAACAACAACTCTCCTTCGGTCAGTGGCCATTGTGCACAATCTCATCTTCCCACAGGACAACTAGAGGAAACCCTCTCTATAACCCACATAATGACAAACAATTGAAGTTTCCCGCGCATTGATTAGCGCATCCATGGTATATAATAAATGTAGGTGGTCATCTAAATCAATGATCATAGTCATCATTAGCTTTTCAAGGCAAAAAAACACAATCAACTCTCTTGCTTACCTCACCACAAACATAATAAACAAATTCGAAAGAGGGGAGGATGTCCTTCAAGAATCTAAACCTCTATAACTTAAGATCAGGATGAAGGCCAACAAGAAATTCAAAGATACTATGTTCAGCCTATTTCTACATTTCTTTAGCAGAGAGAACCAGAGGTTTAGAATGATCTAGTATTTCGCACATCCATCTCATAGCAGCAAAATACTCCTTAACAATCATATTTCAATGTTGCATATCCCTAAGCTCATGATGTAGCTAATAAAAGTGGGCAACATTTTCCCATTTGGTACACATCTCCATAACTGCATTCCATCTCTTTTGCAATCTTCTTGAACATGACACCATGGCCAATGCTTAGTTGCATGGAATGAATGAGCCAAGACATCACCATAATGTAGTCAATTATCCATTCACCTTGGGATAGGCCGTCAAATGAGGGCTCCTAGCTTCCTATTATTATCCCATCGAATATACATCTTCGCAATTGTCCCATATCTCTTTTGCAATCTTGTTGAACATGAGACCATGGCTAATATTTAGTTGCATCTTGCATGGAATGAAGGAGCCATGACATCACCACCATGTTGTCACTTTTCCCGTCATTAAGGGATGGGTCGTCAAATTAGGGCTCCTTCCCATTATCCAAGTTTTCTCTTCCCTCTAATATACAATATGGTAGATTGAAACCATTCCTAGTAATCTCTATTTTCCCTTACCAAGGATCACTTAGATTGGGCCCCATTAACACCGAGCCTTTATGATCTCCCCTCATCTAGTCTACACCATAATGCAATCAAATGCTTAATCTCAAACAACAACAAAAATTGGAATACCTCATATTGTCATAAATCAAGGGGGGCACAATTTCCTCTTTAACATCGGAGGGATCCGCGGCGGGGGGGGGGGGGGGCTCACATCAACAACAAAAGAAGGATGAAAAGATGAAAGATGTCGGAGATCAAGTGGAACCTTTAAATCATGTTAGAGAAGCATATCTACTCACATGAAAGGTTGGTCGGCCATAGAGATGTTGGCCAGTGCTCCTAAGAGGGCCAAGGGCTCCTGCTCGTAGGGGTGCAATTAGGGCAAGTAGGGGCAAGTTAAGGGACAACCCAAGTCCAACCTGACATCAAGAGAAACCCACAACCCGACCCAAGCCGAGGTGCCCAATCTGAAGTACTTTTTAGTCGACCTAACCCAAACCAACCCAACCTGACCCGAATTTGGTCAACTAGAAACCAACCTGAATTCCAATCGGGCTGGCATTTTTCAACCCGAACCTAACCCAAAGACCTTGACAATCCGACATGGAATCGAGGTCGAGTTGAGCCAAACCCAAGTTGTTGCCCTACCTGCTAATAGTGTGATAGGTCTAGACGCCCACCCATCTCTCTTCTTTGGTTAAGACTAATGCAAAAAAACAAACATAACAAAAACACGAAACCAAAAAACAAAAAAAAAGCCAAGAAGCAAAGAAAGAAGGAAAAGATACTATTGTGCTCCACCACACTAATGATCTATATACACACACAAAAATCTACATAATTCACTTATTTTTATACATTAATAATACAGTATTAGTCAATAGAACTAACAACCCATTTTTCGTATGTCATCCTAGCTAATGGCACTTTAACCAATGTATCTGGTGAAGGCATTATGTGTCTTACATCAAATCTCTCCTTGTCTTCAATTTTGTATATTCTGAAGTTTTTGTTGAGTTGAGTCTATTAAGTAAACTAACCAAATCGCTAAATTGCTCTATCAAATTTTATCCTTCTTATTGTGAGTTTCAGGATCTAAAGGCGAGGTGGATGATTGGCGGAGGGCATGAATCTAATGGACTCTATTATCTCAAGGGTGGAACGACCGGAGATGGAGTTGTATTGTGAACTAACATCTCTCCTCATCAATGGCATTCCGGGCTTGAGCACCCATTCTTAACTAATTTGAAGAATCTCATCCCATCTTTGTCCTATGTGTCAAAGTTAAAATGTGAAGCTTGTGAGTTAAGAAAGCACCATAGAGTGTCTTTTCTTTCCCGTGACGATAAAGATAGTGATAAACCATTTTATTTGATATGTTCAAATGTCTGGGGGCCCGTTCATATTTCTAGTTTATCTGACTTTAAATATTTTATCATCTTTGTGGATGATTGCTATAGAATGACACGGTTATATTTGTTGAAAGATCGTTATAAAGTGTTTATGTGTTTTAAACAATTTCATGCACAAATCCAAACTCAATTTGATGCTAACATGCGTGTTTAAGATCAGATAATGCCAAGGAATATACATCAAATCTTTTTCACTACTATCTCTTATCTCATGGCATCATTCATCAAATATCCAATGCACACACACACTGTAGCAAAATGGAGTTGCGAAGCGTAAAACCGATCATTTGCTTGAAGTGGCTAGGGCATTAGTATTGAACATTAAGGTTCCAAAGAGTGTTTGGGGTGATGTCGTTTTAGCTGCATGTTAACTTATAAATCGGATACCCTCATCAATATTAGGAGGTAAAACTCCTTTTTCTGTCTTGTATCCCCAACATCCTTCTTTTTCTCTTCCTCTTAAAATTTTTGGATGTGTATGTTTTGTACTTCAATTTGATCATGTCTCCGATAATTTTGAACCCAAAGTTGTAAAGTGTGTGTTTCTAGGGTACTCAAATACTCAACGTGGCTACAAATGCTATAATCCTATCACTCGTTGACTATATGTGTCCATGGATGTCACCTTCTTTGAAAATACTCCATACTTCTCAGATAATGGGAAGACATTGCAACTTTCCAAACACTTTACCACTCTTCATGTGGTGACAGACACAAATTTACCTGAAAAGCCAGCCACCGAGTCACATCCAAATCCACCATCGTTGCAGGTCTACTCTAGACATTCTAAGAGAAGTACTAAAGTGCTTAGTAATGTGCCCTCCACCAGTTCTACCAATCCATCAGAAGATCTCCTCTTCAGTCTCCACTAGACTTGCTAAATGAAGCTGATCAACCTATTTCTATCCAAAAGGGTATATGTTCTTGTACTCTACATCCTATTTCCAATTTTGTTTCGTTAAATGGTCTATCACCTTCATTTCAGCAGTTTGCCTTGTCCTTGTCGTCTGTGTCTGTCCCTAGATTATTTCAGGAGGTTATTCATATTGATGGGTGGAAAAGAGCTATGGAAGAAGAAATAGTTGTGCTTTATCAAAATCAAACTTGGACTTTGGCTAAGTTACTTGCAAGAAAACATGCAATAGGGTGCAGATGGGTATATACAGTGAAGTACAAGTCTAATGGAAGTGTGGATCGTTTAAAGACCTGATTGGTGGCAAAAGGGTATACTCATATTTTTGGAGTAGACTACTCTGAAACCTTCTCCCCGGTGGCCAAGCTTAATTCAAATCGCGTGGTGATATCTATTGCTACAAATTCGGATTGGCCCCTATATCAACTGGATGTGAAGAATGTGTTTCTTCATAGTGATTTGCTTGAAGAAGTGTATATGGAGCAACCACCCAGCTTTGTTGCTCAGGGGGAGTTTGATAAAGTTTGTTGGCTAAGAAAATCTATGGTTTAAAGCAGTCTCCATACGCATGGTTTGACAAATTCGGTAATGCGGTAATTCAGTTTGGGATGAAACGCAATCAAGTTGATCACTCAGTCTTTATTAGCAAGAGTGAGACAGACACTCCGATTCTTAATGTTTACGTGGACGACATCATCATTACTGGAAATGATGGTAAAGTCATATCTGAGTTGAAGAAATTCTTGCAGCAACACTTTTGTACAAAGGATTTAGGCTTCCTTCGATACTTTCTGGTATTGAGGTAGCTCGGTCAAAATTGGAAATTAATTTATCGCAAAGGAAATGTGTTATGTATTTGTTAGAAGAGACAAGTTTATAAGGGACTAAGCCAGTTACAACTCCCATGGATACAAACTCTTAAGTGCAGATGATGAAGACATGTTTGATTATCCAAGCAGATATCGCCAATTGGTAAATTGATTTATTTAACCATTACACGGCTAGATGTTACTTATCCAGTCAGTGTAATTAGTCAGTTTATGCACGCCCCTCATGTATCTCATATGAAAGCTGTGTTCCGCATACTTAAATATTTAAAGGGTGCCCCAGGTCGTGGAATTCTCTACAAGTGAAATGGACACCTTAGAGTGGAAGGATTTTTTAATGCAGACTAGGATGGATCTCCTTCAAATAGGCAATACACCACAAGTTATCGTAACTTTGTAGGAGGCAATCTCATTACCTAGAGAAGCCAGAAGCAACAAGTTGTTACTCGTTCTAGTGTAGAAGCAGAATATAAAGCCATGGCCCATACCACGTGTGAACTTGTGTGGCTGAAGACATTGATGTGTGAGTTGGGTTTTGTGGTTGATACTCCCATGAATCTATATTATGATAATCAAGTTGCGTCACATATCGCCAATAATCCAGTTTATCATGAGAGAACCAAGTACATTGAAGTGGACTGTCACTTCATCAGAGAGAAGCTCGTGAACAAGGATATATCAACCCCTTTATTTAAATCCGAAGATCAAGTTGCCGACATGTTCACAAAGGCTTTAAGTTGAGCTCATCTAGACAGGTTTTTTGACTAGCTGGGCATTTATGATATATATGCTCCAACTTGAGGGGGAGTGTTAGAATGATCACACGTGTGGACACATGTGACGTGTCCATCACACGTGTGATCATCTTGTTTGGGTTCAGCCTTTATGCATTGTGGGTTCAATCATTGTGCATTGAGGTTGTGTGTACATGGGTCTTTAGCTCTTTTAAGTATTGAGGGTATTTTGTAATTTCACCTTTTAAGTGAAAGCCTAAGTATAATAAAACAAAAGGTGAGGCATGTGGGGCTGTTGTGAAGCATCCCATTCTCTCACACGTTTTCCTCTTTCTTCCTCTCTTCTCCTCTTCCATTCTTTCTTTCTTCCTCTCAAAGATCAACAACGAACACCAAATTAGAGCTGACTTCAGACTCCATGCTATTCTATAACCAAGATCAAATATGGGCATCCTTATGCATCCATTGTCTATATTTAGGGTTAGATTCCTTTGATTTAGGATATGTGAGATATTGATCCTTTTCGTGGGCTAAGAGAAAAACCTCGATAGGCTTGGCCCATAGAAGATAATTTTTCCCGTTCAACTTGACAGAGGCTATAAATGCATTAAAGGAGACCCTGCATTTCCCCAAGAGACGAGGCACCACCAACTACACTTTTGGGCTCCATATACATTCCACAATAAACTTACTTCAACACCAATGAAGAACCCCAATTTTAAACGCCAGATCCACACACAACCATATGTCCAAAATCACATAACATAGAAATTTCTAGCCCAGAATAACTCTAATTCAGGTCAAAACGGTTCCTACATCGGATACGACTTTCTGGGTAGGAATATTCAACCAAAAACTGCATCTACACAATGAAACCAACATAAAAGAACAACTTTAAAAATCACCTCATGAAAAATCAGCAAGACTTCATTATCCGTCAAGGAGCCTGTGCTCCTTTTTTTTAAGGGTGTTTTCCTTCTATTTGAAGAACGACGCGGAAAACATGTTTTCTGCATACACACAAAAAATAGCAACTTACTTTACCTTAAAGCCTAATCAGGCCCCTACATTTCTGAAAGATCCCCAAAGTTAAATCCAGAACTTAGGGGTGGATGGGAGAAGATTGCGAGGCTTGAACCACTCCTAACGAGGCTTTCATACCATGTAAATTGGTATAGAGATTGAAAAAGAGAAGAAAAAATGAAAAAGAAGAGAGGAGAGAAGAAAAGATGAAGAAATAAAGGAATTGGTTAGGGTTGCACCACCCGACCCCTATTCTCTTTTATTAAAGTAAATATGACAAAAATACCCCTATACAATAAACTTTATGTGCAGCATATCTGATGCAGGATGATGGAAACTATCCTAGGATGCATGATAAGAGATCAATTACACATTAATTGAAGCAATCAACAAGTAAAATCAAGCATATCCTCATAATAGATTCAAAAATTCAGATTTATAACATGAAGATCATAGGTTTTCACATACACGGTGTACGAAAATATAAAATAGTTCAAGAGTGGCCCAGTTGGAAGTAGGGACTTCCAATCTAGCGTAGACACGTTTCACACTCAAGGGAATGACTAGTTGGCTTTATGATTAGGGCTAGGAAGGGAAAAATCTGAATTATGGAGAATTAGGGTTCATGGGAATTGGGGATTTTAGAATTAGAGTTTTTAAAATTTGGGAAAAATAAAAAGTTGAAGATCTAGGGTTTAGAAGGTTGTAATGGAAGGGAAAAGAGGAAGACGAGAAGAAGAGAATACCTTTCGAAGAAGAAGAGGAAGCATATACCTTGGAATCCACCACCAAACAAGCTTCTACCCTTCCACAATTTAATTGGAAGGGAGGATTTTTTTTTTAATAAAAAAATCCTAGAAAATAAGGAAGAAAATTCTTTCACACAAGAGAGCTCCACTCTTCTTTTTTTACTTCTCAATAACACCACTAGGGTTGGAACTCCACCCCTCATGTGCTTTTATAATAAAAAATTCAGAATTAAAATCCAGCATAATTATAACTATGCCACTCACTTAAGTGGCCCATTGTCCAAAATAAGAAAACTAAAATATATATTATCAATCTCAACTATCAAATAACTCCTAAAAATACTAGAAACCATAAAGAAAGCAAGATCAAAGTCCAAGGGGCCCAGATCTAAAAGATCTGGTGGCCCGATGGCCTGATCGACAAGATCCAACGGTCAGATCGACACAAAATAGAAATCCTATGACTAAAATAGTTTCCTAAGCAGCCCACATGCATCATCCCAAGGTGGGGTCTTCCTAATGCGCGTCCAATGCATATGGAGTCTTCAAAATAGCCCAGTGAGCCCCATCTGGAACTCGTCTCCCATCCATGAATAAAGTTGTGTTGATGTGGGTGATCGTCTGTCTCTAGTACACTCAAGTAGGTCGTCTGATGTCCCCATCAATTCTCCTTGGCTGAGAAGAATTCGCAACTGGCGAAATAAAATTGTGATAACGCTCGAGGGGTCAAGATCAATGCACTGGAACTCTGCCTTTGTAATCCAGGTGTTGTCTGACTCTGGCCTGTTCTTCCACTTCACGAGGTATTTCTGATATCCTCCATGACGAGTAGAGACTACTTGGTGGTCCAGAACATCCTCGAACTCTTCTTTCCAACCAAGTAGTGATGGAAGAGAAGGCAATGTGTGAGAAGTAAAGTCTAGTAAAGGCCATGGGTTGGGGACAGGATCAGGGACACCATCATCTGGGATAGGAGAAAGGTTTGCAGGAGGGATAAAAGATAGTTATGTGAGTCCATCACAAGACACAAGGTCCTCCACGTTGAATGTTGCACTAATGCCCATGTCAGATGGAAGATCCATCACATACGCATTAGGGCCCACTCTTGTCAAAATTTTATATGGACCTGCATTATGGGCATGCAATTTCCTCACGGTTCCCTATGGGAATCATTCGGGCCTAATGCGGACCATGACATAGTCACCCACTTGAAACTCCTTAAACCTACGATGTGAATCTGCAGAGATTTTATAATGTTGATTACTAGCATTAATGCGCTTCTTGATCTCACTATGCAAATCATGAATATGTCGTGCAAATGTGTCTGCGGACTCAGATGGCCTATGTGAAACAGACATGGGTATGAGATCTATAGGCGTTATAGGCTTGTACACAAATACTATCTCAAATGGACTCATTCCTGTGGACCTATTGATGGAATTATTGTATACAAACTCGGCTATGGGCAAAACCGCATCCTAGGTCCTAATATGGTCTCCCACCAAACATCGTAGCAGATTTCCTAAGCTTTGATTGACAAACTCCATCTGACCATCAATTTGAGGATGGTATGCCGAAGAGAACTGTAACTTAGTCCCGATTATGTGCCATAAAGTTTTCCAAAAATAACTCATAAATAGTACATCTCGATCTGACACAATGGTCTTCGGCAAACCATGTAGACAAACTATCTCCTCAAAGAATATTTTCGCCATGTCAGTGGCATTAAACGTTTTAAAACATGGGAGAAAATGAACCATTTTCAAAAAATGGCCCACAACTACTAAAATGGAATCGTGCTTTTTAATCATCTTGGGGAGCCCAAGCACGAAATTCATGCTAATATCAACCCATGGGGCGTGGGGGACTGGCAAAGGTGTATATAAACCTATGTTCTGCTTCCTCTGTTTTGCCAGCTGACAAATCCTACATTGTCCTATGATGTTAGCCACATCTCGCTTGAGACTTGGCCAATAAAAGCGCTCTTCCACAAGGGAATAGTCTTGTCACGCCCAAAATGACCAGGTACCCCTCCAGCATGAAGCTCCTAGACAAGAAAGTCACGGAGGGACGTACGGGGTATACACAATCTATCACCTCTAAACGAAAACTCACTGACTAGGACAAACTCACTACTACCTCTCCAAAATCCGGGCAACTAGGATAATCTTCCTTTAAACACTCAAACCCAGTGACTTCAATGCTCATGGAGAGAAGTAACGCAACCCTACGACTTAATGCATCGACAGGTTTATTCTCAACCCCGGCCTTGTGCTTCAATACAAAAGTATACTCTTAGCAAGGTATCTTGTATCGGTATCGGTTGGCGTAACGGTGCCCTCCGAAACCGATACCGATATGAGGGCGTAACAGCGCAAAATTATTTTTTTTGCCAAAAAAATATGAAAAAATATGGATTAAATCCGGAATATTCTAAGCATTCCAAATATGCATTCATTTATAAATTGGAACATGTTTATGGTGGTGTAACGGTCCACTCTTTAGTGAGAAGTTGTATCGGACTATCTGATGAATTTATGAACCAGATAACCTGAATTTGACTACAAAATTCATATATTTAATTTTCTAACCATATACTATCAATGATAGATATATTAAAATGAATGTAATATGAAAATATCTTACATTAGGTGTTTGCAATTATTTTTGAGGAATTTCTCGAACATACCTGTGGATGTGACTGTGATTCTTGTCTATGACCTGTCATCCTGAAGTCAAGAATATTAAAATAAAAATAAAAATAAAATAAAATTAGTAGTGTCTGATATACTCCCCTGCAACTTGATTAAGGATTACTTGATTGGTTTTCAAGGGAACTGTTTTAAATGCAAGTTCGGCAGTGTCAAGTGTGTGTTTGGCTTCTTGCAACAATACTGTTGTGGCCTGTGAGCTGTCTGCTGCAAATACTTACCTTAATACAAATATATAGTCACAATCATAAGTCACCACCAAAATGAAAATCTGCTTTTTTGTGGTTGCTCGACCTCCACATCATCGTCATCATCAGGCTGAGGCTGTCCAATAGGTGTAGGTGTTGCATCTGCATATCTATAATATCCAGTGCCAAAAGGAAATATTAGATCAACGAAACCAAAGGATGACTAATCCTAACTAGGCAACGACTCTGACCCCAAGTAAGGATATGCATCAGTGCCTGTCGAATAGCCATACTGGTGCCCGTACTCATGCTATTGAGAATCTTGAGATTGAGAGTACGTCTGTTGTGATGAGTAACTTGGATTTGGATCTAGATATCTATAATCATATGGATATTGATCAAGAGGACAACTCCAACATGAATGTAATGGAACACGCTCAGTATAACCATCATAATCATAATCCAATTAACTATAAGAATATCAATCATAATAACCAGGACCATGAGCCTGCTGATGTTCCAGACCTCCCGGACCCGATGTACCCTCCTCCTGCTAGTTGTATCGTGACTCAATACACTCATAAGTCCGACCTCATGTACTACCTCGTCGATATTCATCAACATTGCGATCTGTAGACGGCTGTATAGGGCGCTGAGCAACACCAGAAGTGCTAGCACCAAGGGCAGGGGGGTCATCATCACCAGCATCCGACATAGTCACGCTACCACTGCTCGTACTCTTTTGTTGATCTTGAGCCGTACATAAACACGGCCCCTCTTACTGGGTCCAACATATCTGCACGACTTTCTTGTTGCGCTCTGTGTATTTCTGAGTCATCAATTTCCAATTCTTCACTATCCTCTTCAATTTGCTTTTCCTTTGTTTTCAAACAAGGTAGAAGTGGGTCATCCTCATCATAAATATTGTCCAAGTTTATTGAACAGTAGTCTCTATCATCGGCAGTTGTAATGCTCCTATGATGTCATCGCATTCTTAGTTTTATATTGTAGTGCATGAAGACAAATCTATCTAATGTTCTAGTCTGTAATCTATTCCTATTCTTTGAATGAATAAGCGCAAAACAAATCCAATTCCTTTTGCAGCTAGAGGAAGATGTTGTCTAGCTCAAAACTTTTACTGCAATTTTTTTGAGAGCCTTCGTACTCTCTCCGAAATTAATCCACCATTCGGCCGGTTGCAACCTAGATACTGCATGCTGTGCAAGAGCATCTCCAAAGCTACCAAGGCGATTTCCAAATGTATCTAATTCATTCAACGACTTTATTTACATATCTAAGTCAGGCTCTAATCTCTTTATCACATATTTTAGCCTGACACGAACTTATCATCCACAACAAATGATTGGGCATATCTATACCTAGGATTTAGGTAATAACCTACTGCGTGAAGATCGTGATGGAGTTGTCTTGTCCACCTCCTATCGATCATCCTCCAATAAGACTCTCAGCTTCTACAATCACGTTGAATTGCCGACTTTGCCTTATCCATGCCATCGTATGAGAAGCCCATGGTAGGTGCTTCGTCAGTTTCAACAAGACGGAGTACCCTTATTACTGGCTTCATCACCTTTAGGATCGACTTAACCCTCTTTCAATATTTGTTATCCTGTATGGTGTTCGTAACTTCAACCGGTGTCTCTGAGGTCTTCTTTCCATGTTTTGTGTTGAGCCATTCTCGGGAAGCGAACATCTCACTCAACT
Organism: Magnolia kwangsiensis; assembly: GCA_037074715.1. Classification (NCBI taxonomy): domain Eukaryota; kingdom Viridiplantae; phylum Streptophyta; class Magnoliopsida; order Magnoliales; family Magnoliaceae; genus Magnolia; species Magnolia kwangsiensis. The sequence goes on along the minus strand of CM073572.1, from coordinate 117,077,443 downwards.
CTCCCCTATGCTGGAATACTCTCTAATGCTATAAAGTTTGTTGCGAATCTAGTCACCGCAGGCTTCAACAACTCTCGTCCTTTCGTGAACTTTCTCATTATTGCGACTACTTGATTATGGTTGTAAATAAACGACGTCACTTCTCTTGCCCTTTCAACCATTTCCTTAACATTCTTCTTCTTCCCAATATCTTCCAATATAAGATCAATACAATGGGCAGCACATGGTGACCAAAAAAGATGTTTTCTCTTATTCATCAACATGTCCTGCAAGCTTATATGATGCTTCATTATCTATCACAATCTGCACTATATTCTCCTCTCAAATCTCTTCCACAACTTTATCCATTAGTCCAGTAATATAATTAGAATCTTTTGTTGCCTCTGAGGCATCAATTGACTTGTGGTATATAGTTCCTAAGTAGCAGTACACCATGAAGTTGATCATGCTACGTCTGGTAAGGCCAGTCCAACCATCACACATGATAGTGCATCCTCTAGCTTGCCATACAGGTTTAAAGGTAGCCACGTATGCTTTCACATCCATATACTCTGCATCTGTCAATTTTCCTCAATCTCCTTAGCCGTGGGAGCTTTTATTCCTTCACTTGCTTCTGCTGCTGCATCAATTATCACCTACCAATATGGAGAATTGGCCGCATTAGGATGTATGTTGGCATGTATAAATAACTTTGCTGCTGCTCTACCTTATTTCTCAACGGAAGTTCTACTCCACATTTGTTTTATCTTCTTTTGTTTAGTTGATTCTTTCCTAAACAGGATTGGATCAATAGAGGGTCTCCTAGGCTCATTTACTTCTTCATCCAAACGCATAGGCGCATCACGTGAAGTCTGTCGTCGGCTCCCAAACACACGTCGTAACCCACCAAACTTAGCCCCCCTGCAGAAGCAGTTGCACTTCCAGTTGCGCGCGGTCCTACATGACCTACTTCCTGACCAACATTCCTATTGCAACCCCTAATGGGTTCTACTAGGACTGGACCCTGCTCAACTGGGTCCTCATCTACCGGCTCTCCTGCCTGAGACTGGTGGTCTTCCCCAGTGACGAGAGTATCGTGAGAGGTAGCCTCTAGCCGTTTGATACGCTAGTTGCTGGCAGTCAATTGCGCGGCAGTGGTCTTATTGTGCGTCTTAATGGCCGTCAAACGGTAATTAATCTTTTCAAGAGCCTCAGCAATCTAATCCGAATTCATGGTGGGGAATAGACCAAAACCACGACCTGTTTGCGTTTGCATACGCTAAATGACCGTAATGAGAGACAATCTAGATGTGTGTACTATATGATGAATGCGATGCGAAAATTAGATTTGATTACGTCAAATGTGATACTATATGATGCACATGTACTTTATGTATGATGACCCTATGTGCCTTAAACCCTATGACAACTCTAGAATAATTCTAATAAGGGTAAAACTGAAAATTCAGCAATTATGTCTTAAAGCCACTAAATCTGAAAATTCCAACAACATATGACTTTGAAAAAAGGTTATCCCGTATCAGTATCGGCTGGCGTAACGGTGCCCTCCAATACCGATACGGGGGTGTAACGGCGATACTGGGGGTAACGGCCCGTACCGGTGCAAATTTTTTTTTTTGCCAAAAAAATATTTAAAAAATATGGATTAAATCCGGAATATTCTAAGCATTCCAAATATGCATTCATTTATAAATTGGAACATGTTTATGGTGGTGTAACAGTCCACTCTTTGGTGAGAAGTTGTATCGGACTGTCTGATGAATTTATGAACCAGATAACCTGAATTTGACTACAAAATTTATATATTTAATTTTCTAAATATCTAATTTATATACTTAACAATTTAATATCATTTCTCCCAATAGTTCTTTTCAAAAATGAAATTAAATTCAAGTAGATAGCGTTGCCAATTTGGGGCTGACTTGGAGGACCAATCCATGCCCCAAATCAGCCTCAAAGTCATGAAATTTATTAGCATTATCCCACTTATGAATTGGTGGACATTTATTGGATAGTGAATCATGAAAAAAATCAAAAGGCCCTATTTAAAAAAATAAGCGTCCGCAAATTAACAATTAAAACTATTCAAACAATTTGATTTTAGCATTGTGAGTTAGCAACTACAGTCCATAATTTAATTGGTAAATTTTAAGTTAATACATGACTAGTGCACAATTTTATAAGGGCCCAAATTAGGCGGGACTTGGATTGTGAAGTGTAGCACACGAGTGTCAAAGTTTTTTGGGCTCCACCCGTGATGAATGTGTTATATCCACACCGTCCATCCATTTTGCCAAATAATTTTAGGGCATGAGCCCAAAAATGAGGCAAATTCAAAGCTCAAGTGGACCGCACCATAAGAAACAACAATAATTAAACGTCCACCATTAAAAATTTATTGGGGGCTACAAAAGTTTTAGATCAAGCTGACATGTCTGTTTTCCCTTCATCCACGTCAGTGTAACCCAATTAACAGGTTATATGGAAAATAAACATTACAGTGGACCCTAAGAAATTTTGAAATTTTTAATGGTGAGCATTCTATAACCACTGTTTCCTATGGTGTGGTCCACCTGAGATTTGGATCTTACTAATTTTTTGGATCATGACCTAAAATGATGTGGAAAAATGGATAGACGGCATGGATAAAATACATACATCATGGTGGGGCCCACACGGTACGTAGAGCGATAACAGTGTACCACATAACTTATACTACACCTATATAGTTGTTGTATTGACGTCAGCAAGTCCTGTGGGTCTGATAATGAGGTATGTGTTATATCCAAACCATCCATTCATTTGACAAGCTCGTCTTAAGGCTTGACATGAAAAATAATATAGTCTAATTATCAAGTGGACCACACTGCAAAAAGCAGTGGGGGATTTTACGTCTACAATTAAAACCCTTTTTGGGATCACAGAAGTTTTGGATCAATATGAATTTGTTTTTCCTCTTCATTCAAGTCTTTTTGACCTTATGAACAGATTGGATGGAAAATAAACGTTATGGTGGGCCCTACGAATTGTTTAACGGTGAAAATCATCATCTCTGCTGCTATTTTTGGTGTGGTCCAGACGATCTTTGGATATAATTCATTTTTTGGGTAATGCTCTGAAATGATCTCTAAAAATAGATGAACTTTGTAGATATAATAAATACATCACTGTGGAGACCATGTAACTTTGATCTCCTTTGAACCATTCGTGCAACTCGGAGCTCGAGGAGTGTCAATGCTCGTCTTAGCATGACACGTACCTACAGCAGCTATATAGCTGGTGTGTGGTACACCGGCCAATCCGCTTCCGATTTCTTTTTCCGATACCAGAGAGGCAAACCGAAAAGAAAAAGAGGGAAAGAAGAGGGGGAGAGAGAGAGAGAGAGAGAGAGAGAGAGGGAAGAAGAAGGAGGCCCGCGGGGCCGCAGCCACAGCAATCCTAGAAGAAGAAGAAAAGGAAGAAGGAGAAGAAGAAGAAGAAAAGAAAGAAAGAAAAAAAGGTATGTGTTTTTTTTCCTATTTTTTTTCTTTAGGCCTGTAACAGTCGTCACGGGGCCATTACGGTCACAGAATTGGGGGGGTGCCCGTTTCGACCCTGTATCGCGTAACAATATTGGCCGTTACCATTACGTATCAGCCGATACAGCCGTATCATAACGGATACGGGACACCCTGCTTTGAAACACCCAAGCAGAAAATTCAGCAAGACAAATAAAAAAATTCAACAATTTATATGTGACCTATATTCTCTACTATGGGTATGGGAATTTTGTCGAAGACCTACCCTACGCTAGACCTAGGCTTTGATACCAAATTTGATGCAAGATGATGGAAACTATCCTAGAATGCACGATAAGAGATCAATTACACATTAATTTCAGCAATCAACATGTAAAATCAAGCGTATCCTCATAATTGATTCAAAAATTCAAATTTATAACATGAAGATCCTAGGTTTTCACATACACAGTGTACGAAAATGTAAAATAGTTCAAGAGTGACCCGGTTAGAACTAGGGACTTCCAATCTAGCGTAGGCCCGTTTCACACTCAAGGGAATGACTAGTAGGCTTTATGATTAGGGCTAGGAAGGGAAAAATCTGAATTATGGAGAATTAGAGTTCATGGGAATTGGGGATTTTGGAATTAGAGTTTTTAAAAATTGGAGAAAATAAAAAGTTGAAGATCTAGGGTATAGAAGGTTGTAATGGAAGGGAAAAGAGGAAGACAAGAGAAGAAGAGAATACCTTTCAAAGAAGAAGAGGAGGAAGGATGTACCTTGGAATCCACCACCAAACAAGCTTCTACCCTTCCACAATTTAATTGGAAGGGAAGGTTTTTTTTAATAAGAAAACCCTAGAAAATAAGGAGAAAAATTCCTTCACACAAGAGAGCTTCACTCTTCTTTTTTTTCTTCTCAATAACACCACTAGGGTTGGAACTTCACCCCTCATGTGCTTTTATAATAAAAAATTCATAATTAAAATCCAGCATAATTATAACTATGCCACTCACTTAAGTAAAGTGGTCCATTGTCCAAAATAAGAAAACTAAAACATATATTATCAATCTCAACCATCAAATAACTCCTAAAAATACCAAAAACCATTAAAAAAAAAAAAGCAAGATCAGAGTCCAAGGGGCTAGATCTAAAAGATCTGGTGGCCTGATGGCCTGATCGACAAGATCCAACGGTCGGATCGACACAAAATATAAATCCTATGACTAAAATAGTCTCCTAAGCAGCCCACATGCATCATCCCAAGGTGGGATCTTCTTGATGCACGTCCAATGCATGTGAGGTCTTCAAAATGGCCTGGCGAGCCCCATCTGGAACTCGTCTCCCATCCACAAATAAAGTTGTGCTAATGTGGGTGATCGTCTTTGTCTCTGGTACACTCGAGTAGGTCATCTGATGTCCCCATCAATATCCTAAGACTAAAAACACTAAGAAACTTGTGGACCATAGGCCCATAACCAAAACCAAGAGAGCCATGGGCCCATACCTAACCATTAACACCCTTAAAGAAAAACCATAGCATCTAGTAGAGTATGATTTTAGATAATTTGTAATAATTTTTCAAGAACTTTTGACATATTTTTGGAGGTGTTTTATCAGATATAGGAAACAATCAGATAAAAAATCTATTTCAATTTTTTGTTTTGAATAGTTTGTGTGGGATTTTTGAGGAAATTTATAGCACCTATTTGGGTCATACATTGCAAACTTCAGGAAGTTGAAACACTCATCCATTGGCCCACCATAGATGGGGCATAGCCCAAAAAGCACGCTGACTAGTCAATCTTCACCATCTGGTTTACCCATCAATTTGATAACCACCAATTAATTACTTAGTATCAATGTTTCAGGCCATAATGGGAGCTATGGTTTGGACAGTCTGGATTGACAAAAATACATATGCCACGTGCAGTGGACAAGTCAATGCAATTTTAAAGATGATAGTGAATTATCACTCTATCCTTGTCTTCCCTGTGATACCATCAGAAACACATTTAGTGAAGTTGCTAGAGAACTGTTGCAAGGGGAATGACAACATTGTAATATGTCTGCTGCTAAGGAATTATAGAAGAATTAAACATATTAGGGGAGGTGTTCTCATCACTATAGTTTTTTACAGACAAGGATAAATGTGTCTGTGGTGCTTTATAATTTACAGTTACAGAACAACTGCTCCCATTGTTATGGCGTTTACAAATTCAATCCAAAGGCTAAGAGTGAAAAGATGACAGAAAATATAGTACAAAGTAATTGTCGCTCTTCTGCCTCCAAAGAGCTTCAAAAGGTGAAGAAGTTTGGTTAGAAGCATTTCTTTATAAACAACTGGTTAAAGGTTACATTCATCAAAGATTTGCAACATAATATCACATAGGAAGTGTTAACTGATCCTTGAGTGAAGCCATGAACCGCACTATGATTCTTTCTACAAAAACTGCCAAGTCATAGTATCAGTTATGTAACTGGAAATACTTGGGGGCACAAAAATGAAAAAAGAACTTATCTAAAGTAACAAAACCTTGTATTCGAACAATCAAACATAGATATGAAAAGTTAACAATAGTGCATGATATTGCAAACGAATAAAAAATAGAAATTAAATTGTAAATCAGGGAGAAAAGAAAAAGGAAGCCACATACAAGAGTCATCCGCTTCTTCCCTTCCAAGTAATCTCTTAGATACCTGGTCAGCTGTTCAAAAAGAAGGTAACATCTTTTACGGACCAACTTCAAAAAGTGGAATACTCAAGAAATTGTAGCATTTCTATATGCTTTACAGTAGTAGTTGAAAAGTTGGGGAAAAAAATCATAATCAAATGCTAGTCATATAGTTTTAGAAAAATAAAAAAAAAAAAAAAAAAGAAGAAGAGTAAAGGATATACATGGATATATGAAACCAAATGGAGAACAAAGAAATTTTACCAAAGAATTCTGGAAGTGCTTATGTAGTGGTCTTTTTGGGTTCTTTTGGTGCTCTAGCAAAGACTGGAAAGAGAAAAACAATGAACACAAAGATTTTCCTTCCCCTAAATAACCATCAAAGGAAACATAGTAAAGGAGGCAAGAACATGTAAAAATCCACATACTCTTAAGCACAGACCAAAAACCATGGATGTATTATTTATGAAGTTGCTTTCTAACAACCTTGCCCCCTGCAGAACACAGAAGTTGTCATGCACAACAACAAGAAATCATGCCCAAGGCCAAATATCAATCAAAAGATAACCAAAGTGCTCTACAGAATTAATAGAAAAACCAGTGAAGAAGGAAAATATGTGTGCGTGAAAATTTGAGCAAAACATTTCTATCACCTAAACTATTACAAGTGCTCAGCTAGTAAAAAACCACGACCACCAAGAAACAATACCAAACACAAACTGGATGTAAAGAACCATAGTTTGCCAACCCACCCATTTAGCCTACAAAATGAACATGCCACATGCCCTAAAAAGATTGCGAATAGAGACAATGATATCATAAAGAAGTAAGTTAGACGAGAGGACCCTTAACCTAGAAGATATTGAGGTGCAAGCTAAAAGATAAAGAAAAGGTAAGAATAGAGTCCTACAAAACATGTGCGTGGTTCTGTGCACAAGTGTTTCACAATGTAGCCATAGCTATGAATATAGATCTAAACATGATTCCTAAATAAACAAGTGGTTACCATCTCCCTCGTCGCCTTACACATGAAACAAAATTTAGAAAGGTGTTGCTGCCTCTTTTAGAGATTACCTCGCATCAAGATATTGTATGAAAATATCATCCAATGGAAGCATGTGTGGGCTACCTTTAAACCCGTATGGCAAGCCAAAGGATGCATGATCATATGTGATGGTTGGACTAGCCCAACCAGAAACAACATGATCAACTCTATGGTATACTACCACTTGGGAACTGTGTACCATAAGTCAATTGACGCCTCGGCCGAAACAAAAAATTCTAATTATATTTTTTCCCTAATGGATAAAGTGGTGGATGAGATTGGAGAGGGGAATGTGGTGCAGATTGTTACAGATAACGAAGCAACATATAAGGTTGCGTGACAAAAGTTGATGATAAAGCCTATTGTATTGATCTTACATTGAAAGATATTGGGAAGAAGAAGAGTGTTATGGAAATAGTCGAAAGGGCAAGACAAGTGACGACATTTATTTACAACCATAATTAAGTAGTCGCAATAATGAGGAAGTTCACGAAGGGACGAGAGTTGTTGAAGCTTGCGGCGACTAGATTCGCAACAAACTTTATAGCCTTGGAGAGTTTATACGAATATAGGAGAGAGTTAAGTGAGATGTTCGCTTCCTGGGATTGGCTCAATACAAAACATGAGAAGAAAACATCAGGGACACCAGTTGATGTTGTGAACACCATAAGAGACAACAAATATTGGAATAAGGTCAAGAGGATCCTAAAGGTGATGTAGACACTAATGAGGATACTCCTTCTGGTTAAAACCGACGAAGCACCTACCATGGGCTTTCTCTACGATGTCATGGATAAGGCGAAGTTGGCAATTCAACGTGATTGTACAAACTGGGAGTCTTATTGGAAGATGATCGATACGAGATTGACAACACAATAACTCCACGATCTTCATACAACAGATTACTACCTAAATCCTAGGTACAGATATGTCTAATCATTTATTGCAGATAATGAAGTTCGTGTCGAACTAAAGAATGTGATAAAGAGATTAGAGCTTGACTTAGATATGCAAATAAAAGTGTTGAATGAATTAGATACATTTGGAAGTGACCAGGGTAGCTTTGGCGATGCTTTTGCAGAGCATGCAATATCTAGTTTGGAACTGGCCGAATGGTGGATGAATTTCGAAGAGAGTACGAAGGCTCTCTAAAAAATTGCAGTAAAAGTTTTAAGCCAGACAACATCTTCTGTTAGTTATGAAAGGAATTGGAGTTATTTTACACTTATTCATTCAAAGAATAGGAATAGATTGTATACTAGGACGTTGAATAGACTTGTCTTCATGCACTACACATGAGGCTAAGAATGCAACGACATCATAGGAACATTACAGGCACTAGTGACATGGATTTTTGTCCAATAAACTTGAACAATATTTATGATGAGAACAACCCGCTTCTACATTGGTTGGAAGCAACAGAAAAACATATTGAAGAGGATAATGAAGAATTGGAAGTTGATGACTCAATAATACGCATGGCACAGCAAAAGAGTTGTGCAGCTGTGTTGGACCCAAAAAGAGGGACAACTATCATGCAAAGTCCAGCTCAAGTTCAACGGAAAAGTACGAGCAGTAGTAGCAGCGACATCGAGTCGGATGATCATGCTGGTGGTGGTGATGACGCCCATGATGTTGGTCCAACTTTTGGTATTGCTCGGCACACCATACAGCCGTCTACAAATCACGAGGCCGATGAACATCGACGAGGTACACGAGGTCATACTTATGAGTTTGCTGAGTCACAATACAGCCAACAAGAGAAAACTAGGTCTAATAGTACACCGGGAGGTCCGAAACATTAGCAGGCCCATGGTCCTAGGCATTATGATGGATATTCTTATGGCCAACGAGATTATAGTTATATGGAGCCTGTTCTGTCACATTCATGTTGGAGTAGTCCTGATCCATATATCCATATAATTATACATATTCATATCCAAATCTACGTTACAGATCACAGACACATTCTCAATCTCAAGATTCTCAACAGCTTGAGTACGGGCACCAGTACGACTATTCGACGGGCACTGGTGGATATCTTTACTCGAGGTCAGAGTCGTTGTCTAGTCAGGATCAATCATCCTTTGGTTTCATTAACCTAGTTTTTCACTCTGGCACTGGATATTATGGATATGCACCACATATTCCACAGTCGTAGCCTGATGATGACGATGACATGGAGGTGGAGGTCAAGCAACCACAACAAAGCAAATTTTCATTTTGGTGGTGAGTGGTGACTCATGAATTTTATTATGGTAACTGTAAGTATATGTTTTTATTAAGGCAAGTATTGTTATATACCCATTAGTCCATTACCCACACATTCACCAAGCAAACACACACTTGACATTGCCGAACTTGTACTTAAAATAACTCCCCTAACAACCAATCAAGTAATCCTTCAAGTTGCAGGGGAGTATATCAGACACTACTATATATATATATATATATATATATATATATATATATATATATATATATATATATATATATATATATATATATATATATACACACTTGAGGATGACGGGATAGAAGAAGGCTGACATGTTGAAGACTTTAAAATAGAATGAACATTGTAATTTATGCAAGTCTCCAGTCCTCCCTCCTCAGGTATGTTAATAACTTAATATATAATAAATTATGAAAAATAATTGCAAACAACTATACATTGAGATATTTTAATATCACATTCATTCTAATATATCTATCATTAATATTATATAGTTAGAAAATTAAATATGAGTTTTGCAGTCAATTTCAGGTTATCAGGTTCATAAATTCATCAGACAACTCGATATAACTTTCTCACCAAAGAGTGGACCGTTAAACCACCATAAACATGTTCAAATTTATAAATGAATGCATATTTGGAATATTTAGAATTTTTCGAATTTAATGGATATTTTTTCAGATTTTTTTTTACCAAAAAAAAAATGACCGTTAAAGGGCCCGTATCGACCTTACGGCCCTGTATCAATTGATACGAGCGGTAACGGTGGGGACCGTTACGCCCACCGTTACCACAATAGTACACCTTAGTTTCAAGGGCATAGAGATTGGCTTCTGAGGGAGATTCAAGGCTTTTTCAATTCGATAATCTTTATCTCTTGTAATTTTCTACTTTCATAGTGCATTACTGTCGCTTTATGCTATGGTTTTTTCTCACAAGGGTTTTTCCACATAGAATTCGGTTTGTTGTGTTTGAACTTGGTTGTGCAATTGGAGTACTTTGCTTGATTCATCTCTGTGCGCTTCCACGGTTCCCCAACAATAACAACCTTTACTGCCCCATAACGGCCTTTACGACACACCATGAACACACCTCTTTCCACTTCAACAAATGAAAAAAAAAAAAAAAAAAATCTCTTCTGCTCCTTTTCCAAGGAAAAAAAAATAACCTCTCCAATCTATCTAAAATGGCCTTTAAACAACTAAAAAGAGACACATACTCTGTGGACAGATTGAGAAAGGAGGAAAGAGAAGAAGAAAAAGATAAGAAAGGAGAGAGAATGAGGATAAGGGTTCCCACATCCCCACCTCTCAAACCTATTAATATAGTTTTCAATATTTACAAGAATGCCATTAATAAGAAAAGAAAAAAATACCCATTACGTCCTAAACCTAGATGAGCCTAAGAATGAGAAAATAAAATGGCCCACATTAACATTCAATAACACTCCACATCAAGCTTGAGCATATATAACATGAATGTGCGGCTTGATAAAGAGATGATCCAATTGAGTACAACATAGAGCTTTCATAAATATATTTGTTAGTTGATCTTGGGAGGATGTGGCAATCAACTTCGATGTGCTTGGTCCTCTCATGATAGATAGGATTGTTAGCAATATAAAAGACTGTTTCATAGGAACCCCAAGTATAAAAACAAGTTCACCCATTAATATTTTTAACCAAAAAAGGTCACATATAACATGGGTCATTGCCCTGTATTTCGCCCCAACACTTGAACAGGCCACAACACTTTTCTTCTTACTCTTCCATGTAACAAGATTACCACATACAAAAGTACATTACCACAGATGTGGATCGCCTATCAAATTGAGAACTAGCTCAATCTACATCTAAATATCCTTCCACTCAAAGATGACCACTTTGCTTGTAACGGATACCACGACCTGTAGCTCCCTTTAAATACCTGAGGATACAAAGCATGACCTCCATATGAGAAACCCAAGGAGCTTACATAAACTGATAGCCATGCTGACAAGATATGTAATATCAGGTCGGGTAATTATTACATAAATTAATTTTTCCACAAGTCAACAATCTCCCTGGATCACCAATTAATTCATCCTGATACACACCAAGTTTTTTACTTTATCCATGGGAGTTCAACAGGCTTGGCTACTATAAGACTTGTCTCATCCAGTAAATCCATCACATATTTTGTTATGACAAGTTGATGCCCACCTTAGATCCAGCCACATCAATGCCCAAGAAATATAAAACGACCCAAGCCCTTTGCATAGAAATATGCTGAAAGAATTTCTTCAACTTGTCAACACCTATATTGTTATTGCATATGACAATAATATCGTCTACATATATAACCAACACAACAGTGCATGTCTAACTTTGTTGAACAAAAAAAAAAAAAAAAAAGAATGGACAACCTAGCTACGCTTCATCCCGAACTCAAATACCACTTTACTAAACTTGTCAAACCAAGCTCTTGGAGTCTATTTCAACCCATAAATTGATTTTTCGAGACAACGTACCTTATCTGACTCCCATAAGCAACAAACCCAGAGAGTTGCTCCATGTAAACTTCTTCAACTAGATCACCACGAAGAAAAGTATTCTCCACATCAAGCCGATATAATGGCCAATCCAAATTTGCGGCAATGGTAATAACTACTCGCACTGAGAGAAGCTTTGCCACAGGTGAGAAGTTCTCTAAGTACTCAACACTAAGGATCTAAGAGTATCCTTTGACAACTAACCAAGTTTTTAAACTATCTACTAAGCCATCAAGGTTGTATTTTGTCGTATACAACCATTTGCAACCAACTACACGCTTTCTAAGAGGCATTTCAGTTAACGTCCAAGTTTGATTACGATAAAGTGTCACCATTTCTTCTTTCATAGCCCATTTCCAGGAATCACTACTCAGAACCTTTTTAAAAGAACGAGAAATCGACAGAGACAAAGCAAATTGTTGAAATGATGGAGATACACCAAGAAACAAAACAAAGAAATTAGATACTCCATCCACAAATGAATACCGTTACGAAGACGAATCGGTAGATTATCTTCAACTGATGGTGGAGGCAAGGACTTGGAAGAATAATGATCTTCTAATGAATTTGAAGAATTGGTAGAAGTCATTATCATACGTATCCATCTCCACATTTGAAACATCTGGAGTAAACCTGCAAAGGCCAATCTTTATGTTGCATAGAAATTGAAAGTCGGGCGGGTTGGGTCAGGTTGGTGCTCAACCCTAGCCCAACCCAAGGTTCCTATACCTCAACCCTAGCCCAACCCAACCCAGCCTCGGGTTAGGGATTCTCAACCCAAGCCCAACCCAAGCAGGTTCGGTTGGTTTGGCCAAGTTGGTCGAGTAGATATATGCTAATATTTTCATTATTACATTAGTCTATTATATTTTCAATATAAGTTTTATTTTTTATACCTATAATTTTATTAATTATATATGTAGTTATTTATCGTAAAGAACATTTTTTCTAAGCAAACAAGCTCAAATATACGATAACTACTCCTTTAAAAGTCGTATTGTGTATCAAGCAATCTATTTGGGAGAGAAATCAGGTGTGTCTTGTTAGCTTGAGTCATCGGAATGACGTGGACCAATGAAACCTGACGGCATTGGAATGTCCTGTGCATTCAACACAGACGATCTGCACTCAATTATAATTAATTTATAAGGAACTTATATATTCATCGGGTTCGGGTTGGGTCGGGCAACCTGAGACCTCAACCCGAGCCCAACCCAAGTTTTATCGAGTTGGCGTTTGTATGGCCCAAGCCCAAGACCAAACCCGATACATCCTGCCCAAGCCCAACCCAATGTTGGGTCGGTCACGGGTCGGTCGGGTTGTACCCGCCCAACTTTCAGCCCTATTTGGTACAATGGTAAGAGTAGTTATGGAGCTCTATTCAAACTGTAACAACTTTCCTTCCTCAAAGAAATATGGAGTTTATTCAAAAAAATGTGACATTGGCTAACACATAACATCTCCGAGAGAAGGGTTTATAACATTTGTATCCTTGTTGAGTACAAAGGTACACAAGAAAGATACACTTGATAGCCCTTGGTTTAAACTTGTCATTAACATGATCAAGCCAATGTACAAAGCAATACACAACCAAGCACCTTGGGAGGAAAGTAGGTAGGAATGTGTGGACACAAGACAGAGAGAGGTAACTTTCAATCTAGGATAGATGAAGGCTTCTAATTTATTTAGTAGGATGCAATTAAGGCTGCATCACTCCAAAATATTTTCGGAACCTCAACAAAAAGGCTCTAGCAACCTCAAGTGAATGACAAATTGACAATTCTTATGTTCCACTACCCCATTCTGTTGTGTTGTATATGCATATGAAGTTTGGTGAATAATGTCATGACATGGAAGGTCGCTATTAAAGGTGATTCCAAGTCCCTTTGATGGCAGCAATGCAAACAGGCCCTCAAATAAAGAGACAAGTAAACCGGATTTGATTGAATGAAAGAAAATTATGATGAAAAATAGGAACCTGATTTCCTGTTCTCCTTTCTCTCTCAGCACCAGCCAGGTCAACTATAGTCAAAACAGCATTGTCTGCAAGAAACTCGTCTTCATTATCAGCACTTTTAGAGGCACTGCGAATGTTAATTATGCACTGTGATCGACTGCAAGCAAACAGCATGCCCCAATATTAAGACAATCAATGACTTTACTAGAAAACATCAAGGAAACTTGACATCATATGGAAAATTCGCGACTGGGTAGAAACCCAACACATTTCAGCATGCCATAATACATATGAATCCATTCTTTCAAAATTTATTATAGTGAAGACACTGTCAATATATTTTGTATAATGGTTTCTTGCTGTTTTCGCACCTTAAATGCAAACGTTATCAGTTAGAGGAATAACAAACTATGTTACATAATTTGAGGGAATGAACAGAGAGTACATGGCTTACATGAAGTTATATGTCGCCATTAACTTGGCAAGATGATAAAGTGCAATGAACTTTTATTAATTTACTTCAGCAAAAGAAACTTTGCATGCTCAGTTATTACTTAATAAACCAAAATATCCTCCTGAGAGAATCAAGACATACCGACCAAATCTCGAAACTAGCCACCTAGAAGCATATAGCGGAAATATTGTACTAAATGGATGTAAAGACATTAATATTAGATAGTACGAGGAACAAATAGATTCAATCAGGCGCTCAAATAGCGCATGAAAAATCTATGGCCAGCAAGGTATTACGTAACAGTGGGTGTAATAATTCCCACCGTTACGTAGCTGTAACGGTCACCTTTTTTTTTTTTTTTGCCAAAAATCGTGAAAAGAAAATTTGGGGAAATCCCATATATTTAGGGCCTGTTTGGCCAGGCAGATGGGATGGGATTGGAAGGGATTGGAAGACAGATCCCAGGATTGGCCAGGCGTGCCAAACAGACACGGGATCCTGATCCCGGGATATAGCAATCCCATGGATCTTAAGACAATCCACTGACATCACCATCATTACCTTTAAATCCCATCCAATCCACTCTAATCCCTTCAAAATTGCCTGGGACGTGTTTGGTTTGAGGGATTGAAAGGGATTGGAAGGTTTAATCCCAGGATTGGCCGGGCGTGCCAAACGGACCGGAAATAGCAATCCCAGGATATAGCAATCTCATAGATCTTGCACCAATCCACTGACGCAGATATCATTACCTTGAAATCCGTGCAATCCACTCCAATACCATCCAATCTCATCCAATCTAACCGGCCAAACAGGCCCTTAGAGGATTCCAAATATATACTCTTTTCTGGTTTTGAACATGTTTACAATGGCTTAATGTTCCACTCTCCTATCTGCTGATTTTATGAACCTAACAGGCTTGGATTGGCTGGAAAAGTCCTATATTTTATTTCCTAAATATCTTTTTTATCAATGATTCAATATAAATAAGATAATATGGGTATCAATGATGAATGTAATAATAAGATAATTATTTATTTATAATTACATAAACATGGACAATGTGTTATAAATACAAAAATATTACAAATTTTACAATATCCAATAAAAATATAAAAAGGCATTCAAACAACTGATCTAATGCATGTGATTCTATATGCAATCATTGTACATGTATTCCAACCATAAAGCAACGAATTCAGGAAAAAATCATTTTTTCTAATTTTTAAAAATTGTCACTATTCATTCCAATATTCAACTGAAATTTGAAAATTCAACTAAAAATATAAAAAGGCATTCGAACAACTGATCTAATGCATGTTATTGTATATACAATCATTGTAAATGTATTCCCACAATAAACCATCGAATTTGGGAAAAAGAAAACCATTTTTTTAATTTTTAAAATTGTCACTATTAATTCGAAAATTCAACCAAAATTTAAAATATAAAAATGCATTCAAACAACTAATGTAACATGTGTGATCATATACGCAATCATTGTACATGTATTCCAACCATAAACATCGAATTAGGAAAAGAAAACATTTTTTTTCTAATTTTCAAAAATTGCCACTATTCATTACAATGCTCAATCGAATTTAAAAATTCAAATAAAAACATGAAAAGGCATTCAAACAACTGATCTAATGCTTGTAATTGTATATGCAATTATTGAACATGCATTCCAACCATAAACCACCGAATTCGGGGGGGGAAAAAAAACATTTTTTTCTAATTTTTTAAAGCTGCCACTATCCATTCTAATATTCAACCGAAAGTATAAAATTCAATTAAAATATAAAAAGGCATTCTAACAACCAATCTAGTGCATGTGATTGTATATGCAAACAATTGATCTAGTGCATGTAATTGTATATGCAATCCACAAAAAAAAGGGGACATTTACCCATTTTTTCCCAAAATGGCCCGCTCGAGCTTCAATCTATCCACCCCGCTTCAATTGTAAGTTTTAATGGCCAATGAGTGCACACAATTGAAATTGCCTTACCAACACTCTAGGAAACTCAAAACAACCAAGAAATTTGGACTTTCAACCCCAAACAACCCCCTGTTATAAGGGGGGAAAAAGTGGCCATTTTTTAACCATTATGAGGGAATCTCACCGTTACAAGGTGTAACAGCAGTTACACCCCATAACAGTTACTATATCCTCATAACAGCCCATTACAGCCAAATTTTCTTGGGGTGCCCGTTATGCCTCCATATCACATAACGGGCAATCAGGCACCACCGTTACCGATGCACAACAGCCGTTACATATCTGTTGTGGGATACCTTGATGGCCAATAAGAATTGATTCTAATATGAAATTCTTCTTTAAAGGACCCGCAAAACTGACAGCGATGAAGAGGGCTCTCACTCTCAATGCTTTTGCACCACATTCTAAATTCAAATGCCATAACCATAAACCTCTTCATTCAACACTGACAATCTATAGAACCAATGCTCAGCTAAGGCAACCACACCTCCATAAAATAGAGACAAATTAAAGAAAAGCAGCATGCCTAATTTAATAGTTGCTTCAATTTTCTTTGAAATTTCAAAGGCACATAACTAGAATGGTACTAATGTTTCTATATACCTCGACTGGCTATTTGCATTTGTCATAGCAGTTGCACGTTTCAGCATTCCACGGGCAATTAAACATTCGGCTTGTGTGACATCAGAAACCATTATCTGCAAACAAGCACCACACATGATTTTAAGCCTCATCAGCATTCAGAAAAATAAATTACCTCATAGAAATCCCAGACAAGACAGGATCAATAAAAAAACAGAACGGATAATGACCTCTTGAAGACCTTTTACAGTTGCCTGTTGAAGGCACAGATCTCCACCATCTGGAGACAAATCAAATATCCTCTCCCCTTTTCCTCGTTCAGAGTATATCTCAAACATAGACAAATAGTATGACCTGAAAAATCACCCACTAAGACTAATAATATCTTAAATTTAATTTCATGAAATGCAGATAGACAGGGGAATAATTCATCTAACCATCTACACGTCCATATAAACATGTATCTCCATACTTTCTGACAATAAGCATGCAGCACTGACCAATATAAACACAATATGACTTCCAAAAGCTAGTTTGCAGAGGGCTGGCAAGCATACTCACCCATCCCTATTCAACCGCATGCATGTTTAGGATACACTCCACTCATGTGATGGGCAGGACATCCCTGCCCAAACATCAGGTTGACTAGACAACCCCAACTGCATTTGAGTACCAAAAAAAAAAAAAAAAGGATGACGGGAAAGAAACACTGACAACAACCACATTCAATGCTCGAACCAGACGTTCAGATAACCTAACCAACCTTCCTTTTGGGCCTCAGTTGGGCACACCTAATGATCAAACCAATCTCAAACATGTGCGCCATTTGTATGTATGTGCAATGCAAGCGAATAACAAACGGGGTTGGGGGAGCATACACTGCATCTCTCTACTTTCCAATTGTGTTAATAGCTATAAGATTAAAATTGCATAAGAAAATGGCATAAAATACTCTCTTTTTTATACCACCACAGGAAGACTTCATATTGCATAAGAACTGTGACACCATTGATGTGTCAATCTGCTAGCAGCTTTCTTTGCATGAATAGACCATGTACACATCTTGGCCTTCTTTACAAAAGAAAATCGGCATCAACTCTAAAGAACATCTGAATCCTAGCAGATATTTGATTACTACAAAGTAAAATTAAGAATAGGGCATAAATATGAGTGGGAAATGAAATGGAAAGAAAAAGGTTGCAATTCAGTCAGGTACATGAACAGACAACTCCAGAAATGAAACTCTACCTTATTCACTGTTATCTTTTTGTAGATTCAGAAATGCAATTGAGTGTAGATTTTTACAGGCATGACAAGTGTTTGGCATGCAAAGGGTCAGTTGTGATTTATAAGAAGCAAATAACCGATCATCACATTAGAATAAATTATGATTGGACTATACGTATCAAGACTTCACAACATGGACAAGCCCAAGATCAGCAAGAAAAGGAGGACAACAAGAAGCTATTATATGACAGTGACAAAATGCTGTGATAAATCGCAATTACCTTGGCAGCTTGGAAGCACCAATGCCACTGCTGTCATTGAAAATCCGCTGAAGTGCGAGAGGCACCATACCGGGTTCCCTCGGAGAGCCAAAAACAGTATGGGTCTTTCCAGAACCTGTGGGTCCCATCGCCACCAACAGCCTGCTCGTTCCACCAATGAAATCGGTAACCAGAGGATCCATCACCCGCTCGTAGACTTCCCTCTGCTTATAGAGGTTCAAAATTATAAATCGCAATAATTATAACAATGTGTGAAACCCAACCCGAGCACAGCACAAATTTCTTTAATTACTGTGCTTCATTCAAATTAGAAACATGGAAAAGCATTCAGCTAAATGGACCATTGCTCAGGTGAGTCCCACTGTGGATGGATCACTTTCAGCAAACTGCATGGAATGGATGATCATAGCCATCCAAGTGGACCTTTTGCATTCAACGCAGCTGTTGCTGATATCCTTTTCTGCTCTCAAATCACACGTTGCTGATTGTACAGCTAAGATTGTCCAGTCAGTGAAAATTTCTCCCATGCTTGAACGGCAGCAGGGCCCACCTGATAATCAGAGTCAGGACCATGGACTATTATGCCACATGTCAATTAACTGTGCCACGCCCCAATTATATTTGTCATAACAATAGAAGGACAAAACTAAAATAGAAACCCAAAATTAGAATAAGGGTTGGAGACTGAAATAGGTGATAATTCACGCATTGGATTTGGACCGACAGTGGTTTTTTTTAACCATCCATTTCACGGACTCCAATTGGATGGTTTGACGCACTAGATTAGTATGAATTTCAACCTACATTCCATCCACATCATGCCCTGTGATTTGGACAGTCCAGATTGATCTACACGTACTCTGCAAATGCAATCAACGTGGTCTAGCCCTAACACCAGCAGCAACAAGAACAATACCTGGAGAGAATCCGGGGAGAATACATGAGTGAAACCATCATAGGTTTCGGTCTTTGTGCGTTTCACATCAATCATGGACAACGGTGTTGTGATCGTCACGGATCCTGTATCATTCACTGATAAACAAACATTGTTCTTCGCTGATGCCGTCTTCTTCTTCTTCTTCTCTTTCTCTGGAAAGCCTTTTGGTCGTGACGCTGCATTGCCGCTAGCAGCAGGGGTCTTCTTCTTCTCCCCAGGAGGACTGACGATGACGGGCCGGATTCGGAGAAAGACTCTAAGGGGTTCGGGGGCATGTGCAGGCTCAGATGATTTGGAAGGAGATGGAGTGTCGAGGTCAATGGCAGGGAAGGGGGGGATGTCAGTGATGGCAAAAGGTAAGGATGACGTGGAGGGATCTGGAGCGTTGGCTGTTGAAGGGGTTTGTCTAGCCTTGCGGTGTGGGTTTCGCCGAACCGTGACCGTGTAAGGAGTTGTCTTGAACTGGAAATCCATGGCTATGGGGGACTTTCCTTTCCCGTTTTTTGCTTTCGCTGTCTCTCCTCTCTCTGCTTTTCAATTGGAGCTTTAAAGAAATGGGCGGGAGGGGAGGCTCTCTTGTCATTTGGGACAGGGGGGCGATTATGGACGACGTTTTGAAATCGCGGGAAACTCATTAGACGGTATTATCACGATAATATCGCGAGTGTTTCAAAATATCTAATTATCACAAAACTAGCACGATTTTCACCAAATAAATGCACAATAGTTTAAATGATTTATTTTTCGGATTTTCCGGCTATTCCTTGATACAGTCGTGCTTTCAAATTAAAGGGCCGTTTAGCATCATAGATTAGGGGGACTCGACTGAATTTCAAATCTCCTGTATGTTTCAAAACATAGGGCGTCTTTGGGAACCATGGATTGGAGGCATTTTAAGGGGATGTGAAGTTCAAATCCTTTGACATATTTGGCACCATAAAGTACTTGTTTAAAATCCCTTCAAAGAGAAGGTTTGAAATCCAAGGTATAAGCCAGGGTTACATCTAAAACCCTTTTAAGAGTGGCATGTGTAACATGTGTGTCACTAGGCTACTAATCTATTAGGTACATGGACCGCGAATGATATCAACAAAACAATTAGATTGTCAATTGAATTACTAAAATAACTTTAATAAGATGACCTATGCCATTCAAACATTGTCCATGTAAATCAACAATTAATCATTCAAATGTGATCACATACTTGTGGCCCATTTGAGACTTGGAATTTCATTCTCTTCGGTTAGAGTATATATTTCAACAAGCTTATTACAGTCCATATGTCAATAATTACACACGTACACTAATGAGGGATATTAAATGTGATTTAGTAATTAAATTCAAACCCCCGTATAAAAAACTGTGCATAGTTACTTTTGGGATTCTAAATATAAGGTGTTAAATACAATTAGAGGATTCCAAATCCAAGGTATTTCAAACCTAAGGGCCTATTTTGGAGCGTGGATTTGAAACCCCCTGGATTTGGAACCCCCTAGATTGCCAACCCCTTGGATTCGGAATCCCCTGTTTTTGTTTGGCACCCTGAATTTGGAACCCCCTGAATTGTAAAATTTGTGTTTGGGAGTGTAGATTTGAAATTCCCTCAAATTTTGTAATATATTTGCATGAATATTTAAGGAGATCAAATAAATTATTTAAAATACCCAAAGTGATTAAAATATACTACAACATAAATAATAGTTATAACAAGTCCATCAAAATATACGCATTAGGTATTAAAAAAAAAAAAAAAGATGTAATTCTAAACTTCTAGTGGGCCAGAAAAAATGGGCCCACTAAATTTCACCATTGCTATGTGTTAAAATAAACATATCTACTTTAATTTCGGGTGGTCTAAAAACATACCATACAAATTACAAAACATACGGGCCCACTGTCAACACGTGTGGTTTATCCACGCCGTTCATCCGTTTTTCCATGTAATTTTAGGAGTTGAGCCCAAAATTGAAGCATATACAAAGATCAAGTGGAACATACCATAGGAAACAGTGGAAATATTAATTTCCACTGTTAAAACCTTTACAAGGCATCCAGTGATATTTATTTGTCATCCAACCTGTTCTTAAGATCACACTAACATGTATAAAGTGAAAACACAATTATCAACTTGATCTAAAACTTTTGTAGCCCCCAGAACTTTTCAACAGTAGATATTCAATTAATACTTTTTTTAATGATGTGGTCCACTTAGTTTTTTTATATGCTTTATTTTTAAACTAACCTACTAAAAGTATATGATAAAATAGATGGATAGAGGGGATAATATGGATGAATGACGGTGGCCCTGCAGTGTATTTTAAAGAATGCACAAAGCCTGAATGAATAAGCTAAAATGTGGTGGCTTCACAGGGATGGACGGACATTACCAACTTGATTTTTATTGTAAAAAAATAAAGTTCTTCAAGTTTGCTAATGATAGTTAAAAATCCACTCTGACTATATATATAAGTTATCTTATTTTAGGGATAGGACCTAAATTTTAAAGCCATTGGTAGTTCCAATTGATCACATAATTACAAACAGTGTGTAAAAGTAATTATAATGGTTGAATTTGTTCTCATTCATATGGCCCACTTGAATGATATTTACCCCTAAATTTTTTTCTCAAATCTTAAATTTTAATGGGCTATATAATGGCTGGATTGCACCGTCCATATAACCATTATGGTGGGACATATGAATAAAGTGTTTTCGTCCCTATATTCACTGTTTTATTTGGTGTTGCCCATGTTAAGCCAAATTAGTATAATATTTTGGCCATATGAATAAATTTTAATAAGTCATCACATAGTCGGAACAGATTTTTCATAACCATTTTAATGGGTCATGTAACTAATAAATTGCAATTCATTCGAAGAAAACATTATAAACTAACGTTTACCGTCCATCACCGTCAAATAAAACAGTCTGTCTCCTTCTATAACTCTGTAACAGCGATCCGCAGCAACCTTCCGACAGACTCTAGCGACGTATGCAATAACCTTTGCCGGTATAAAAAACGTAATGGTCACAACGTTTTTTAAGAAGATGAATGAGCTTTTTTTAAGAAGATGAATGAGAGAGTTGCGGTAAATGGTTTCGTGCAAATAGTAGGTTTTTAAAGAAAATTTCAAATGGTCGGATTTCCGACCATTGAGATACTTTAAAAAGCCAATCCAAGGTCGGAGTGTGGATTACAAACCCCTAGATCGAGGGGATTGCCAACCCCCAGTTACTTTATGATGTCAAACAGCCTGGGGATTGCCAATCCACGGTGCCAAACGACCCCTAAGGAATTTCTAATCCAGGGTATTTCAATTCCATGGTGCCAGGTGAGGGTTACAATCACCGGGGAGGGGGGGGGGGGCATCAAATCGATTTGAAATCCAAGGTGGAAGCTAGGATTACATCTAAAATCCTTTCAAGAGTTGCACGTGTAACATGTGTGTCATTGGGCTACTAATCTATTAGGTAAATGGCCTACTCATGATATTCCAAAACAATCGAATTATCGACTACACTAAAATTACTTTAATCTGATAATATGTGCTGCCCAAACATTATCCATGTAAATCAATGGTTAAAAATTGTTGGTTAATCACTGAGATGTGATCTTGTGCTTATGGCCCATTTGAGACCTGGAATCTCATCATTTTCAACCAATACGCTTATTACAACCATTGTGTCAAACATTACATGTGAATACTAATTATGGATATTAAAGTTGATTTAGCAAATAAATTCAAATATCTTTAATATATATAGCTACTTTTGGATTACATGATATTATGAATCCAGGTGCTAAACACAACCAAAGGATTCCAAATCCAGGGTATTTCAAATTCACGGGTCAAAACAAGCCTGGTTTGCAATGTTAGACATTCAGTCACTTGCCATCAAATATTGTTAGTGTTATATACAGTTTAAGAACTATATTTTTAAAATGACAAAATTACCCTCATTCTCTTTCATTCGATTAAACTATCTTATGTTCCCTCACATTAGGTAAAAACATCAATGGGCCAAATAATCATCTCCCCCTCTCTCGTTACGCATCTCTTCCCTCTCATGTTCTCTCTATTCCCTCCATAACCCATTCTAGTCACCCGCAGTTAAAACCCTAATTGTTCATGCAAAGGGCAAATCAAAATGAAAGTAAGAATATTGACACCCACCATTGGAAACTTCCTAGGCCCCACACTAATGTTCATCAAGGCCATCCAATCTGTTCATAGGGTAGTAGATTGGATAAAGGGAAGACATGATATCAACCTAACCCGAACTTATATGCCCCAACATGTTTTGGAAAGGAATTGACATTGGCTATTGGATGCTGCTCTATGTGACCTGGCATGATGTTTGTGTTTAATCCATGTTGTCCATACATTTTTCCAGCTTATTTTAGAGCATGAGCCCAAAAATAAGATGGATAAAAATCTCAAGTGGACTATACCATAGGAAACTGTTGCAATTTAACACTCACCATTAAACAAATCTTGGGGGCCATAAAAGTTTTGGATCAAACTGATATTTGTGTTTTTCCTTCATTCATGTCTTTTTCACTTAATCAACGTGTTGAATGGCAAATAAATATTACAGTGAGCCTCAATAATTTTTTAATGGTGGTGTTCAATCACCGTTGATTTCTTGTGGTGTGGTCCATCAAAGACTTTCATCTCTCTTATTCTTGGGCTGATGCCTTAAAATGATCTTAAGAAATGGACAAATGGTGTTGATAGAAATATACACCATGGAGGGGCCCACAGGGCACCGTCCAATAAATAGGAAGTTGTTGCATTGGGAAGTTAGGTGGGGCCACCTTGATGTCCGTGAGAAATCTACCCGATTTATCTATTTTTTCAAACCATTTTAGGACATGCGATTAGAAATGAAGCAAGTCTAAAACTAAAGTAGGTCACACGAGAGAAAAAAGTGAGGACTGAGTGACCACCGATGAAACGTGCTTAACTAGGTGAGTTGACTGGGTTATAGGGTTCAGTAAGTTGATCAGGTTGCCGAGATGACTCAAGGTGTAACACTCAGGATTTTTGCCAACCTGAGATTAGACGTCCTTAGGCAATGGGTCAACCAAAACACCTTGGTAACCTCTCAGAACCCAATTCCAAAGCCAAAGAAATCACTTATGATTAATTCCTTTAGAAATTAAGCGTAAGTTAGCTAGCGCTACGCTGGAGTACCAGTGAAATTGTCCCTGATCGCTTTAAATATATTCTGCAAGACTCAAAACTTGTAGAATTGTTGATGCTACGTTACCCTAAAATCCAGGATCAAACTCTAAACCGGTTTATTCTCGGGAACCCTTTGAAACTTTGTATTGGATCTAAACCGCTCGTCGAAAGTCCGATATCTACCATCTTAGACCGTTATGACCGCTTGGCTGGACTTGACAATCGTTTCAAAAATCAAGGCCAACCGACGTTTAGAGGCTATTTCATTAAGTCTGGAGTGAAGAGAGTGAGAAAAGGGTTAGATTTGAAAATTTTAATTCAAATCTGGCACGTGACTTGGCGCGTTATTATTAAGCGTTCTGACCATCAGAATTCAGCCAAATTACACCCTCGGATCAGGAAAAATTTCTCTTTCATATCATAAGACTTGTACACCTGATCTAGGTGCGATGACCGCTGAACTGAAATTGGACCGCCACATGCGATCTGCGAACTCTTCTGGTCTGAAAACTAGATGTGTACTAGATCCAGTATGCATGAGCTTAAGTCCGACCGCGTTCGGCCAGGAGACCTCCCGAAATGCTCTTTTAGATCGAAACAGTCCAGATTTGGTTATACCTCAAGTGAGCTTTGTTCCCAAGCCTAATTTGGAAAGGTTTTAGCCTATATAAGGGCTTTAAACCCTCTCACAACCCTCCCATCCGAATTTGCTTGAAACCCTAGGAAAAAAGAGAGAGAAAGTGAGAGATTGTGAGAGAGTGTGGGAGAGATTCTCCTGCCACCTGCACCAGCTTTTGCACGTGTCAAAGCAACGCACTGCAATCACTTTCCCGATGATTCCAACGCACTTCTAGGTAAGAAAAACCCTAACCACTTGCTGATTTGGGGATTTCTTCGATTCAAATAGCAAAGTAGCTGATGTACTTGTGCATTAGGTCGTATTGACACTGTTGACGAAGCGTATTCGTTCCGTTCGAAATGATACACATTTAAAACGAAAGGTGAGGATTTTAGACGCTTTGATTGACTGATTTCAAAGCTTTCAATGTCGTTTAATAGTAGATTATCGACGGCAACGCCGTTTGACATGTACAACATGCTATCCGTTTTTCGTTTCGTAAACGTACGGTAAATATGAGATTTAGGGTATTTTAGTCATTTGTAGGAAATACTGCTTACGTCCATATTTTGATAAAATATTTGCCATGGCTATTTATCGTACTATGATATTAGGAATGCGTGTATGATCTGTTTGGCGAAGAGATTCGCCCTAATGCGCACTTTGAGTCGACATACGCTATATAGACTAAAGTGTGTGGATTAAGTGTTTGTATAAATGTTTGTATTAGTATGTATTGAGTAAATGGTGTTGTGTAGGAGTTTTGAGATTGAATTCTCAAGTAATATGCTGATGTAAACGATTTCCATCATGTTGGCTATATGTATTGATTTCATTACATACATGAAATGCATGTGTGGGATGATTTGCTTAAGTTGTATGTTATAACATGTATCAACATGCTTATAATGTTGTATTTCATTTCTGTTACTCACATATGCTTACTGATGTTGATGCACAAATGCTTGGGGCTATGACCTAGTTCGGGCAGTCGGTAATGGATCGAATTCGTGGTTAGTTTCTATGTACCACAAAGGACTCGTCGATGAACGCGAGTTGTGTTTTGGGTTGGCGGCAGTGGTTAGGCCACACGAGGTGTTTTATGCACTTCATGTCGTTCAACTTGAGATGCGCTCGTACTAGTCAAACCCGTCAAGTAACCCGACTGGCCATTGTATGTTCACCCTGTATGAGTCATAACTGCTTGAACCTAGGGTACTGAACTTACCATTGAAAACCCTGTTAACCATGGTACCTTGATCCATAAAGACTCATGAGCCGGGCATGGTGGTATGGGACACCGTGGTCGAGCTGTCGGCCTACGTTGGGGCTACAAACCTCCTCGTAGTGACTAGTGAGCACCCTACTCTGATCAGATTATAGTGGTATGGGATACTATATTCTTGCTGTCGGCCTACACTAATCAGGTGACGAGCCCTTTGTAGTGACCTTGAGTTTATCCTGACACCGCATGGGGGTGACGAATCCTGATGCAGTCTTAAGGATAATTAAGCCTGTATTGATAAGGTGATGGGGGAGAGGTGCAACGAGTACGAGCAACAGCCCTGACAGCCCTTGCAGCGACCTACAAATGTAACATCGTATGTGATTTTTAGGAGTGACAACCCTAGACAGGATCTGTGTTGGGATTGATATAAGGGAAGTACCTTAGTTTCCCAATACGGCTGAATGAATGGACTAATAACAACTTGGTAATTATATCCACATTGCATTGCATGTGCCTGAAAGATGTGGAGCACTGAGCGGTACGCAAGCATGCCGCGGACGCAGATAGTGCCGCATGAGGGAGAATGTCGGTGAGGACATCATCATGTCATGTCATATTGCATTAACAACAGTATCTAAGAATGTTTGATTGACTGCTCTTCTATTAACGTGTGATTGATTTGAGAATATGCTAATCTTTGCTCTATGATTCCATTGAGTTAATTACTCACTCCC
The DNA here is from genome assembly GCA_037074715.1 of Magnolia kwangsiensis. Lineage (NCBI taxonomy): Eukaryota > Viridiplantae > Streptophyta > Magnoliopsida > Magnoliales > Magnoliaceae > Magnolia > Magnolia kwangsiensis. The sequence continues at coordinate 117,050,250 of CM073572.1, read as the reverse complement.
ACGTTACGGGACGGTGTTGTGCACACCAAACAGTTTCTATTTTAATTGCAGATGATGGCGATGCTTGCGAAGCGGAGCCGGACTTGATGATGATGAGGAGGATCCCTCCTATATGCAGGTTCTAATTGATGGGGTTATAGGGTTACTAATTAGATGCCAATATACTTGGTATTTCGCCTTTTTCTTACACACCCATGTATATTCTTTTATCATTTTTGGAGTATACATGTATATGTTTAACCTGGTAACATGTTCACACTTTGGAGACCCACAACAGTTCATATACTTTATATATCTATTACATTCTTCCGCTTGCTAATTTAACTGTCTCTGGAGTATGATATGCTGTTTTGGTCTAATCTCACTCATGTTTTCTCCACTAATATGAACAACATTCATCCATCATTGAAAATGTTGTATAAATGATGTTCTGGAACTCGGGAGTGAAGTTTTTACTCGACCCCCGATTTTCGGGATGTTACACAAGGCTCTAGGGTTTTAGGTTCTTATGGTTCAGGGTTAGGCTGACTAGGTTGACTGGGTTAAATGAGCTGAGTTTAGGGTTTAGGACTAGATTTCCCAGGGTTTAGACTTCTAGGGTTAGGGTTTAGGATTGGGGTTTAGTTGTCCACCCATCAGTTCAAACTCAATCAGCTTATCTACCTAGGGTGGGGTGTTTATAATGAGTGTAGACTTAGATTAGAACTAAAAATTATGGCTAAGAATTACTACTACTCCTAGGATAAAGTTGAGATAAAAGATAAATTGATAAATTTGATTTTGGTTTGTTATTGGATATTTGATTGTTTGAGATATCTTTCCTTCTCTCATTCATCTGTTATTTATAGATTTTTGTTGTAGCTTATTCTTTGATATCCTTTTTCCATTACTGCAACAGTTACTATATTCTAAAAGCTTTTATAGATCATTCTTTTAGCATGTTTCTCTCCATGATGGTTCCACATTTGTCTATTAAGACTTTGTTGCCCTACTCTTTTTATCTTAAATAGTTCGATCATTTTTCTTGTATGTTGACCATCCACTCAAAACACTTTGTCAACCATCTACTAGCGTGTGAACTAGATTTATGAAAGTTGTAATCCTGCAAAAAGCGCTCCAAATCTTGAAGATCCTTTTATTCACTTCGTATTCCTCATGCAATGTCACATGTCACCCTCCTATTAGCTTTCTCATAATGACTAGAAATAGGCTGCAACAAAAAACTAAATATACAACAACACATAAAACAATGGAGATAATGACGTCCATGGTTAAAACCTTCCATGAGCACATAATGATGTTTATCTGTGATCCAAGCTATTCATATGGTCATGTAGACATGGATGAAGTGAAATAATATATATATATATATATATATATATATATATATATATATATATATATCTCAACTTGATTCAAAATTTCTTGGCCCCCAATTTTTTTTCAAATATAGGCGTTCAATTCCCACTCTTTCCCACAGTGCGGTATACTTGAGCTTTGGATATGCTTCAATTTTGAGCTCATGCCCTAACATTGATATGAAAAAACGGATGGACAGCATGGATAACCAATAACACAGATACATCATGGTGGCCACTCTGAGTTTACTCAACACCCTATAGCATGCTCAGTTGTTCAGGACAATCAAGAAGAACATCTAAACCAAAAGGCAGTTATAGATGATATAATGAAATTTTGTAAGAAAGTCTTTTAAGAAATCTCTAAAGATAGAATTGGGTCTTAACAGGAAAATTGATGTTTTACTACCAATTAATGTATGACAAAGCTAAGGGGGACTTCAATCCTTACTCTTTATCCCCATCTTAGACTAGACTAATGGGGCCGTCACTTATTAGGGGGGAGAGTTAGTTAAAATGAGATTTTAACCTAATGCAGATCCAATGGATCTACTAGTAACCATGCTCCAATATTTTTTTCAGCGGAATTAGGAAGCATTTATCACAAACAAGATACACAGTTATCCCATGGGTTGAACAAACTAACAGGATCTATAAGTAGATCTTGTTTTGCATGTCCGTGTGAGTTCGTTGTGGTGTCTACACAGGCATCAATCCTCTTTTATATCATGTTGAGAGTTCGGATTGCTCCACCTAAGTAGAACAAAAAGGAGGAATTGGATATTCAAAGCGGAGCCGGAAGGTGAGCAACGACCAAGATTCGTCCAACAATTGATGCAGCAACCTGACATTTGGACGTGTAGCACTAAAGTGTGGTGTACAATATGATGAACAAGACTGATCTAGTTGGTATATGCGCACCTCTTTAACTCGGTAACCCGGGGGGGGGGGGGGGGTAAAAGTAGAGGTGTACACGAGTCGAACCGAGTCAAGCCTAACACAACTCAACTCGGCTTGGCCACTAGCAGACCCCAACTCGAACTCAGCTCGGTCCTCGAGCCTGACTAGCCATCTCAACTCGGTTCGGTCAGCAACTTGGGCTAGTTCAAGCCGAGTTTGAGCCAAGATCGAGCATGTGTGGCATTTTCACAAACACATGGAGTGCATGTAAAACAACAACAATTGTTTATAGGTATTTCATCAAACACTTTGTAGGCAATATCAAAATCGAGAAAAAAATGGTATTTATTTCATATACATACCTTCCTTACCACCAGCCAACACTTCGTTGAGTCATTTCATCAAACACTTGGTGAGCAATATCAATATCAAAGTAACCGAGTCACCGGATTAGTTCGATTCGAGTTGGGGTTCGATCCGAGTTGAGTCGAGTCGAGCTTGGGCAAGCTCAAACTTAATTCGAAATTTTTTCGAGCTCAAAAAATCAGCTCGACTCGACTCGAACTCAGTTTTAAACCAAGTCGAATCGAGCTTTTTCGAGTCGAGTCAAGCAAACTAACCGAGCTAACTCGGTTCTTGTACAACTCTATGTAAAAGCATGTCTTCTTCTTCGAGAGCGGATCGGGTGTCACAGGGGCAACACCCTTACTGTGGGGCCCACCTCGAGGATGTTATATCAACATCATCCATCCTTTTTTCTAGTTCATTTTAGGAAGTAGATCCAAATCTCATGTGGATCAAGATAACACCATATGAAACATTAGTGATTGAACAACCATCGTTAAAAACTTCCTAGGGCCCACCTTAAGCAGATCCATAATATTTATTTTCCATCCAACCCGTTGATAAGGTCAACCTGACCTGTATGAATGGAAAATAAAAATATCAGCTTAATCCAAAACTTTTATGGCCCCCTAGGAGGTTTCAATGGTAAGAATTTCACTACAAACCTTTTCCTTCAATGCAGCCCACTTGAGTTTGGGATATTGCTCATTTTCCATTTCAAGTCCTAAAGTGAGCTCACAAAACTGATGGACGAGGTAGATTTCTCAAAAACATCATGGTGGGCCCCACCTAGGTTTTTCGGCACAGGAACTTCCTTTTGAAAGGAAATCTGCGTCCATCGCAAGCAATCCATGAAAAAGAAATATATATATATATATATATATATATATATATATATATATATATATATATATATTAGGACTCTCAACGTCTATTTTTTCACTTTCCATAAACGAAACCCAACGTCTATTTTCTCGCTTTCCATAAACGAAACCAGATCACAACACTTTTCTTTCTTCTTCTTCTTCTTATTTTTTTTGCTTTATAGAGAGAGAGAGAGAGAGAGAGAGAACTGTTGCAATCAAAGAGAGAGGTTGTGAGACCCGTATCTTGGTCCGTACCTTTCCGTACACTTCCGCGGTCGTACCGGTCGAATTCCGGCAACTTTCGACCCTTAACGGATATCGACGCGCGACCCGAATTCATGTGCCGACGACCCGAGTCGACTCAACTCGAGACCTATACCATAGCGACCGCGCCGACGTTGCGGTTCCGATACCGCGACTCGTGCGCCAAGGCGATACCCTGATCAAGAGATATGAGCCAACGTTCGGTGTGAGAAAACGCCGCGCGTTGCGAAAACCAAGGGAATCTCAATGATGTGTCACATCAATCACATCAATCCCATCAATCAATCACCCATCAAGCCATCACATGTCAAGTACACATCACTTCCATCCCTTTTTCCCAAGCAACCACAAAAGTCTCCCAAACCCATACCTCTCTTACACAAAAGCCAACAAAGTCTTCTCAACCCATACCTTTCTTACACAAACATCACTCACCCATCCATCCATCACTCTCTCTCTCTCCCTTTACATCACTCTCTCTCTTTCTCTCTTTCTCATTCCAAAATTCCAAAGCAACAAAGGAAATCCAAGAGTTCCATACGTATGGAATTTCTCCAAAATCCCTAAGCTTCAAGTGGCCCACCTTCCTACCCCAAAATCCCCCATCTCAACCCTCCATTCTTCATCTTAGCCATTGAAGTTGAAGATAAGGTGTCAAGGAACCCCTAGGAGCGAGAAGATCGGACGGTGGGTGCTTCTATAGGGTAGATTTTCTTGATTTTATGGTGGACCAAGTGAGGCCCACCGATCAATGGTGTGGATCTCACTTGGGACCCTAATATGTGGCCGATGGACCACTTGGATCATCATGATCGTTCCATGATGGGGCCATTCTCCATGGACCCCATCATGATGTTTATTTTCATTTAGAAAGGTCATCTAGACCGTCCATATCGGTGGAGAATGGATCTCCACCGTTGATTTACGTTTTTAACGGTCCCATGTGCAAGGGATCCATTTATTGTATGTTTCATTGCAAGGGAGGGCCCATAATGACGGGGTCCCTCCATCACAAGCCGTGTCCCACTCTCCATGTCTCTCTCTCTCTCTATTTTATTTCATTTTATTTTATTTTATTTTATTTTATTTTATTTTGTTTATTGCAAAAGGATGGTGTGGCCCACTTGGATGGATCCCACCTTGATATAATTATTTTATTCAAGTGGGGCCCACCTTAGACGTTGGACCTATGGCACCCATCAGTGGTGGCCCACTTCATCAGGGCCCACCATCTTCAAAAGAGAGAAGAAAAAAAAAAAATATATTTTTAAAACCGTCCAGCGTCCCAGACGCTGGACGTTTCATTGAAGAGAAAAGGAAAGAAAAGAAAAGGTTTTTTTTTGGGTGGCTCCCTTGTATAGGCCCCACCCTGATGTATATGTTTGATCCGAGCCGCCCATCCCCTTACTCACTTCGATTCAACCGTCAAGAAAAGGAATGAGACTGATCCGAATATCTTGTGGGCCACAGTATGGGAAACATGGACGGTTACCATTGAAATTTTTTTCTGGTGTTTCTAGGCATCAAAAAAATTCGAACTCCGGACTCTATTTGTCGGTATCGAGCCGGTGGAGCCAATGGACGGGTTGGATTTCCTGATGGTGGGCCCTACCTGCGAAAAACCTCAGATTTTCTTTTTTCAAAAGAAAACAAAATTTTAAAAAAATGAGGCAGTGCCTCTGCCTTGACCGTGCACGGCAGCAGCAGGCGCTGCGTGCACGGTCGGCCGTGCAGTCACCCACGGCTGCTGCCGTGGGCCCCACATGATGTATATGTTTATTCTACACCGTCCATTAGGTGGGTCCCCTTCTCAGGTGGGCCCCCTCCAAATTTCAGGTCAATCCAAACTCTAGGTGGGCCACATCACAAGAAACAGTGTGAATGGGCACCCACCATTGAAACTCTTCCTGGGGTCCACAGAAGTGTTGGATCAAGCTGAAATTTTATGTTTTCCCTTCATCCAGGTTGAGTGACCTTATGAACGGGTTGGATTTCAAATAAACATCACGGTGGGCCACATACATGGGACCCATTGTGATTATGTATTTCATTCACACCGTCCACTGTCCGTGGACGGTGATGCCCACGGTGATCCTTGCTGAATCCACACCGTCCCCACTGGACGGTGGGGCCCACATATATATGTTATTATATTATATATATATCACATATATATATTATTATATTATATATATATTACATATAATATTGTATATATTACATATATTATATGTAGTTATATATTATATAATATATATATGATTGTACGCTTTCATGTGGGTCCCACCATTGTCATAGGCGGTGCATCCAGACCGTCCATCCACTTGAAAGGATCATGTTAGGCCTATGGGCTAGGCCCATTGGAATTTCAAAAGGGGCATGGGCTAGGCCCATTTGGTTTTGTGAAATGCTTATGGGCTGGGCCCATTGGGTTCATTTTAGGCCTAGAGACTAGGCCCATTTGATGTACTTCAAGGCCCATGTAATTGGACCCCTTTTGTTGAAATTTAAAGTCCATGGAAGTAAACCATTTGATATATTGTAAGGTCCATGGGACTGAACCCATTCGATTATAAAAGGGTCCATAGGATTAGGCCCACTTTGATATGCATGCAAGCTCATGGATTAGGCCCATTTGAATCATTTAAGGCCTAGGGATTTAGGCCCATTCGACTCATATAAGGCCTCTGGGTTGAGGCCCAGTTGATATGCATTTGGGGGCCCAATTGGTGTGGCCCATGTGATACATATTGGACTCATATGACTAGGTCCAATTGGTGCAATCCAAGGCCCACGGGTTTAACCCATTGCAATGCACTTAAGGCCCATTGGTTTGGCCCATTTCTGTGGCCCATCTAATGAATAAGAGCCCATAAGCTATGGCCCATTTGATATATATGTAAGGCCCAGTGGGAGGAACATAAGGTCCATTGCAATGTGTAAACCCAATACCGATTATGTAGCGGTGTTTTAAGAAGATTGTGCCTGGGAAGCAATGCTGGTTTGACGTCCACATTGCGAGTGTAATGTTGGTTGGATGTCCACATTACGACTCTCCTTAGGGCCCATTACTGGACCATGTTTATCGTATTTAGGCCGTTCAGGCTCATCTGCATTGTAAGGTAATGCATTTTATTATAACATGTTTAGTATAGTTTCATGACCCATGATCATACGCATCATATGCATGCTTGATATGAGGATTGACTGATCATGGCATATGCCTTCGGGCAGGTTGTTTATGGGCTCCCGGTTAGGCAGTGTTGCCCTACATGAGCGCACGGTATGCGCAGGATTGGTTGCATGACTGGATAGCGTGATTCATGCATTCCGCATTTGTGTGACATGGTTGTTGTACACCCTAGCGACATCAGGGCCGTAGCCTCCACAGACGCATCGTGGTTGGCAGGATTGGATACCGAAAATACTTGTTCTACATGGGGTACTATAGATATCCCTGGGTGAAAGTCCCTAAACCCTTATGGTACCAAGAGGTTGCTCCAACGTCTAGACCGAGTGGGTAGATGAGCGTTGAGTGCCGATTACCAGACGGTTATGCTCTCCACTGTGTCGTGGTCGGTTGGAAGGGGGTACGGCCTTACCCGCCCGAGTGTAGGGGGCAATGCTAGGCTGAGTCTGAACAGCTCGAGGAATGGGTCCGCTATCGACGAGTCGCGCCCGATATTGGCAGACGGATAGTGAGGTCTCTTCCACTTACCTTATTGCGCGCGATGTGGCGGCAATCTGGTTTAGAGTGTACTAGACCCCGGTGATATTCCATACTTTGAGCTGTACTGATATGTGGACATTGATGAGGATCTGTATGCTTGAGTTGCATTGCACATTGCATGGCCTTGGGATGGCCGATACCATTCATGTCTTGCATTGCAGAGCCTTAGTACGGCTCATGACGTTTTGGTTCCATCTACATATTTCGCATTACTCTGACATTGCATTCATATTACTACCTTGCGCACACACTTTCACCACCCTCTAAGCTTTCTGTAAGCTTATGCACGACCATTGCGTGCAGGTGACGTTGGACTGCAGCAGCGTTGAGGCAGGAGCGCGTTGCTGATCATTTTAGAGTTTTCTGTTATTTACCATTGTATTTCCCTTTATGCTCATTGTACTTGTAAAATTTTTGATCATAGTGGAAATGTAATGGAGTGCTTGGTTGTTGTTTGTGGGTTATGCCTTTGGTTATGCTTATTACGAAACAAACTGGTATTTAAAAATCCTCCTCGTAGCATCCCAGGATCGGAACCTGGCGAATGGGAGCTAGGAGCCGAGAATGGAGTTCTACGGAGGCTGTCGGCGCCGGATTCGGCGATCGGGAATTTTGTGAGCCCGGTTTCCGAGTTTGGGGCGTGACAGAGGTTGAGAAAGATGTCTTCCTCTTATCATCCTAACGTATTTGATACGGATGTGAGAATGTTGAAAGTTAGAACATGGAGAACAAAAGAAGGAGAAGAACCAACAACTTACTTCCAAATTCATCTCCTAACAAAGTATTCCCTTCTTTCCAATTCAAGAAGTGAATTCCTTTCTATTGGAACGTCCAAAAGAAATGGACGGTTCAGATGCTCCAGCAACCTCTGGAAGTTTTCATGGCATCTGAAAAGCCACACATTATGGCTATTGGAATTTCCACAATTTCCACCTGTTGTGGCTGGTGGATTTCCATACATTAGAAACTGATAGATTAAATGTAGTTAATGGTTTAATGAGGGCATATTAGGTATTTCACATAGTAGGAAGCTGTGAGACTCGTATCTTAGCCCGTACCATTCCATATGCCTCCTCGATCCTCCCGGTCATATTTTAGCGACTCACGATCTGTATTCGGTGTTTGCACGCGACTATAAGTAGCATTTTATCGATCTAAGTAAGCTCGACCCGAAACTTATACCAGTGCGACCGCACCATCGCCGCGGTTTCGATGCCGCATCTCGCGCACCGAGGCGATACCCAGGCCAAGAGATGTGGGCCTGTTTTCAGTTCGAGGAAAACGCCACACGTTGCGAATCTCGAAAGAATCTCTACAACACGTCGCATCAATCAATCAATGCACAAATCAAGTACAACTCATACCCTACCCATCCCTCTCTCACATAAAGTCAACAACACCCTTACTCATCTCATTCCTCTCTCACCAACAAGTCAACAAGCACCATACCTTCTATTTACTACATCACCCCTCTCTCTCTCATTTCTCATTTCCTCCCAAGAGCATCCCAACGTCCAAGCAAGAGAGCTCCATGAGAGGAGCTTTGTGTGGCCCACTCCCTACCACCCAATCTTCCATCTTAGCCATCTTATCCTCATCTTCGTCCATTAAAGTTAAAGACAATGATACAGGGAGTCCATGGTGCCTACAAAAAGCGGAATCGGTAGGTAATTTATGGTTTGGATTTGATGATTTAAGGGCCCACATGTGGTGGGACCCATCTTAATATATGCATTGTTTTGAGAGGGCCCATAGTGACGGAGTCCCTCCCCTCCATGTCACCTCTCTATCTCTCTTCTTATTTGATGATGATGATAATGATGTTTGTGGCTGGTGGGCCACATGTGCATGTACCCCACCTTGAAGTATATATCCTATCCATACCATCTATGCATTAGGCCCACCTTACTTACTGTCCCGCAAACAGGATTGCTGCCCATCCATCTAGATAGGCCCAGATGAAGAGATAACACAAATATCAGCTTTATACTAAGCTGAGGTGGGCCACATGTGTGGACCCACCATGAGATATGCGTTGGATCCACCGTCCACATGGGATGGTGGGGTCCAGATGTATGTGGTCTGTCCACACTGCCCAATGCAAGGACGGTGGGACGACTTGATGTATGTGCTAGCTAGGACGTCCAGTCCTTGGACGAGATCTGGACCGTACAGATCATGTGGGCCCACCTTAATCTCCACGTGGACCCACCTTAAATGCATGTGTCGTATTCGTACCGTCCCAGTGAAGTGTGAGCTGGCAATGGGGCCCCTAACCAGCTAACAGATAAGGATTACAATAATAATAATAATAATAAAGGTAATGTTATTATAATATAATAATATATAATAATATATATATATATATATGGCCCTACGTGGGACCCACCGTGATATATGTGTTTTGTATTCTCTACCCAGCAGCGTGGGCCCCACACATGTGAGGAATCCACCGTGATGTACAAGTGGGGACCCACCATAGTGTATGTGTTGTATCCACCGTCCATAAGGATGGGACGGTAGGACCCACCAGCAGGGAACGGATTGGCTGGGGTACCTCACATCACGCCAACTACCTGGCTGATGGACTGACGTCACCAAGCCTTGTAGTTCCCACATGATGATATCCTAATTGTCCATTCACTAGACGTGGCCCCACCATGGCAGCGTGAGGGGCCCACCTTGATTCAATGTGATGCATCCTCACTGTCTAGATCTTGGACGGTAGAAGTGGATTAGCCGATGTGCCTCACACCTGTTGCATTGCTGCTGTACTTGCAGCAGCAGCAAGTCCCGTGGGACCCAAGCCTTGATGTATATGTTCTATCCGCGCCGTTCATCCACCTCCAGCAGCAACAACAGCTGGTGTTGATATCAGCATAATTCTGTGGGGCCCGCACGTGATATATCCATGTTGCCCAGCAGTCGTAGGCGCCACATACACATGTGGGATCCACTGTGATGTAAGTGTTTTGTTCATGCTGCCTGGAGTGTGGATCCCATATGTGGAAACCTCCCATGCATGATGTATGTGTTGTTGATCTACACTGTCCATATGCGTTGACCCCACCATGAGGTATGAGTTTTATTCAAGCCGTCCCACTGTAGGACCCCACCTTGATGCATGTACCGTTTTCACACCATTTATCTGTGTTGGACGCACAATGTATGTGCTCCATCCACCACCGTCCATAGGGACGGTGGGGCCTTAACTTGACGTATGTATCATACTTACTCCATCCATTTGTGCTGGGCAGTTTGGATGGTGTCATGCCGCCCTACCGTGATGCATTTGTTCATATACACCGTTCAAATGATCTGGACGGTGCTGGACATGTTTGGAAGGTGATGAGGACTCCATCATGATTTTTGTATTTTATGTCTACAACGTCCTTCTGCCGGTCCCACCTTGATGGATGTGATTCATTCACACTGCCTGGCCATGTGATAGGGCCCACTTGTGATGTATACTTGAGGCCCACGGGACAGGGTCCATTATGGTGGAATTATGGCTCAGATGGAGAGGCCCGTTGTGATTATTAGTAGCCCATGGGCAAGGCCCATTACGATGTATTTTGGCCCATGGGCGGGGCCCACCTGTTTGTATTGTTAGGCCCATGTAATGAGGCCCACTTGATATGTGAGGCCTAGTATTGAAGCCCACGCGATGAGGCTCATATGATATATTTGAGGCCCAGGTGCAAGGCCCTGTTGTGTATTCGAGGCCCGATGTGATGTATGTTAGCCCATATGACAAGGCCGATGTGATGTAAATGAGGTCCATCATGATTGTATGTGAGGTCATGGGCCCACTATATGTTTGGCCCTATGTAGGCCACTCATTGGGAGCAATGTTGGTTAAATGGTCACATTGATGGGTAATGATGGTTTAATGTCTACATTGTGACATTCCCTTAGGCCTTGTTCGACCGATTCCGATTGTCGAAGGTGATTATCGAGTCCGATTTCGATTATCGAGGCCAATTATTGATCGATTCCGATTGTCGTGGCTGATTGCCGATTTGCGATCGAGGCTGATTATCGTGACCGATTACTGGTTCCGATCATTGAGGCCAATTATTGATTGATTCCGATTGTCATGGCCGATTGTCGATTCTGATCATTGAGGCCAATTATTGATCGATTCCAGTTGTTATGGCCGATTGCCAATTCCGATTATCGAGACCGATTATTGATCAATTCCGATTGTCGTGGCCGATTGCAATTAGCGATCGAGGCTGATTATCGTGATCGATTGCAGATTCCGATTGTTGTAGCTGATTGTCGATTCTGATTATCGAGGCTGATTATCTATCGATTCCGATCGTCGTGGCCGATTACCAATTAACGATCGAGGCTGATTATCGTAACTGATTGCTGATTTCGATAGTCATGGTCGATTTCGATTATCGAGGCCAATTATCGATCGGTTCCGATTATCGTGGCCGATTACCAAATAGTGATCGAGGCTATTATCATGACCGATTGCCGATTCTGATTGTCATGTCCGATTGTCAATTCTAATTATCGATCGATTTCGAATGTCGTGGCCGATTGCCGATTAACAATCGAGGCTGATTATCGTGACCAATTGCCGATTCCGATCATTGAGGTCGATCATTGATCAATTCTGATTGTCGTGGCTGATTGCCGATTCTGATTATCGAGGCCGATTGTCGAGGCCCAATGTGAAGTATATGCAGCCCATATTTGAGGCCCATTGTAATGTACATTCGGCCTGTGTTTGAGGCCCAATGTGATGTATATGATGCCCATATTTGAGGCCCATTGTGATGTACATTCGGTCTGTGTTTGAGGCCCAATGTGATGTATATGCGGCCAGTATTTGAAGCCCGTTGTGATGTGTATTCAGCCCGTGTTTAAGGCCGAATCTGATGTATATGAGGCGTATGTGATGAGTCCTATTGTGGTGCATTCCCATGATGTTGTATATTAGGCCCATGTGAGAGGCCCATCATGATGTGTATTAAGCTCTGAGTGAGGCTCATGGTATTGTATATTTGGCCCTTGTGTGAGGTCGTGGTCCTACTCTATGTTAGGCTTTATATGAGTCATTCCTTGGGGGCAATGTTGGTTAAATGTCCACATTGTCGAGGTCGATTGTCGATGACAGTTATTGATACCGATTATGAGTATGTGACAGCATAGCATCATGATACATGCCCATACGCATCATCTGCATGTTTGTTATGAGATATGATTGGTTATTGCATGTGTTATAGTGTCGGTTGGTATGAGACCCCTCGATAGGCGGAGATTGTCTCACATGAGCGCACGGTATGCGTAGAATTGATGCATGACTGGATTGTATGACTTATGCATCTTGCATTGTGTGTTGTGATTACTGTACGCCCTAGCGACATCAGGCTCGTAGCCTCTACAGGCATATCGTGGATGGCTAGATGGGACATTGAAAATCTGTTACTAGCATCGGGCTGCCATAGATGGCCCCCGGGTGAAAATTCTTAAACCCTCTTAGTACCAGAGGACATCCCAATGTCGAAATTGAGTGGATATATATGAGCGCATGAGGGCCGAATACCAGGAGGCCGCGTCTCCTACTGTGTCGTGGTCGATTGGGAGGGGCTGTGGCCTTACCTGCCCAAGGGTAGGAGCATTGCTAGGCTGAGTTTGACCAGCTCGTGAATGGATCCGCTATCAACATGTCGGGTAGATATTGGCTGATTACTGGCTAGGCGGATGGTGAGGTCTCTTCCACTTGCATGGTTGCATGTCAGTGGGCGGCGATTTACATGTAGAGTGTACTAGATCTCGGTGATGATCGCAAAGATGAACCATACTGATATGTGGACTTATTGAGTAGGAGTTGCATACTCATTCATTCATTCACTATCCACTCGTGCTGGTGGTGCGCAACCATTTGTTACATGTACCTTCACATAGTAAGGATTTCGGTTAGGCACGCGACTAACCTGAGATCAAGAGTCTACTACATTGAGTCTAGCTATCCAAATTTAGGTATGAGATTGGTTGTATAGAAGTCCTTTGTGATGGACCCCATATCCTGCAATATTACGTACTATCATCCCGACTTCACTCCAGCTCGGTCATTTCATTCGCACAATATATTGTATTGTATCATCAACATCTGATATTTGGCTTACTGTCCCAGCATCGCATAACCGATCTATATTGCTTCATCAGTATATGATATTGTTGTTATTATATTTTTGCATCGCATAGCCTGGATAAGGCTGATGGTATTTATGGGCCTATCAGCATTTTTCGCATTACTCTGATATTGTATGATTTATGAACTTACCAATATTTCTGATATTATATGATTTATGAGCTTGTTAGTATTTTTACTTACTTTGATTATTCTGATATTGCTTACTTAGCACTTACTTTGTGCATATACTTTCACCACTTACTAATCTTTCTATAAGCTTATGCATGATAGATGCGTGCAGGTGGTGTTAGGTTATAACAACGTTGAGCATAGAGCGTTCAACGGCCTTATAGAGCTTTGATTTTGACATATGTATTTTTCTTTCAATATTGTATTCAAATGTTTATGCTAGTGGATATGTGATGATGATATTGCCCTTGTGATTTGGGTAAACTTGTGGTTATGCTTCTTACGAGATAAATATATGTTGAAAAATCCTCCTTGTGATCGGGATTCATGTGAGTCTGATCTCCGGGTTTGGGGCATGACAAGCCACTATATAAAGAGGTGTGATGCTGCACCTTCAATGCAAGCAAAATCAAGCTAGAAAGCTATTTTCAATACAGAGAATTTTTTTATTCCCTTCTTGTGTAGGTGTTTGAATTATCTCCCAAGGCTTTGTAAAACCAACAAATTCCCTTCTTGTGTAGGTGTTTGAATTATCTCCCAAGGCTTTTTAAAGCCAACAAACTAGTATCAAAGCACCATGTTCAGCAAATTTACAACCCCGGTTCAGTAATAGTGCAGAGCTAGATTGTTCTTCATCCAGCAAGTAAACATCATTTCTGTTCGTTTGCTACAAGTCCCTGATTAAATGACCAACTCGATCCAGCCGTAAATTTTGAAATTGTCTAAGGACAACTATGAAGGTTGGTGCATCCAGATGAAAGCACTGTTCGGGTCGCAAGATCTATGGGAGATCGTTGCCGATGGGTATGTAGAACCCACAATGGAAGAAGAAGCTCTCTACACCACTGATTAAACGGCGGTCCTCAAAGATCAAAGAAAGAAAGACAAGAAGGCTCTGTTTCTTGTCTATCAAGGCTTGGATGAGTCTACCTTTGAACGGATCGCTGAAGCGACAACATGCAAGCAAGCTTGGGAGATTCTTAGCACTATCTTCAAAGGAGTTGATCTTGTGAAGAAGGTTCATCTCCAAGCTTTTAGAGCTGAATTCGTGACCTCACACATGAAGGAAGGTGAAACCATTTTTGATTTTTTTTTTCAAGGTTACCTGTTATTGTTAATAACTTGAAAAGAAATGGTGAAAAGATCGAAGATGTATGGGTTGTTGAAAAAGTACTTCGATCCCTTACAACCAAATTTAAGTATGTGGTTGTTGCCATAGAAGAATCAAAGGACTTGAAAAATCTGTCCATTGAAGAATTGATGGGCTTGTTGCAAGTACATGAGCAACGAATGAAAAAGAATGCGGGTTCAATGCTTGATCATGCCTTAGAGTCTAAGTTGAGAATGATCATACACAACGAGGGGGTTGTGGCACTAGCAATCATATAAGAGGCAAAGGGCGTGGATATTATCCAAGCTAATCACAAAATTAACAAAAGATTACCAATTTCTGTGGAAGAGGAAATGGTAGAGGTCAATCCATGTGTGGACGTGGAATTCAATGTTACAATTGTAACAAGTTCAGCAATTATGCTTCAGACTGCTGGAGAAAACTAGTAGATCAAGATGAGCATTCTAATTATGTAGAAGCATCAAATCATGAAAAAGAAGACTCCACACTTCTTCTTGCACAAGAAGAAACCTGTGATCAACATGATGTGTGGTAGCTCGACTCTGATGCGAGTAACCACATGTGTGGAAAGGAGCTGTTCGTGGAACTGGTAGAATATGCTCGTGGCAATGTGAGTTTAGGAGACTCATCAAAAGTTCCTATGAAAGGTAAAGGAAAAGTTAAAATCTATCAGAAGAATGGTGTGCCGAATTTTATCTCCAATATGTATTGCATACCAAACATGAAAAGTAACATCCTCAGTATCGACCAGCTCCCTGAGAAGGGGTATGTCATACACATGGAAAACTATTCTCTCTTTATAAGAGATGTACATGGGAGACTGTGGCTCAAGTCCAAATGGCAAAGAATCGCATGTTTTTGCTCCAAATCAACATAAAAGCTGAAAAGTGTCTCTATGGAATGATGAAGAATGATTCATGGAGATGACATCTTCACTTTGTGCATCTCCATTTCAGCAGCTTAAAGCTATTGTCTTCATCAAGCATGGTACAGGGCTTGCTTGTTATTGAAGCTCCAAAACATGTGTGTGAGGATACACACTTAGCAAGCAACAAAAGAACTCCTTTCCAAGTGGAGTGTCCAAAAGAGCAAAGGAACCACTTCAATTGGTTCATACTGGTATTTGTGGACTACTTAAAACACCCTCTCTAGGAGGTAATAAATACTTTATTACCTTCATTGATAATTTCAGCAGAAGACTTTGGGTGTATTGCATCAAAGAAAAATCTTCTGCTTTCACTATTTTGAAAATTTTCATATCTCGTGTTGAAGTTGAAAGTTGTCACAAAATTAAAGTACTCAGATTTGACAAAGGTGAAGAGTACACCTCAAGTGCATTTCGAGATTATTGTAGGGAATAAGGCATCAAGTAGCAGCACACTGTAGCCTACACGCCACAACAGAATGACATTGCGGAATGAAAAAACTGCACCATCCTCGACATAACGAGAATCATGCTAAAAGAGAAAAGCTTGCAAAGAACTTCTGAGCAGAGGTGGTTTCATGTACTGCCTACTTGCTCAATCGATGTCCTACCAAGAGTGTCAGAAACATGACACCTCGGGAGGCATGGAGTGGTTACAAACCAAGCATGGCGCACTTAAGGATCTTTTGGGTGTATCGTCTACTCTCAAGTTCCAGAAGTAAGAGGAAAGAAGCTTGATGATCATGGTGAGAAGTGCATCTTCATCGGCTATAATGAAGCGCCAAAGGCATACAAACTCTACAACCCACTAACCAATAAAGTGGTAGTGAGTAGAGATGTAGTATTTTGCAAGGAAGAAGCCTGGAAATGGAACGAGGAAGATTCGGCCAAAGAAAATCAAGTCGAGGTTGAAAAACATGAAGAAGAGAAGTATGAGAACTAGGAGCAGACACCTGCAACACCCTCTTCCACCGAACCGTCTGCACGTAGAAGTCTAGCGATACGTTCTATCTCCTTTGGAAGTATTCCATCAAATAAAAATTTAGCCAGCACGTCTTCATCTAGTTCTCCTTTACCCTTGGCTCCTATCAAAATGAGGAGCCTCAACGATATCTATGTCGAAACTGAGGAAGTAAATTTGTTTCGCTTGTATGCGGACCACGAGCTTCTTACATTTGAGGAGGCTGTAGAAGAAGAATATTGGAGGATGGTTATGGAAGAGGAGATCTAGGCCATTGAGAAGAACCATACATAGGATCTGACTTTACTTCCTCAAGGCCAAAGAACTATTGGTGTCAAATGGGTGTACAAGATTAAGCGAAATGCTAATAGTGAGATTGATCGCTATAAGGTAAGGCTCGTAGCAAAGGGTTACAAACAGAAATTCGAGGTGGATTATGAAGAAGTCTTCGCTCTTATTGCTCGCCTTAACACTGTGAGGATGATTATCTCCCTTGCAACCCATCATAGTTGGATGATCTACCAACTGGATATGAAATATGCATTCCTGAATGGAATTCTAGAAGAAGAGGTCTATGTTGACCAGCCTGAAGGTTTTGTTGTTCAAGGGGAGGAACACAAAGTGTATCGACTGAAGAAAGCCCTTTATGGGTTGAAGTAGGCTCCTTGTGCCTGAAATGCACGCATCGACAACTATCTGCAAGAGAATGGTTTTGTCCAATGGAACAGCCAGTCGATGTTTGATGAATTCAAGAAGACCATGTTTAAGGAGTTTGAGATGATTGATCACAGACTTATGTCTTTCTTTCTAGGCATCGAAGTGAAGCAACGAAATGGAGTCATCCATATATCTCAACAAAAGTATGCCAAGGAGTTGCTTGAAAAGTTCAAGATGGCAGACTGCAATGTTGTGAACATGCATGTAGCAACGGGCCTGATGCTGACAAAAGAAGGAGAAGGAAGAAGTGAGGACTCGACTCTGTTCAAGAGTCTGAATAGAAGCCTAAGGTATCTCATAATCACAAGGCTGGATATCGTCTACAGTGTTGGACTTCTAAGCAGGTACATCAAAGTGCCAAAAGAATCACACTGGCTAGCTGCAAAAAGAATCCTTAGGTACGTCAAAGGAACAATGGAATTTGGTCTTTTCTATCCATATGAAGATGAAACAACATTGTATGGATACTTAGACAGTGATTGGGGAGGTGACCAAGATGAAATGAAAAGCACCACGGGATATGTTTTCTATCTTGGATTGACTACTTTCACATGGAACTTAAAGAAGCAAAGTGTTGTTACTTTGTCCACATGTGAAGCAGAGTATGTGGCAACATCATCCACGGTCTGTGAGGCGATTTAGTTGAGAAACCTACTAAAGGAGCCGAAGCATCTGCTGGAAGGATCCACAGTTATATATGTGGATAACAAGTCAGCAATCGAGCTCTCCAAAAATCCGGTGCAACATGGAAGGAGCAAGCACATCGATACTCGATACCATTTTCTCAGAGATTAAGTGAAGCAGAAAGTGGTGAAATTGGAGTACTGTCACACCACTGAATAGGTCGCGGACATATTCACCAAGGCATTACCAACTGATACATTCAGACGACTAAGGTCAACGCTTGGAATAAAACCAGTTTTGGTTTGAAGGGGAGTGTTGGAACGTCCAAACCAAATGGATGGTTTAGATGCTCCAGCAACCTTTGTGTAACACCCCAAATTTTTGCCAATCTGGGGTTAGACGTCCTTAGCAATGAGTCGACCATAACACCTTGGTAATCTCTCAGAACCCAATTCCAAAGCCAAAGAAATCATTTAGAACCTAATTCTTTAGAATTTAACGTGAATTAGCCATCGCTACCCTAGATTACCTACGAAATTAGCACTGATTGCTTTAAATACGATCTGCAAGATCCAAAACTTGTAGAACTAATGACGCTATCTTACCCTGAAATCCTTGATCAAACTCTAAACCGGTTTGTTCCCAGGAACCCTTTGAAACCTTGTATTTGATCTAGACCGCGCGTCGAAAGTCCGATATCTACAATCTTAGACCGTTATGATCGCTTGGTTGAACTTGACAATCGTTTCGAAAATTAAGCCCAACCGATGTTCTGAGGCTATTTCATTGAGCCTGGAGTGAAGAGAGTGAGAAAGAGTAAATATTTAGAAATTTAATTCAAATTCTGGCACATGTCGTTGCGTGTTATTATTAAGCGTTCTGACCGTCAGAATTCAGCCAAATTTTACCCTCGGATCAGGAAAAATTTCTCTTTCATATCATGAGACTTGTAGACCTGATTTATGTACGATGACCGCTGAATTGAAACTGGACCGCCACGTGCGATCTGTGAACTCTACCGGACTGAAAACTTGGTGTGAGCAACATCCAGTGACTATGAGTTTAAGTCCGATCGTGTTCAGCCAGGGGACCTTCCGAAATGCTCTTTTGGATCGAAACAGTCCATATTTGGTTATAACCCAAGTATACTTTGTTCCTAAGTCTAAAACGGTGAGGTTTTAGCCTATATAAGGGCCTTAAATCCTCACATATCTCACCCATCCAAATTTGCTAGAAACCCTAGCTAGAGAGAGAGAGATTGTGAGAGAGTAGTGGGAGAGAATTCCCGCCACTTGCTGCAGCTTTTGAACGTGCCAAAGCACCGCACTCCTATGACTTTCCTGATGATTTTCAACATACTTCTAGGTAAGGAAAACCCTAACTACTTGTTGATTTAGGATTCTATTGATTCAAATAGCAAAGTAGCTTATACATCTTGTGCATTAGGTCGCCGCTACGCTGTTGACGAAGCGTATACGATCTATTCGAAACGATACACGTCTAAGGCGAATGGTGCGGATTTTAGACGCTTTGATTGACTGATTTCAAAGCTTTCAATGTCGTTTAATAGTAGATTATCGAAGAGAACGCCGTTTGACATGTAGAACATGCTGTACGTTTTTCGTTTCGTAAACGTATGGAAAATATGAGATTTAGGGCATTTTAGTCATTTGTAGGAAATACTGTTTACATCCACATGTTGCTGAAATGTTTGCCATGGTTATTTGTCATGTTAGGATATTAGGAATGCGTGCATGATCTATTTGGCGAAGAGATTCGTCAAAATGCGCACTTTGAGTCGACATACGCTATTTAGACTAAAGTGTGTAGGCTAAGTGTTTGTATAAATGTTTGTATTAGTATGTACTGTGTAGATGGTGTTGTGAACGAGTTTTGAGATTGAATTCTCAAGTAATATGCTGATGTAAATGATTTTCATCATGTTGGTTATATGTATTGATTTCATTATATATATGAAATGCATGTGTTGGATGATTTTCTTAAGTTGTATGTTATAACATGTGCTAACATGCTTACATTATTGTATTTCATTTCTGTTACTCTCATATGATTACTGATGTTGATATTCAAGTGTTTGGGGCTATACGTTAGTCCAGGCAGTCGGTAATGGATTGAATTCGTGGTTGGCTTTTATTTGCCACGAAGGACGCATCGATGAACGTGAGTCGTGTTTTGAGTTGGCGGCAGTGGTTAGGCCACACAAAGTATTTCATGCACTTCATGTCGTTCAGCTTGATATGCGCTCGTACTAGTTGAGCCCGTCAAGTAACCCGACTAGCCATTGTATGTTCACCCTGTATGAGTCATAACTGCTTGAACCTACGGTACTGAACTTACCATTGGAAATCCTGTTAACCATGGTACCTTGATCCATAAAGACTCATGAGCCGAGCGTGGTGGTATGGGACACCATGGTCGAGCTATCGGCCTACGTTGGGGCCACAAACCTCCCCGTAGTGACCAGTGAGCACCCTACTCCGAGCAGATTATGGTGGTATGGGACACTATATTCTTGCTGTCGGCCTACACTGATCAGGTGACGAGCCCTTTGTAGTGACCTTGAGTTTATCCGACACCGCATGGGGGTGATGAGTTCTGATGCAGTCTTAAGGATATAACTAGGCCTGTATTGATAAGGTGATGGGGGAGAGGTGCAACGAGTGTGAGCAACAGCCCTGATAGCCCTTGCGGCGACCTACAAATATAACATCGTATGAGATTACTAGGAGTGACGACCCTAGACAGGATTTGTGTTGGAATTGATATAAGCAAGGTACCCTAGTTTTCCAATCCTACTGTATGAAAAGGACTAATAACAACTGGGTAATCATTATCCATATCGCATTGCATGTGCCTGGAAGATGTGGAGCACTGAGGAACATAAGTATACCGTGGGCGTAAGATGGTGCCGTATGAGGGAGTATGTCGGTGAGGACATCCATCATGTCATTTCATGCATGCATTAACAATAGTATCTAGGAATGTTTGATTGACTGCTCTACTATTATCGCGTGATTGATTTGATAACATGCTAATCTTTGCTTTATGATTCCACTGAGTTAATTACTCACTCCCATGTTACGGGACGATGTTTCAGACACCCACCAGACCCTTTTGTAATTGCAGATGATGGGGCGGCCTGCGAGGCGGAGCTGGACTTGATGATGATGAGGAGGATCCCTCCTTTATGCGTGTTCTGATCGACGAGATTACAGGGAGGTTGATTAGATGCCTTGACACTTGTCATTTTATATTTTTGGAGCACTCATGTATATTCTTTTCTTTCCATTTTTGGAGTATACATATATTTAATTAACCTGGTAACCTGTTCACACTCTGGAGACTTACAATTATTTATGTATTTTATGTATTTATCACAGTCTTCCGCTTGCTAATTTAACTGTATCTGGAGTATGATATGCTGTTTTGGCTTAGTCTCAATCTTGTTTAATGCCATTCTACAGACAATATGCATTTATCATTATCTATTTTGCATAAGTGATGTTCTGGAACTCGGGAGTTGGGTTTCTACCTGACCCCCGATTTTCGGGGTGTTACACTTTGGAAGTTTTCATGGCATCTGTAAAGCCACACGTTATGGCTATTGGAATTTTCACAATTTTCACATGTTGTGGCTGGTGGTGATGGAAAACCTTTGTTAGAGGGCTACACAAATGCAGATATGACAGATGACATAAACTTCAAGAAGTCTACATCGGGGTTCATGTTCACGTTTGTAGGGGGAGCGGTTTCTTGGCAGAGCAAGCTATAGAAGGTCATAGCATTGTCGATAACAGAGGCCGAGTGCATTGTAGTCACAGAGGCATGTAAAGAGATGCTTTGGATGAAGAAGTTCCAACAGGAGCTTAGCCTGAAGCAGGAGCCGCACGTGCTGTACACTTGAGCAAGGCTTTGCTCAAGGGCAAGTTTGAGGTTTGTAGAAACCAGGCTGGCTAAAAGAATGTGAATTCCTCCTGAGTTAGAAAGGGAGAGATTTGATGGGATTTTCCTCCTCAGTTTAGAGGAGAGACAGTGCAGCGGGTTGAAAATTCAGAATATTTCACCGCTCTACTCGACCGGTTGAGTGGGATGCTCGACCGGTCGTGGGTGGCACTCGACCGGTCTAGTGGGGCTTGACTCAAAGTCTAGCGAGCATCTGATGAATTTTCTCCGGGGTGCTCAACCGGTCGAGTGGGCCGCTCGACTGGTCAAGGACTCTGCTCGACCAGTCAAGGTTATGCAAATTCGAATCCGGATCTTGTGTGGACTAAGAAAATCTGAGGCAGTTTCGTAAGAGGTGTGAAAGGGAGTTGCCTTAATTATAAATAGGGGTGCCTAAAACTTTTTTAGGTAATGTAAGAGGGTTTCCTAAAGCTTTGCAAGGGTTTGCTAAAGAGTTTAGGGCTATCAAAGGTGAGAGAGAGAGAGAAAGAGAGAGAGGAAGCTTGTGGAAGGGAGGTTCTGCTCGTAGAGGTAATCTACTATGCACTCGACATCTCAGCGCTTCTACGTCCTCGTGATCGGTGATATCTCTCCATTTTTCTTTTATTCTCTTATTATTTATCCACTCCTGGTGAGTGAAGAAGGTTGTAACGTTCTACTTCATAGTGGATTGTTGATCTGGACAAGGTCCCATGGTTTTTACCTCTTCGAGGGTTTTCCATGTAAAAATCTCTTGTATCCTGTGGTTTGTGCTTTGATTTATTCATTGCTTTATTATTCCATAATTCTGGTTTGATTTGGGAGGCTAGATCCTAAGGTTTTGTAAAAGGCTCCCAACACATCCAAAATTTTAAAATTTCAATTTTAAGTCTGGACAATGGTAATCATTAATCATCTAAACCTTTCAAACTAATTAAGGTTGGCTACATGAATCATGTTCTACTATTCCACCCCATCAAGGGCCATAATAGTCAATAAAGATTAAAAAAAAACCTAAATCTCAAGAATATTGATGCACAAGAACTTACAACTAGAAGACTAAAGTAACAAACAGGAAATTGCCCATTAAAAGCAAACAAAACCAAACAGAAGCGGTACAATGGCCTCTTCATCACGTACCATTATATCCACCCCACAAGCAAACAAGGAGCATCATCGATGCCGATGATAAGGCAAGGGTAAGGGCCTGCTTCCCTGCGCATGTTATATCCACAAAGTCCAACAAGATTCTAGTTTTCTTTATGATTGATTGCATGGTTTACGTGTAATGTCATATTAAAGGAAGTCCCTAATCTATTGGATGCAACTTGCATAATTACTTGATTGAAAATTGCAGTATTTTCTTTGTATTGAGGATAAAACTATTTATTCAGGGTTCAAGGTCTTGTTTGGATATGCCTTGGATTTAGGAACGATAACGAAACTTGTTTATTTTGTCCCATGCAATTGTTTTCCATTGAGTTTGAGAAATACCAACAATGTACCATGGATGCATTAAATGATCCATTCTAGAAAATGCACCCTAAAATGAGAATGGGATGTTAACAACCCAAAGCTTACGATCACACCAAAGATCCACCCCTGAAATGAGAATGCAATGATAACAACCCACAACTTATGATCACACCTAAAATTCACCCCAAAACGAGAATGGGATGCTAACAACCCCATGACTTGTTATTACGCTATCCTCTCTGACACTGCAGAAGTTGCATTGGAAATTTTGTTATGAATGATTGAGGAAAGTTTATTGCTGCCTTTTTCTTATTTCATCCAAATCTGGACAAGCCATTTGACTAAGATCACTGCTTTATTTTCGGGAAGCCAACTTGCAATTGAATAGAGATAACCTGCCCACACATCAAAGGTAACTTCAATATCGCCATATAGAAACTTTAAAGAGGACCTAAGGAAATACGAACAGGTGATGACAATTCAAAATTAACAGCACATGGATTGCATCATGGAAGGCATATCACATACAACATAAAAGTAGTGCTGCAGCCGATCCCACGATAGCTATGGAACCAAGCCATTGTACCGAGCGAAATTTGTAAAAAATGTTAGACATAGGCCAGTGGGGCCCATTGGTGGGCAATCACTCGATAAGTTGGATAAGTGCTTATGTTAGCCGAGTACTCCAAATCGGGAGTTAACTCCATCCGATGTGGTCATGCGGACTAGGAAGACATTGCAAAACTTGGGTTATTGAGTACTAGTTAGGTGGTCACTTACTACTTTAACACTTGTGAGAAGATTACGGTGATCTATCTGGTCCCACGCCTTTCATTCTTTTGATTACGATGTTTGGCTTTGATTATTATTAGGAGAGTTAGATGGATAAATTTTTTTTGCCTATCCCACAATGTGATTGAGTGGTAGATGTTGGACATAGGCCAGTGGGGCCCACTGGTGGGCAATCACTAGTGGTTGGGTCCCATGAGTTTAGGCCTCTTCCGGCCTCTTCTGTTAATCGATGGATTTCAAATTCAAGTTTGAATTTGGATTTAAAAAGAGGAGATAGGGATAACACTAGATAATTCCTGGTCTCATCCAAACTCCCCATCCTTTCCTATAAATATGATAAGACTCTCTCGTGAAAAGATATTAAGGAATAACGAGAGTAAAAAGAGGAATAATGGTATATAGAAAATTTTCTGTTAGGCTTGTCCTTGGGATGATTTAAGCCATAAATCGTAATCCGGGGCCATTTATACTGTAGAATCAGAGGGTTGATTAGACCCATCTGCTCCAGTAGTGGTTAGGTAGACTGCTATATCTGTACCGTTTATCTTCAGCTTTGTGGAGGTTCCATATCGTGTAGACCGTCAGATCTTGAGGGCTCATTCTTCCGCACTTCCTATAAAAAAATACTGAACAATTGGCATGATTATCTATATGGAGATGCATCTTCTTGCTTTTTTTAAATTACCATAGCTTCTTTTTTTTTTAATCCATGAAGAAAGGAAAGAGGTTGGTTTCTCTTGGATGATTTTTTTTTTTTTTTTTGTTTTTGTTTTTTTTTTATTTTTCTAGCAGTCTAATGCTTATACATGTTACTTTATTCAAATAATAACAACGTAGATTCATGTTTTCCATGCATCCATGGACTGTATAATCAGATTTTTCAATTCCTCCTTGACGTGTGTGAATTTCACTCATTCTATAATGATATGGTCGTGGCTTGATGATCCAGACCGTTGATATGATGGGCTCTGCTGTGAACGGAGGATTGCCTAAATATCTCCCAGATTGTGAGATACTATTCTTTTGATCAGAAACACACAAGCAGATGGTTATAAGAAAATAAAGAAGAATCAGGAGGATACTACACCAAAATCGTCATTTAGAAATGGTTTAAAACCATTCCTAAATACTTTAGGAGCGGTTTCAAACCGTTCCTAAATGAGGTATTGCAGAAAAACAGGAACGGTTCGGAACCATTTTGGGTACCGTTTCAATTTTTAGAAAAGGAAATTTAGGAACGGTTTTAAACCGTTCTAGTGCCAACGGTCAGATTTTAAGAATGAAATTTCAGGAACAATTTTAAACTCTGTATTTTTTATTTTTTTTTTATTTTTTTTGTTTTTTAAAAAAACCTAGAGAAACTTCATTGATGGAGATCCAATGATTACATCTATTGCATCCTTTTTTTAAAGCACATACATCTAAACCTCAACTGTAAGATTATTTACAAAATATAGAAAAAGAAAAGAAAGCAGCCGAAGACCATCCCAACAACAAAACCAAAATTACAAATTTGAAGAAATTTTTAAAAAATCCATTAGATAAGAATTACATAGTGGGACCCAAGCATTCATCCCAACCCAATCAATCTTTTTTTAGAGTTTTAAAGCTTCCTCAGACTTCTTAGGCAAGAGAACAGAGTTTATGTTTGGCAAAACACCACCACTTGAAAGGGTCACACCAGCTAGCAATTTCCCAAGCTCCTCATCATTTCTGACAGCCAAAAGAACATGCCTTAGAATGATGTGGGACTTCTTATTGTCTCTAGCAGCATTCCTAGCTAGCTCCAAAACCTCAGCTGCCCAGTACTCGAGAATAGTAGCCGAATAGACGGGAGTTCATGCAAGCTTATGCCATCAGCCTGTAGTAGTTGAAAGATCATTAGATAAAATACAAAATCGTAGTTGCTGAAAAGTATTATTCTCATAATACAAAAGGATTTATGCATACCGGGGTAGATACGATGTTTCTGTCAACAATCTTCTAAGCATTGTAAGCATAAGATTTGGACATCTAAGTAACATTAATTAGTGTATGCTAGAGATGCAAAGACACGACTCTTTCAGGTTGTAACACCCTAAATTTTTGCCAACCTAGAGTTAGACGTCCTTAGGCAATGAGTTGATCATAATACCTTAATTGACTTCTCAGAACTCAATCCTAAAGCCTAAAATTCCATTTCAACCCATTTCCTTCAAAATCTCACCTTTCACCACTTTATTATTCAAATTTCTCAAAGTACTTTCATATTAGAAATAACTCCTAAGGTTTAGGTGATGAAGAACCATAATAAAATTAAAATTTACTATGAATATTGAATAATTAAATAAAATGGGTTTTGGACCATTAGTCTTATGAAATCAGACAAAATAAATAGGTGATTTGGATAGAGCAGCTTCTCTTACCTCAAAATTATATATTGCATATTGAACAACTCATTCCAGTTTACAAAATACATCCGTTTCAAATATTGAATTGGCGAAATCACATCAAATGGACTCGGGGGTCCAAACGACGCAAATCGGGGAGACCCAAGGTGGGTCCCGCACATTCCCGGCACCCCAGGGGGGGGAGGGCATTGCCCCTGGGGGTCACCCCAGGGTCCAGCGGTCGGCGAGGACCTCGCCGATTCCGTGAGGCCTCGCCACCTGGCGGGCAGCAGCGGGTCGGGCGGCCCATTTTCGGCCATTTTCTGCACTTTTTTTCAACTTCAAAAAGTCATCTCCCTCATTATAACTCTGATTTAGGTGATTCAAAAACCAAATTAAAGATAAATGAGTCTAGTTTCATATAAAATAAGTGAAAAATATAAAAAAAATAGTTAATATAGTTAAAAGTATGTCATTGTGACAACTATCCAAAAATCATTCGTTGGACAGTTGCTGCTTCTAGAATTTTTAGAAAATTTCTACAATAGAAAATCTCATGAAATCTAGTAGAGATGAATTAGAATTGATGATCAACTACTAAAAAAATAATAAAAATAATATACTAATTAAAAGTGCCAGAAAGGGGCGTAGAACTGTCCTAGGACCATATTTTGTCGTAATTAGGGCGTAATTTAGTTAAGTACTAAACTGAATACTCAGTAGAATTAGCTTGAACTACTTTAAATATGAAATACAAGACCTAAAATGAGTATAACCACTAATTCTACATTACCTAGAAACCTAGGATTAACTCTAAACCAGTTGCTATCGGGAGCACACTGAAACTCCTTATCGAACCTGAACCGCGCGTCGGAAGTCCGATTACTCCAAAACCATACGGTTATGACCGCCTTGCTGGAATTGATAACTACCTCAGAAATCAAGTCCTAATAGTACCCAAAAATGTACAACTTGAGCCCGGAGCGAAGTGTGTAAGAAACGCAAATATCTTTAGGAAATGAACTGAAACTTAAGTGAATTGAGTCGGTTCGCTTGTGGGCCGAATCTAAGGATTCAAACCATTAGAATCTAACCCAATTACACCTTCAGATCAGGAAAAATGTCTCACACATGTCAGTGCACTTGTGTGGCCCTGATCAAGTGTTGGTGACCGTTGAACTGAAACCGGTCCACCACGGGCGATCTGTAAATCCAATCGGACTGAAAACTTAGCTTGACCTGGATCCAATATCAGGGAGCTTAATTCTGACCGTGTTCAGCAAAGGGGCCTCTGAAACAGCTCCGTTGGATCGGAACGAACGTTATTTGGTTATAACCTAAGTATACCTTGGCCTTAGGGCCATTTCCATCAGTCTTGGGCCTATATAAAGGCCTAAACCCTCCCCTTTTATATTCCATACGAATTCTCTAAAACCCTAGGAGAGAGAAGAGAAGAAAGAGAAGGAAAGAGAGAGAAAGTGTGAGAGAGAGTTGGAGTTTATTCCTGAGATTATTCCCTGCTGCTCCACGTGCAAAAACCGTCCATCTGTATCACTATACCGGCGATTCCGATTCTGTACTTGGATAAGAAATCCTAAGTCTAATTTGGTTTAGATATTTAAATAGTGTAAGTGATGAAATAGCTAACCTATTTCATACTATAGGTAGTCGTCGTGCCGTAGACGAAGACTTAGTGTTGAAACTGAGTTCGTTGCGAGTCTACCGGCGAAAGGTGTGGACTATAAATATTTAAGTTATAGTTTTCAAGGCTTTCAATGTCAGTAATGGTTTATGACTAACTTGATTGCTGTCACATGTGTTTAGATACGAAGTTTTCTATATATTACATATAGATATAAGTTATGTGGATTTATAATGCATTCCATGTGTTTGTTGAAATGCTTGAATGGGTATGAAATTATGATTCATGCTTGCCATGTTCATTGACTAACAATACATGATTGTTATACGTATGGTGAACCCCTTGTAAAGGGATTTTCTATAATACCTATTATAACTACTATATTATGTGTATAATATAGGTGTAGTGTTTGATAAAATGCTTGAGTATGAAAATACTTGTTTAAATGTGTAAGATAAGGGTGTTGAGATGAGATTCTTAACTCCATTATCCATGGTGATAAAATCCTTTATTAACCTTTTTTTTACTACTATGTAAAATAAGGATGAAATGTTATTTTGCGATATTTGTATAGCATGTGTTTATTAAATTGCTTAGAGTAAGATTTATATTGCTTTTAGCTTTCAAATGCTGTTCTTAGTCAATACATGTGTATACTATTATTTGTATTGTGTTGGGGCTATGACGTAGTCCAGACATTCGGTAACGGTCTGTGGTCGGTGGTCGAATTGTTTAGCCACGATAGACACGTCCTATGAATCTGAGTCATACGCTGCTTGTCGGCAGTGGTTAGGCCACGTGAGTTGCTTATGCGCTCCATGTCGATCGGCTAGACGTATGCTCGTATCAGTCAAGCTTGTCAAGTAACTCGACTGGCCCAATGTATGTTCACCATGTATGGATGCTACTGCTTGAATCTAAGGTACTAAACTCACAAGTGAAAATCCATTTTAACCTTGGTCCCTTGATCTGCTAAGACTCATGAGCCGGGCATGGTGGTATGGGACACCGTGGTCGAGCTGTCGGCATACACCTGGGTGATGAGCCCACCCGTAGTGACTAGTGAGCAACCCAGACTTGTAAGCTGAATGTGGTGGTATGAGACACTGTATTCGAGTTGTCGGCTTACACTGATCAGGTGATGAGCCCTTTGTAGTGACATCAAGTTTACTCTGAGACTACGTTGAGGCGACGAGTCTTTCTGTAGCCACTAGAGTATAAACTAGGCCTACACTGATCAAGTGAGGAGCCCTTTGTAGTGACCTAGAACCATAATATCGTATGGGATTTACTAGAACTGACGACCCTAGAATGGATCATTGTTTGGGAATTGATATAAGGGATGTACCTTAGCTTCCTAATCCTGCTGTACGAATAAACCTAAGTAAGAACCTGGCTAATCATGTGCATGCACTGCACTGCATGTGCTTTGGCGAGGAAGAGCACTTTCAGAAGTTTATCATGCGCGTCGTGAGATGAAGACTCTGAGAGAGTGTAGGCGAGGGTATGCATCATTAATACATCTCATTTTTGCATTAATCAGAGTACTCAAGAATACTTGATTGTACTGCTTTATTATTACTACTTAATTAAATTGATAATATGTTAACCTTTGCTTTATTATTCCACTGAGTTGTTCAGTCACTCCCACGTTATGAGACAGTGTTTTAAACACCCACCAGACCCTATTTTAGTTTCAGATGATGGTGATGCATATGACACGGAGCCGGACTTTTATGATGATGAGGATTTCTCCTATATGTAGTATCAGGCAGGTCTATTAGACCAGGTTCTAATCGATGAGATTACAGGGATGCTGATTAGATGCCATTACACTTGTTATTTTTCACCTTTGGAACACCCATGTATCTTCATTTTTTTCATTTTTGGAGTATACATGTATATATTTAACCTGGTAACATGTTCACACTCTGGAGACTTACAACAGTTCATATATTTTATATATCTATCATAGTCTTCCGCTTGCGTAATTTAACTGTCTCTAGAGTATGATATGCTGTTTTGGTATAATCCCACTTATGAATAATGCACTAATACGAACGACATTCAATCATCATTATCTATGTTACATAAGTGATGCGTTGGAACTCAGGAGCTGAGCTTCTGCTCGACTCTCGATTTTTAAGGCATTACATAGGTACACCATATGTACAGGAATGCTTACTACCAGCTTGAAGATGCAACTAATCAGACATTTTCATTTTCCAGCTGATGGCGAGAGACACAATGATGCAATGCACCTGGTCAATTCAAGGATCATGCTCGCTTACCATTGTCATCCCCATGCAAAGGCATGTACGACACATGACCTACAACAAATGAAAACCAACAACATCACAAATTATGACACAGCAATCCTAGTTGTGTAAAACATAATGAAGAAGAAACATGTGGACTGAATGTTAAAGATCAGTAGAATGAAGTAATGACCCAATATAAAACTTGTGCTTGAACAACACTCCATTTAAAAATTTTCATGTTGGGTGCACATGTCAAAATCCATAGTGGCAAACAATAAATACACATCAGAACAATAAATCAACTTGAAAACTTTTGGCAAGGTAAATTCATCTTAAAGATTTTGTTGTGCAGACAGGCACCGAAACGGTGGTCGGAGAACTTGAAAGCCTTTATTTTATCTTTTATTCTTACATTTGGCTCTATTTATATAATTTTCCATATTTATGTAGGCATGAATTTGGTGTAGTGAGTAGAAGTTTGCAGGTTGCAGGAGGCTGTAAAAGCCACATGGTATTTTATTACCTGGTCCCAGCCCAGAGGAGTAAGGTGGGCATCAAAAAGTGCGTGTGAAAAGTAGGCATCATGATTCTTTTCGCCTTCTACATTGTGAATCCCATTTAAATTGCAGATGGTAAAAACCACAAGTTGGTAAAGGAAAAAATAAATTATCACTACAAATAAAGGGGATACATTATTTCAATACAAGGCAACCAAAGCAGGTTCAGTACAAGGTTACGGTCCAAGCATCAAACATAAAGTGCATTAAGCACAAAAGGATTAAAAAAATACAACATGATGAGACGGAGGCAAGCGTCTTTACCGAAAAATCTGTTCAACCACATGAAGGATTTGACACCAAGATTAATTTTCTAGAGAAGCTTTGATTTGTCTGCAGTGATATTACCAGCCAGGTCAAAGGATTTTATGATCCGTTATGGAAATCATTTTCCTACAAAAGATGTTGATTTGTTACAAGAGTTTAGTGTAAAACATGTCATGAAATTCCATCTGCTAAAATTGAGTGGAAATAAAGAAGAAAAGGTGGAATAAAGATTAATATATGGTGCAACGATAATCTTAAACCAAACAAGAAGAGTATTGCCTGTTGAAATGTCCTCACACTGTATTGAAATAACCATGGCAAAGTAGTGCAAGCAAACATTAATTCATTGAAAACATATGATAGAGAATCCCTCCTGAATGGGGATTCAAATTGGTAGGTATGACTGATTGATGAGTCCATAGCCTTCCAAAAATAAATAAATTTGAACAGCTCCATAGTCTTCAAAATGATAGCTTCTTATATAGTACCCATTTGGGAATGAGATCCTGCAAAATTAGGCAGGCCCCATAACCTCCACATCAGATTCTATTACACAAAGGCAGTTTTCCTGCATAATCACAATTAGAGCTTAAGTTGGAAAAAGAAACTAAATGATTGAAAATTGTGATTGAAAGGAGAAAAGAGCTGTAGCACCTTCAAACCTGACATGGAGGGCATGGGTTGTCAAAATTGTGATTAGAGCTTAATCCTGATTCTACAGGATCCCTGTCCAAATGATAGAAGCATGATTTCACATGAGCCAAAACCATGTCATATAATATTCTTATAATAAGCAGCACCAAAGTCACAAGGGTGGGTATTTGGACTATTAGAACTTACATTAGACGCATTTTTTTTGGCAAATGTGATGCTTGGTGGTTGCCCCAATTGCTTGTTGTGGAATCTTCATAGAAGAAATAAAGGTAGTATATGAGCAAAGTTTTTTTCAGCATAGCATATCCAACCTGGATGCATAGAAAGATTATTAAATTGAACAATAGTTCATGAAACGACTATAGTATAACCATAATGAAATGATAATCATGAAGCAAGTAACAATGTGTAGAACTTTTTTTTTCAGAAAACCCATCTCAAATTCAACCGGGCTTGCCATAGAAATCCTATAAGCCAAAAATCTAGGAGATACTTTTTATTCTCAATATTTCTACAAACATCCAAATGAAACATAACACAATTGAAACAAAAGAGAAATGGTAAAGATGATAGACTTATAAGTTGCTTCCATCGATGTTGCATTGTGAATGCTAGCATGATAGTCCTCTTGAACATTGACCTGAAAAGTATGCAGTATTAAAGTTCAAAGATCAAACTAAAAGAGAGAATCTTGGTACAAAAAATAAAATAAAATGTTCATTTCATGAGGAACTCTTGCAACAAAAATAAGAAGCATGAGAAAAAATTCCAAGTAAATCCAGTAGATTTTCAGGTGAAAGAGGAAGACAGAAGCATTACTATTCATAGTTTTACCTCATTTAACTTTTCCCACACCAGACTAGGCTGATTTGCATAACCTTCGTCAGTAATTAAGATGTAGAGTTCACCATTGAACTGCAAAACAGGGTAGGAAACAGTTTAATTTCCTGTAACATGACGCTAATTGAAAATGGGAATAGTAAAATTTTTGCAGTTGGTTTCTTAAAAGTGTCATATAGTATCTTTGATTCCTAAATGAATAGAAGAATCAATTGAAATAGTATGGTAGGGCTATAACTGACCTTAAACATAGTACTGAAGTGATTGTTACGGAAAACAACACAAAGTTCACGTTCATTCAGACCTCCTTTTAGGCATGACGGGCTGAAAAAACAGGATCCTTATAAAGTAACGTAGTTCCAAATGGAGGCTCATGATTGGAAGAAAAATGGGTGTTACAAGCCAAAAACGGTGTGCGTTCCCATATGTGGCAACTGGCTATTTCTCGAAAAGTTTTGAATCAGCTCCTCTGAAAGCAGTGGAAAAAGAGTTTTTCCAATAGCTTAAACACAATGCAAAGGATACACTAGAAAGCCCAACCATATAGAGATTTTTTATTTTTTATAACCTTCTTTGGTTCTGTTAGTAAGCAGCCTATCAAAATCATCTTGCTTAATAAGAGCCATTTCACTTTGGTGCATGGGATTTCGATCTGGTTTCAGAATCAGTTAATCTCCTTTTAAGAAATTCACATGGTCTTTGGAAGTGTAGCATTTAGATGAATCATCTTTGTCAGTGAGAGGTAAAGGACCTGCTAGGAGAAGGTTGTTTTCATCTGAACTTGTAGATGGACTACATGTGTGAGATAGCTTATCTAATGGCAAGGGTCTCTTAAGTTCCTCTTTCAAAGAATCACATGCATCAAAGCCAACTCTGTCCATTGCGCCAGTTCTTGTTTTCACAATGAAACCAACAGAGTTGGAACAATCTCCAGATTCATCACAGTTTGACTGATCAGGGTAACTTCCACTAGAAATCTTGGAAAGTGGAGTATCAGCCCCCCTAACAATGATTTCTATAGATAATACATCGTTGTTACAATTACTGGATGCATTGCAGTCTTGTGAACTATTAAATTCTGGCTTAAGGGATCCTTGATACTCATCATCATTGTGCCCCTGCAAGGAATCTTCAAGAACTCCAGATATCAAAATTTCAGTGTCATCAAATGACTCATCGAATCCATAATCTAGACAATCATATAATGGAGCACAAGGATGTTTATAGTAATCTCTTGACAATTCCAGCACTCTATTGAGTTCCTCTTCTTCTTTTGTGTCTCCTCTTTTTGTGACTAAAATTGGAGTATCATCAAACAATTTAGCTCCTAAAAAGCAAAGAGAATAAACTCCTAAAGTTACAGTTTCTGTCAAAATAAAATCAATGGAATCTTCTCCAAGACCACCCTTACCAACCTTCCCCAGCTGCATTCTTTGTTTCAAGGGAAACAAGATGCTCCACAAGAGTATCATAGCACTTTGATCCAATCGCAGCTAAAAGATCAGAATCCTGATTTGCATCAATATCAAATTTCCCAGTGAGCTTAACGAGAGGTGATCAATATGCCAAACCAAAGAAATCATTGTCCCTCTCAGGTAACGGTCGAAAATTTTGAAATGAAATCGGTTGGGAAGAATCGCACCTGCATTGAAGAAGTCTCCTCCCTCTCTCAGTCGACTTGTCCCTCTCCCATCGAGCTTCCGCAAGGTACGAAACCCCTTCTCTCTTCTGCGTTTTCCTTTCTTTCTTTTCTTTCCTTTATTTATTTATTTTTTCCTTTTTGCGTTGACGGAGGCAGTTGGGTGAGGTGGTGTGGCTATTGCAGATGATCTGTGGGGCCTACCTTATTGTATTTATTTTATCCATCCCGTCCATCCATTCTTTTGGATCATTTTAGGGCTTGATTCCAAAAACGAGGGATATCTAAATCTCAGGTGAACCACACCACCAAAAACAATAACGATTAAAAGTCCACCCTCGAAATATTCATGACTGATCCTAGTAAGATTTCTTGAGTCTTGATGGCCCATGTAGTTGTCACGGCTGCTGCTTGAGAGCCTTTGGATTGGGACTGAATTCAGAAGCTTGAGGTCTTGTTTACCCATTTGCTGCACTTCTTGGGTAAGAGGATTTTAATACACCAAAAAAAAAATAAAAAAATATTCGCCAGCAATTTTGATGTAGACAGATGGTTCTCTTGCACAATAGGAAAAAGACTGGAGGATTTTTTGAATGTAAATACTAAGGACCTGTTTGGGTTCCACTTAAAAATGAATTCACATCTTTTTAGTCGATCTCTAATTCATATCTTATAATTACATGAACTTGGATTACACTTTAAAATTCAGTTTATGTAATTCACATTTCGGATCTGACGTTAATAGAGATGCAGAACTTGTACAAGCACTTCTGCAGAAATTAGTCTGATATGTGCTCATGCATAGTATCTTTTATGGTCCACCTGTTGATTAGTTTAGCCTAAGAATCGGCAAACTATTCATTTACATGGGCTTAATAAAATGGATTAATTTTATCCCAATCTTTTTTACGTGTCAATCTGATTTTTCAACGATTCTCTATTTCAAACTCTATCAAGCGTGAATATCCAACTTATTACCTGTAATAAAGTTACAGGTTACCCAAACACAAAAACAAAGTTACCTGCAACTAAGTTACAACTTACATCCAAACAGGTTTACCTGTAACTTACTTACACCTGTAAGTAAGTTACATGTAACTTACTTACAACTTAAAAAAGTTACGGGCATCCAAATAGGCCCTAAAATATTGAAGGGAAATGAAACAAGGTGCAAGGCGTATGGACCTTGACAAGATACATAGCCATCACCAATGATAACATCTATTGCATCCTTAAATTGTATGGTGTTTGTTTAGTATCTTCATCATAGATGGTGTTATAACACTATTCTGCCTGGGAAAAATAATGGTTTCTAATACCAAATTGTTACAAGTGTCTGACCTAAGTTTTGAATCTCTCTTATAAAGATGTGAGCTTTTCAAGGTGGGTTGGGTTGCATTGTGAAGAAAAGCTTTTCAAACAGTCAAGCTAGCATGCTCCCTAAACAAGTACAGTCAAACACCAACATGCTAAATGTGCCACTTCAGCATGACAGAGAGATGTGATGTGCACAGGTAGAGAGCAGATGGTTTATACACTTGATTTTTGGTTGTAGTCGATACACATGATCATGGTTCTGTGTCCACCTAAATATGAAAATCATGGGTAGGAAGCTTAACAGAAACATCAATATGATCAAATACATGAACTTAGCGACAGTGCAACTAAAATAGAATCGACTGAATAAGATGTCAAAGCCAAACCATGAAATATAGTTACATCATGTTTAGGCATGTACCCACATCGATTGGTCCCCTTGATTCGCAGGAGCCATTCCTAGATTTTGAGAACCACAATAGTTTTAGGTAATTGATATGGGTCGGAGAAAGGTCAGCAAAATGAAAAGCATCCGGCCGTAGCACCATCAATACTCACCTTCTTCCAGGCTCAGACACCCCCAATCGGCTCTCAAGAATGGCTACAGCTAGAAGATCGCCGACAGCAAGATGGCGACACCGAAGATGAGCTCGGCCACACACCAAAACCCGACGAATCTCCCGATCTGGCACCGTGATGGACCAGCATTTCCTTCAAAGAGTGAGAGGGAGATCGAGAGAGAGGGTCGAGATCGGAAGAGGGAGAGGAAAATCGAGGGAGATCGAGATCGAGATCGAGATCGAGATCGAGAGAGAGAGAGAGAGAGAGAGAGAGAGAGAGAGAGAGAGAGAGGGTCGAGATCGGAAAAGGGAGAGGGAAATTAAGGGAGAGGGAGAGGGAGAGTGAGATGAAGATGGAGATCGAGAGAGAGGGTTGAGATCGGGAGAGAGAGAGGAGATTGAGAGAGGGAGACGACGGTCTGCGAAATGAAGTTTTAGGGCTTCTGGCGTAAGAAAATAGGTTAACTCAACCGGTAGTTTGGGGTAAATATAGATCATCGTACCTCTTGGGCCTTGTAGGGTCTACTGAGAGGTACCTAACTAAATCCATTCCATCCATATGTTTTAAAATAAAATAATAAAACAACATATAAAAAGTAATAAGATCCAATACTCAATTGGGACACACCATTAAAACTGTGGAAATAACAAAATAAGTAACCTTAAATTGAGTACGGTAAAGAACCGTTTCCAACCAAAAGCGGCTTAAAGCGGTTTCTGAACCAAAGTTTCTGCCGTACTAGAACAACATTTTTGGTGTAGTGGGACTCAAGATTGGATGATCACTATCTCCCATGGACATTCACTTCCAATGTGGGGCCCACAAGATCAGTGCTTTGGATAAGCTAAGTATCGCCTGACTATTCACAGCATGGCGAATCAGAATCCGTTAGTTTTTACTCATAAAGAGTTGGGAGGTTGGACAGAATTTTACTCATTACTAGGAATGCTTGAATTATCCGCACAAGGAAATACCAAATGCACTCAATATGAATATTTGGTCTATGTATACAATATCCATGATTGGATGATTGTTAACTGCTCTTGCTCTACTTTTTTTTTTTAACACTATCATTTCATGCACGGATGTAGTTTTTTTTTTTTTTTTAAATAATAATTCAATGGCCCTTTTATGATGGGGCCTACCATATATAACAGATGTTTCCATGGATTGCAAGAGAGATTTGCAAATGATATTAGTTTTCCTCAATAATCATAAGTCTCATCAAAGGTTGTATTCTTCGTGATATGCAATGTTTTATGCTACACATGTTAGGTCTCTTTAAGTGGCCACATTTCCAATCAATGAGCCCCACTAAAATGATAGATATTTGTCGAAAGCCTTTGTCTCATTGACTGTGGACTAGTTATCCTTTCCCTTGCCGATTGTGGGCCAGGACAATGGGTCCCAATTGTTGGGTGAATTGTTTCTTTTAACAAAGTGGGAATAACATCCATATCAAATGGATAGGTCTTAAGGATTTGGGTCATATCACCATCGACACATCATATGAGTTATTTTTGTATTGTTGTGATCACATTAGGCATGCAATCTTCGTACCACACTTTCATATTCTAGATATATGTCATTGGAATTGCTAGTATTTGTAACGGTGATTTATCTCACTTCTTAAAGATTAAATGTTGTGACTACTCTGATATGATATTAGTGGTCGTAATGGACAAGATTTAAGAAGCATTGCCCGTATCATCATTTAATGATAGTGATTTCAAAATTTAACAAGTGCCCATGAGAAGGTTTCAAATAAATGTTTTATTAAATTTTAAAAGATTTTTTTTTCAAAAGTTTAATATTAATTAATATGGCCTAAGCAGGTGAATATAAAATTTTTATTAAGTGGGCCTTATAAATTTATCAAACTTATTAATTGTTAGACGATTTTTATTTGATCATAGTAGTGAATCCAATATAAATTGGGATCGGTTTAGATCATAGTCTTGAGTACATAGGAATTCTTTCAAGTGTGGAGATGTGCGGAGGAGTAATAGAATAGTCACTACAAAAAAAACAAAGCAAAGTCGATGCTGGCGGGTACCTTTGCCGGTGCTAACTAATACCGAGTGCTAGGGAAACAATTCATATAAATATAACATGATAAAACCCTAACGCATATTTTCATCAATCTAGCCCCACCCCGACTCTCTCCCTCTCTCCCCACCCCCATCTGATGTAGAGTGGGTCGCAGACAGTTTCATGGCCAAGATGGATCAGAAAAGGCACGGTCGACGATAGAAGTGATCCGGACCATCAGACCTTAGATCGGGCGTATCTCGCAATCCGGAATGAGTTATCTTACGCAAAATATATGATTTTGGGATAGAACGAGCTACTTTAGCCAACCAACCTGTTAGGCCGGGTTGTGCAGCCCATATTTGCAAAAAATCCTCTGATCAACGGTCGTTTCCTTGTTTTATTTTCATTTTTACTATAAATAGTAACTTTTAGTTTGATTATAACTCTTCATCCGTTTGGCTTTAGGAGTTATGTCCAACATGAAAAGTGCTTAGAATAATTAGGAGAACGGTTTGGTGAAGCCAAATAGGACACTTACTATTTTTGCCAAAAACCTTACGCACTAGTAGACATCATGACCGTCTATAAATAGTAAGTTTACTATTTATAGTAAGTCGCGGATTTTAGGAGTTTTAGTTGTAGTTTGCTTCTGATTTCTTTCCTATTGCTTGGTACCCTTATTTAAAGGGTTGTGGACTCATTTTTATTCATTCATTAATCAATTTTGAATTTATTAGAAATTCTTTCTATTTTCTGCTTTCTTTCCTCTTGGATTCGAGAAGTCTCTGTGAGGAGTCCAGAGAAGTTCCGTGGATTTGGAATAATTATCCTCTTGAGAAAGACGGTGCTTGACCTCACGTCCGTCCCTGC
The DNA here is from genome assembly GCA_037074715.1 of Magnolia kwangsiensis. Taxonomy (NCBI): domain Eukaryota; kingdom Viridiplantae; phylum Streptophyta; class Magnoliopsida; order Magnoliales; family Magnoliaceae; genus Magnolia; species Magnolia kwangsiensis. Next base: position 117,010,864 of record CM073572.1, on the reverse strand, counting down.
ATCACCATCTCTCTCTCTCTCTTCTCCTTACCCCGATTCTCTCTCTCTCTCTCTCTCTCTCTCTCTCTCCATGGCTACCACTTCAGCAACTCCTATTTTCTCTGCTCTGAAAATCTCTTCTTCTTCTTTCAAACCCCTCTCCATCCCTTCAAATCCCTCCAAAATCTCTCATGCCTTACAGATGAGAATTTCTCAAGGGAATCACTATAATCTCCATACTTCTCATTATACCCTCAATCACCCAAGCTTGAGAGGTTGAGGTCGACTCTTACTTGCATCCCTCACCGTTCGATCCATCTTTCATTCTCTTCAAGGCCACTCCAAAGATACTCCTGCGCTACGTGTAGGTACCGACATTTCCCTCTTCCCTTATTTTCACCACATTCCATTATAAGGTCAATTTGGTAATTTATTATGTAGGCCACTTTGTGGATGGTGCAGTAGTTATCCAGCATTTCACTATAAGGTCAATTTCGTTATTCGTGATCAAGATCGTCCAAATTGTGGGCCGCTTTGTGGATGGTGTATTAGCTCAGGAATGGAATTAATTAGATAATCTTGATCCCTACCGCCATATTTCACCTATGGAATTTAGATTCTTGGGGATTTTATTTTAATCGCCCTGGGTGACATCCATCGATTGGGTAATGGGGTTCATCTGATCAGTGTGGTTTTTGGATGATGGTCCATCCACAGTTGGCCTTGCAATTTTGGTGGTTTGGATTAGCGTGAATGTAGTGTTCAAAATATTGGTATCACTACAAGTTTCGCTGGCCAAGGATATGGAAACAATATTGATATCGTCGATAATATAGTTGATAAACGGAAATGCGGGGAAATATGGGAAAAATGGTAGAATTTTCAGCGAAACTTCAGGAGATGTTAAAATGAACATATTTGTATATTTAGAAATTAAAAAATTAGAAAAAGAATACACACATAACAAGTTTCAATTTAATGGGGCCTTAAAAGCATGTATTGTTGTAAGAAATCAGTCCAACCATCCCATATGACATATTCAACCATCCAACCTTCCATCCAAACAAACATCGATATTGCAAAATATCAACACATGATATTTCACCGAGAAATCATCAACAATTGAAAATGAAACAAAAGTTATGGTCTCAATATTGTGCATGTTGTGATATTAATAATATCGAGATATTATCAATGACAAATTGAACACTACATACAACCATGTGCCCATGGAAAAAAGTTGAAATAAAAATTTACTATTGAAATATCATTAAGACACTTATGATACAAGCATTACCTAGAATTTATGTAGTCAAAAATATTGGTGATACATTGGCGATATTGATACAATAGCAATACAAGTGACACCTAGAATTTACATAGTTGAAAATATTAACAATTACATTAGCGATATTGATACGTTGGTGATACTTAGTGATACATTGCTAATACTTAGAATTTTGGATACTACCGGCGTTATCGATATTGCTACCAGTGTTATCAATATTGATGAGCTGGAGATACAGATAATATCAGAGATAATTCAAACACTGCGTGAATGTACACGTTCTATATCATTGATGTGTCACTTAGGTCACTTATTTTCGATATGTAGTGTGCTCTCACCTTAGTAAGGTGTTCTTCACACCTCCACCACATATGAGGTTACCTTGTTTGATTGCATCTGTTAAACTGGCGGACCTATAGATGCACGAAGCATGAAGTGAAGAGGCAATGGATTTGGGTGTGGAAGTGTTTATTTCAAAATGGTAGCGAGTATAAACAGCTAGGACACTTGAGTAGAGTGTGAGTCTGAATCACTATCCAAAGTGGAAGTGGAACCTGGTTAGAAGGATTGTCCAACTATAAACCCCAGGTTTCTCACCATGCATGGACCATGGTTCAAAATTTCCACTGATTGGAGGATTGGATACAACCAGCGAGCATAGCCTGCAAGTGAATAGTGAAATCTAAATGAGCAACAATGCACATTTTACACTAAAAAAAGTCTATTAAGTGGGTGGTTGGGTGTGTTGGTTCCTTCATTGTTTTATAAACTTACAGATCAAACAAAATCTCGGGTGGAAGTCACCACCTTAAGGGAGGGAGCAAGGGAGGGCGAAGTGGGCGGTTAGGATCGTCTGGTCCATTGCATACATATATGGTCTTTATATGTTTGTGCTTCACAACTTTCCTAATTTAAATTTTCTTTGTTGATATATGTGTGGACATGATTTTTAAAATTTTTAAGTTTATGACTTCTTGGCTGTTTATATGATGTTTGTGTTTATATGAATGAATCCTTTCACACCGTTTATTGATTTGATAATGTGTCAGAAACTAGGAAGCATTCATTTGGTTGTGCTAACTTAAATTCAAATTATTCATAGTTTTTTGCATAAGTTTTGGTCAATTTGTAATTATTGAGGTCATTTCTATAGCCTAGATTATCATTTTCTGTAGCCTAGATTATCATAGTTTAGCTGTAGCCTAGCTTTGTACTCATTTGGTTGTGCTAACTTAAATTTGAATTATCCATATGCTTTATTTAGTGGTCATGAGAGTCATGAGACAATTTAAAATCTGATTCTATTTTTCCCCCCCTTTTGCAGGCATGTCTTGGATTCTCGGACTACTGCTCCCCTAACTCTTTTTATGCTAGAGGTGTTCTATTGATCACATCTCAACTTCTGCCTATGATAAATGGAGCCAAATTTTCTCAAATGTTTTTTAATCTCTTTCAGGAGATTCTTAATTCACCAAGATTGACTTCTAGGCTTCGGGCTTTTGATTTGATTCTAAACGTTGGAGTTCATGCCCAATTACTGGAACCCATGTTACCTGAATACACTCCCACAATTGACGAAGAGGAGGAATCTTCTTAAGAATCGTATCGTAGAAATGTAGCAAAGAAGGAGACAATAGCAAAAGAAAATATAGAGCCTGACAAGAAGGACAAGAGATCCTCAGTTATTGATAATTTCGAGTCATGGTTTTTGGAAATGCTGTATGAGATTCTTCTTGTTGTTATTCATGTATTCCTAATTTTCTGTTTTACAAGCTCCGCTTCATTGTATCAAAATCATTCCTCATGTCTGCTGACCTCTTTTATTTAACCATTGGCTTACAAAATGCATGAAAAATCCTACTATGATGTCTGCATCTTCAGATACTTTTCGATTCAATATTGAATTAATTTGCACAATAATTAGGTCTTGTGAAGGAAACAAGCGCAACCTTCCTTAGTATTCATAATGAGGAAGTAGTCCTCAATTGGCAGTTACACAACTTCAAAATCTAACTAACATAATTGCAAGTTGGAGGCTAGCCCTTCAATTTGAATACTTGGGAAGGTAGTTGAAATTTGGTCAGTGCCACCTTATGACCAATGAAAACAATTCAATTCAATTCAATTCAACAGTATATGAAAGACAACCTTATTCATCACCATCTAAGCCTTATCCCAATAATTGTGGTCAGCTACAGTCTACATGTAACGTCTTAGAAAAATTCGTACTTAGACCCGAGTACCGCCTTTAGCAGAAATTATTTATAACCAAATCTTGTTGTATGAAAAGGACTAATACGAACTTGATAATCATTCTCATAACATTGCATTGCATGAGCTGTTGGCATTGGTGTAGAGCACTGAGGGAGTGACTGACATGCGCGACTGTAAGATGAAGATCGCAGAGGGAGATTGTGGTGAGGGCATGCATCATCCCCTCATATCATTCTTGCATTAACAAGAGTATCTAGGTCATGTTTGATTATACTGCTTTATCATTACTGCTTGATTGAATTGATAACATGTTAACTTTTACTGTATAATTTCACTAAGTTGATCACTCACTCTCACGTTCTGGGACGGTGCTTAAACACCAACCAGACTCCGACTTAGCTACAGGTGATGGCGATGCCTACGAGGTGGAGCCAGAGTTCAACAAGGATGAGGAGGCATTCTCATTTATGCAGTTCTTAGGCGAGTTCATGTGAGCCTTGTCCTGACTGGCGGAGATTCTAGGTTATGATTGCATTGAGTATACATAGTTTGATACATGTATTGTACCTATTTCCCAGGCAGAGTACGCATATTTTGGGGATTGGTTTTAGATTATATATGTATTTAAGACTTTCGCTTATATTTTCTCACTATCCCTAAATTATGTATGTTGATTTGGCTTAATCTACTTCATGTTTTATGCACTAATATAGACAACATACATCCATCATTAATTATGTTGCATAAGTGATGTTTTAGAACTCGGGAGCTGAGTCATACTCGACCCCCGAATTTCAGGGCATTACAAGTTGGTATCAGAGCATGATCTAGATTAAACTAGACTTGGTTATGGTCACATGACGCACGTTGATGCCACTATAGTGTAGGAGGGTGCGAGAATAATTTAGAAAAGGTTTAGGACTCCCAGTGTTGTTGTTGGCGAAAGTTTACTAAAAATGATCACCGAGATCGAGTCCGTACACACTCTTAATCATACAAGATCACTCCAAATCAGTTCTAGACCGTCAATTGACGGGTTTAGATCACGTTCCAATCCGTTTTAGCCGTTAGAAATCGGTAAATATTAGTATGTATCAGTTTTGTTCCGAATCGATCCGAAATGAGTCAAACAGAGGTAAGGGCCCAATCGGGGCTGTTTTGGAGGGACCCAGGGTGAGACCCATATCAATTTGGACTCAAGGGGGGGGGGGAGAGGACCTCGATCAGCGGGCTCAGCTGGGTCGGGCCGTTGAGCCGATCGAGTTTAGGGTCTTGTGGACCCCACTGATGCATGGTTCATTGATTAAAACCTCCCCAATCGCATACTTCCTTCACAAACTCCACCCCCAAGCTCTCCCTTTTCTTCAAAACAGCCCATATCTCTCTCAAATTGCCATTCCAACCTTTCTTTCTTCCATTTTCCTTTAAGCCCTACGTCCTTCCATCGTGCTCAGCCATATCCATCACCTAACCCTTCCATTTCCTTTGACTTGAGCCCCTAAATCCTCCATTTAAGTCTCAAAATTAAGCAAACTCACTACCCATCCTATTTTGTTATTTTCTTTCTTCAATATTCCCTTTCCTTGAGCCTTTATACCCTCTTTGAGGCTCAGATCCGTGGAGACCCAAATAGTGCAGCCCTTTCCTTCCTTTTCTTCACTTTTCCATGGCTTTCATGGAGTTTGTTGAGGCATTTTTCTCCATTTCCTCCATCCTTTCTTTCATGGGGAAGAAGCGACCCCCCGTTGATGAGTCGGGCCTAGTCGCCCAACCCATTCTATAAGACCAAGAGATGCCGTCGCTAGTTCAAGCGCCACTCATGAATTGCAGACGAAGCGGGATCTAGATCTCCATGCTCCACTAGGAAGATTCCTATTGGCAAAGTTGTCCCATGGTGTTTTTAAAGGCCATAGAGTCCTTTTTGAGGCTCATGTTGATGAGCGGCTGTTTGGAGAATTTCTGTTGTTCGAGCACCTAGTTGAAGCTGGTTGGGGTCCGCTATTTGAGGGTGAACATCGTGCTAATGTGGGTACTGTTTGAGCTTTCTACGTCCACATCCGAGAGCCGACACTGGAGCCCTTGCAGTTTAGAATCCCAGTTGGTAGAGATCGGGAGGCCACTATTGATGTTGGTTTCATATCTCGACTTCTGAAGGTACCACTTGGTGAAGTTCATGTAAGTGAGAAGAATCTGAATAGTGCACGTGAGAGAAATCGTCGCACACGGTTCCTTTATGGTCGTCTGGTTGAATGCCAGCCTAACAGAAGCCTCTTAGCATCGAATATGGCAGACGACTTCCGTTTGCTTCACCACATTTGTACGTTCAATGTTTATCCAAGGTGGAGCAACCGCGGTGAGCGCACGCGCCTGATGGTGGATTTCTTGTATCAGGTGGGGCAGGGAGAGAAGCTTTGTGTGCCAACTTATATCTTACAACAGATAGTCCTTATGACACATTCGAATAGAAGGACTGAATCTCTCCCGTTCGGTCGCCTCATATGCAAGATTGCACTTGAGTTTAGCTACAGGCTTGGAGCGGAGATGCTGGCGCCAGTCCATTACATTTTCAAGACTACTCTCAATCAGATGGAGATCGGGCCTCGGCAGCAACAAGCCTTCCTTAAGGAGAGCGAGGATGAGTCTGAGAGTGAAGAAGAGGAAAGCAATGAAGAAGGTGGACCAGAGATAGAAGAGGAAGGAGAACAAGACGAAGAAGAAGAGGAGGCTCAAGATACTGATGAGAGTCCTCTTCCTACGACTCAGGAGCATGATTCTGATAGGGCTGATAGAGAAGCCCGTTTGGTTAGGCTTGAGGAGGGCCAGGCTACTCTTCGACAGGATATTATGGATTTGCTTGATAGAGAAGCCCATTAGGTCATGTTTGATTATACTGCTTTCTCATTACTGCTTGATTGAATTGATAACATGTTAACCTTTACTATATAATTCCACTGAGTTGATCACTCACTCCCACATTCTGGGACGGTGCTTAAACACCAACCAGACTCTGACTTAGCTGCAGGTGACGATGATGCCTATGAGGCGGAGCTGGAGTTCGACGAGGACGAGGAGGCATTCTCATTTATGCAGTTCTCAGGCGGGTTTATGTGAGCCTTGTCCTGACTGGCGGGGATTCTGGGTTATGATTGTATTGAGTATACACAGTTTGATACATGTATTGTACCTATTTCCCAGGCAGAGTACGCATATTTTGGGGATTGGTTTTGGATTATATATGTATTTAAGACTTCCACTTGTATTTTCTCACTATCCCTGAATTATGTCTGCTGATTTGGCTTAATCTACTTCATGTTTTATGCACTAATACAGACAACATACATCCATCATTAATTATGTTGCATAAGTGATGTTTTGGAACTCGGGAGCTGAGTCATACTCGACACCCGAATTTCAGGGCGTTACACTACATGAATCCTGTTCTGCCATTCCTTAGTTGTGTGTTCATGCCTCATCAGAGTCACGGTTCAGTATTTCTATTATTGATGACCATATTTAATGGAAAATCCATCCACTTTTCCTTTGGATTCCTAAAACTATATAACACAAAAAGGAAGGAATTTCATAATCAGGATATAAAATAGGGATTCTAGTAAAAATTTGATAGAAATCATCTTAAGAATATAACAATAAATGCGATGAAATAGAACCTTTGTAAAGTATCTGCAGCCCTTCTCATGTCAGTGACCACAAACAATTTCAGTCTATCAAATCGCAATGACAGAATAACCTTTTCCTTTTCAGGATCACTGCTTGTTAGGAAAGCGACTCCATTGTCACTAACCTGTGGTAAGATAATCAGCACACTTTAAAAGTAGTCTAGTTTGGACTGGACCTTCTGAAGAGTGGACCTAACTCATTTTGAATAGGTCCATTCATCAAGCCACCACACATGTTGAATGAGAACCGTGGGCTATCTCTTATTTCAACTATCTTTTGTTTCGTACACATGACTCATCTGACGATGCTCAATACAACATGGTGATGTCATATTTTTTTTAATGGATAGGAAAAAAGGTGGGCCTTCAATGATGGACAAAGGGTCATTAACTAGACCTCAATTATAATCAATATGAATCCATTTCCTATCCATAATCCGTTGGCTAGAGTAATTGATAAAAGGAGTTTTTTTGTTTCTTTTCCTGGCATGTTGTTAGTGGTTCAGTTGGGTTCTATGGGGATTTGTTTGCTGGAGGATATGTTGTATGCGCCCAAAGAAGATCTAGTCTTCATTGTTCCTCATAAATTCTTCCTCCACTATGTTTTTGCCTTAACATTCTCTCTCATCACCTGTTCTTGTTTTTCTTGCAAGTGGTTTAAAAAAATATTGGAACACTATGACTTATATCTGATAGTTGGACAGTCTGATTTTTTTTTTTGTTTTTTAGTATTCTACTTCCCTAGCATGATAAGAAACCATTCGTGAAAGGCATTTCTTCGGATCTGCTTCTAGATTCTTCTTCTTTAAGAAAAAGGTAGTATTTTTATACACATGCAAAAAAGCCCTTTTTACCCATTTCTCTGGTTTTATTTATTTTACATTATTAATGAAGGAATTGGAATTTTTGGAATTTTAGTTTTTTATTGGATTTTTCATCCAAACAGGGTCATTTGGAATTCATATCGATTCTGTTGCTTCTTTCTTGATTGGTGGAAACAAAAATATCTCATTTATCGAGGTTGCTTATTCCACTCGCAGGCACACATGTACAGAGTAAAACTGAAAACAAAGAGAAGACAATCCTCCTTTGGTTTTCTTGTATTTTAAACAACCCTAAAGGGTTGAATATATAGAGATCTACAATCATTTATACAAGGAAAATGATAAAAACAGAATCATCTATCTATACATGGAAATTAGCTATACAAGGCATGTTTCCTGTCTAACATCCCCCCTCAAACTGATCCTGGTCATCGATAAGTAACAGTTTGCCAACTAGAAATGAGTGACGCACGAAAATGAGGGACTTTGTGAGAATGTCTGCAATCTGATCATAGGATGCGACATGTGGAAGCAAAATGAGCCTAGACTGAAACTTCTCTCGGATGAAGTGATAGTTAACCTCAATATGCTTTGTTTGTTCATGAAAAACAGTGTTAGAGGTAATCTGAATGACACTAATATTATCTATATGGAGTGGAGTAGGATTTTGTAGATGAATGCCCAAGTCGAAAAGAAGTTCATGTAACCAAACAAGCTCACTACAAGCAACTGACATTGCTCGATACTCTGCTTCCGTACTTGATTTGGAAACAGTGGCCTACTTCTTACACTTCTAAGAGATGAGAGAAGAGCTGAGAAAAATAAAGTAACCAGTTGTAGATCTTCATGTGAGAGAGCAACCAGCCTAGTCAGCATCTAAATAAGAATGAAGATCTAGAGTTATCGTGGAGGAGAAGAACAGTGATCGATCTAGAGTTCCACATAGGTACTGTAGGATGCGCAACACCACAGTCATATGAAGAATTCGAGGAGTAGATACAAACTGACTGACTACTTGGACAGCGTAGACAATATCAGGGCGAGTCCTTGTTAAGTAAATCAGACTCCCAATCAAACAACGGTATAATGTGGGCTGTGTAAGGAGATCACCATCATCACGACCATATTGAATGTTAAGTTCTAAGTGAGTCTGAACTATCTTCTGATCCGTCAATGAGGCCAAGGTGAGAAGATCCTTTGTAAGGCCCGTATCCTAGACTGTACTGTTCCGTCAACTCCCGCGATCCTTCTTGACAAATTCAGATAACCCGTGACCTATAACTGACGTTTGTGCACCACCTTAAGTCGTATCCCATAGATCTGAGTCGGCTCAATCCGAGACTTGTACCCTAGTGATCGCGTTGTCGCCACGGTTCCGACATCACGTATTACGCATCGATTCGATACCCAGGCCAGGAGATGTCGGCCCGCATTACAATCTCTAGAGAATCTATCACATCAATCACTTCACTTGTCAAAGTACACTCATTAATCTATCCCATCCCCAAGCACAAAAGCAACCCTTAAAAGTCAACTCTCTCCCTTACACAAGTACACCCATCCATCCCTCTCTCCCATCACTCCTCTCTCATCATCTCTCTCTCTCATTCTCTCTCTCATTTTTCCTCCCAAACAACTCACGTTTAAGCTCCTCATGAGAGAGCTAGTGTGGCCCACCTTCCTACCTCCCATCTTCACCATTCAAAGTCCATCTTAATCGTCAGAATCGTTTCCTTGGAGCTCTAAAGACTATAGGCAGAAGAAGGAAGAGAAGATCAAAGGTGGGTGTTTTTATAGGCCTATATTTTATTTTTGATGATGGGCCAAGTGAGGCCTACCGATTGATGGTATGGATCTCACTTTGGACCCTAGATGTGGTCGATGACCCATCTTGATTCTCATGATCGTTCCATGATGGGGCCATTCTCCATGGACCCCATCATGATGTTTATTTTCCATACATGGAGAGGGTCATCTAGACCTTGCATTTTGGTAGAAAAAGGATCTCCACCCTTGATTTCGATCGGTGGGCCTATGTGTAATGGGACCCACTTGATGTATGTAGTAATGAATGGAAAGGAGGGCCCATAGTGCCGGGGTCCCTCCATCGCACGTGTCTTTCTCTCTCTCTCTCTCTCTCTCTCTCTCTCTCTCTCTCTCTTTCTTTATGTTTGATCATGGCCCACCTTATGATATGTTTCACATCTATACCGTTCACTTAATTAGCCTACCTAGTAGATCGTCTAGGTAGGCCTAATTCGGAGGAAATGAAATGGCCAAGCTATATGTCCTGGGAGGGGGGGGACCATACAAAATTTAAAATAAATACAGCGAAAAAATAAAAAGATAGCTAATATAAATAACTAATCTCAAACCACAATGGAGAATGAAATGCAACCTCAAAATTCAAGTCTTGAGAGGTTGATACAAATTACTTTCTAAGGACAACCTTAAACCATAAAACAAGATTTATGGTAGGACAACCTTATTTCTAGAAAGGTCTTAGTATCAAAAACTCAAACTGAAGAGGAATAAATAAACATCAAAGAACTGAAATAAATTGTAGGAATATAAATCCTAAATTATTACAACATTCCCCACAATACTTGAAATGTAAATATTACAACATTCACATCCTCACGTACATCCCTCAAATGAATAATCAAACATAGGAAAATAAATCACATAACCATAAAACACAAGGGATTATAGTAGTTCACCTGTGTGTACACCAACTGTTAATAAACAGCCACACAACTACTCCACTTCTAATATCCCCACACAGTGGATATTAGCGTTCACTATAAAAAAATAGGTTTTTCAGGTTCACCTAAAACCTTCACAATTGTGTCTTTCTCTGTGGGGTTACACAATTAAAAAATCCCAATTCTGAGTTTTCCTGGTTCTCCTCAGATAATCAATATAATGAGATTTTTCTGACAAATCTCAAAAGAAAACCAAATGAAAGTAAATTACATAAACGTAAAATACCTGAATTTCTCCTTCGTTGTAGCAGCCCAAAAGAACCAAGTTGGAGTAAAGATTTGAATATCCAATACTCACTTTATAATGATTCTAGGTTCTAATAAATTTTAAATTAAACCAGTTGTGCTAGCTTTAATTGATTCTGATTCCAGAAAAAAGGAAAATAAAACTTCCTCTTTTCAGATTAGATTGGAATACAAGAAACAAAATTAATTTAAAAAGATAAAGAAAGAGAATATTAAATATGCACACTTAGCTTAAATGGAGCACGGACTAATCTCTCAGAAGGCTGAATTAGATTAGCGTGAATTGTATTAATTATTCTGAGATTCGTGCTCTATTTATAGGTGAGCAAAATGCATATTCGACTAGTCCCGAGAGCTCTACGACTAGTCGTAGGACCAACGGATATTTGAAATTTTGGGTGCGATAAGATAAGATGGTTTCACGACTAGTTGTAGGTTAGCTACTACTGGTCGAAGGTCCCCCACAACTAGTCAAAGCTAGTTGAATTTCAACGCTGTAGTTTGAGTCGTAGGTTTATGACTGGTCGAAGAAGCAGTCGACATTGTTCATGCGACCAGTCGAACAGTCTCCAGGACTAGTCGAAGCCTAACAAGAATTTTTAAATTTTTACAACAAACTTACGACTGTTCCATGAAATTCTTAGACAGGTCGAAGCAATGCTAGGACTAGTTGAGCAAAACCCAGGACTAGTCTTAGAACAGACCAAATTCCCATAAATAAAACAAATGAATTATGTATCTAAAGTGACCTACTCTAAAGGTCTACCTAAAGTCAGTTATACCTTAAAAGTGAAGTAAGGACATTGAAACTTAAAGATGAGTGACCTTAGAGAATAATGAAGCTTGAGATCTTGGTGGAGCTTGAAGTTGAAAGCTTTTTGAGATCTTGATTTAAGTCGAACAATCTCACTTTCTTAAGTCTTGACTTGTGAACAGTGCTTGTCTATCGAAGTTGATCTTGTGAGACTTTTTTTGTGACTTGGCATGTCTTGAGTAGAGTGCAAGCTTAATAACAAGATACAAATAGTGTCTTTGGCACCACGAATTTGATAACAAAAAGGGCTAGCAACTATAACACTTACAGGAAATACACAACTATCTAATTTATCCAAGGCCGGTGGATCCCACATGTGTGGACCCACCCCAATATGAATCACATAGCCGTGTGTGGGGCCCTACCTCACTAGACATTACCCATCCCACCTTACGCCCAACATCCCTAGGCATGGGAGGTTGAAAAAGGGAAACAAAAATATCAGCTTGGTTTAAAGCTTTAGGCTGAGCCACTCATACAGGCCCCACCTTGATGTATGAATTCAATCCACATCATCCATTCCATTCCCCAGCTCATTTTAGGCATTGAATAGAAAAATGAAGTTAATCTGATTTTTTGGTGGGCCATAGCATAGCAAATAATGTTTGCTACCAATGAAATCCACCTGATGTTTCTACACGCCAAAATACCTCGAATATTGGGCTTGATGGGTCTGTCTTGAGCCATGGAATCCAACGGCTGGGTCGAATTCCCCTGATGCGGGCCCCACCTAGGAAAATCCTCAAGAAATAAAAAAAATAAGGCGGCAGCAGCTGCTGCTGCTGTTAACCGTCAGAGGATGTCAGTGCCGTCTTACTATGCTGGGATGGTCGGCCAGGGACAGTGGGTCCCATACGTGGGACCCACTATGATGTGTGTTGAACATCATACCGTGCTGTTGGTGGCCCCCTTTTCAAACAGTGGGCCCCCCTTAAATCAGCCGTGTAACGAACTTAGGTGGCCCACGTCATAGGACGGTGGATTGAGCGTTTGCCATTGAAATTCTTTTGTGGTCGCAGAGGTTTTGAATCATTATGAAATTTGTTTTTCATCTTCATCTGGGTCTGGTGACCTTATCAACAGTTGGATGGGAAATAAATGTTATGGTGGGCCCCACGTGAGACCCACCTGTGTAACGCCCTGAAATTCAGGGGTCGAGCATAACTCAGCTCCCGAGTTCCAAAACATCACTTATGCAACATAATGAATGATAATTATATGTTGTCTATGTTAGTGCATAAAACATGAGATAGATCAAGCCAGATCAGCAGACATAATTCAGGGATATTGAGGTAAAGCAAGCGGAAGACTTAAATACATAAATAATTCAAAAATAATCCCCAAATGATGCGTGCTCTGCCCAGGGAAACATATACAACTGTATCTCAAATACACATATCAACTGTGCAAAATAATCCCATACATATCCCAAAGATTCCTGCTGGTCAGGACGAGGCTCACATGAACCCACCTGAGAACTGCATATATGAGAACGCCTCCTCGTCCTCATCAAAGTTTGGCTCTGCCTTGCCAGCATCGCCATCACCTACAACTAAATCAGAGTCTGGTTGGTGTTTAAGCACCGTCCCAGAACGTAAGAGTGAGTGATCAACTCAGTGGTACTATACAGCAAAGGTTAACATGTCATCAATCCAATCAAGTAGTAATGATAAGGTAGTAAAATCAAACATGTCCTAGATACTCTTGTTAATGCACGAATGTTATGAAGAATAATGCATGCCCTCACCACAATCCCCTCTGCGACATCATCTAACGATCACGACATGAATCACTTTTTCAGTGCTCTATCACCAACCCGTTAGCACATGCAATGCGATGAAATGAGCATGCTTACCAAGTTCTTATTAGTTCTTTTCATACAGCAGGATTAGAAAGCTAAGACGCCTCCCTTGTATTAATTTCCAAACATTGATCCATCCTAGGGTCGTCAGTCTTAGGAATTCTCATACGATCTTACGGTTTTAGGTCACTGCAAGGGCTGTCGGGGCTGTTGCGCGCAATCGTTACACCACTCCCCCATCACCAAATCAATACAGGCCTAATTACATCCTCAATACTGCAACGAGACTCATCACCCTTATGTAGTGTCAGGATATACTCGAGGTCACTACAGATGGCTCGTCACCAATCAATGTAGGCCGACAGCAAGAATATAGTGTCCCATACCACCATAATCTGCTCACGAGAATAAAGTGCTCATTGGTCACTACGGGGAGGTTTGTAGCCCCAGCGTAGGCCGACAGCTTGACCACGGTGTCCCATACCAGCATGTCTAGCTCATGAGTCTTAGGGGATCACGGTACCACGGTTAACGAGAGTTTCTCTGGTAAGCTCAGTGCCTCAGATTCAAACAGTGGCGACCAACATGGTGAACAAACATCAGTTAATTGGGTTAGTTGATAAGTTCAACTAGGCCAAGCGCACGTTGAGTTGAATGACATGGAATGCATAAGCACTCCGTGTGGCCTCACCACTGTCGAACATCCCAAGCATGACTCAGATTCGTTAAACTCACCTGTGTGGTGAAAATGACCTCAACCACCATTTGGAGTACAATTACTGATTACCTGGACTGTAGCACAGCCCCATTCACATACAAATTCCATAACAAGCATATGAGTCATATCCTACAATCATATGGACATTCATGAAGTATAACTTGAATGTAAATGCAGTACATGGAAGAAATCATACACATCTTCAACATGATACATCTAAGTACATAATCTATGGAGGAAATCATACACTCAAGTATGGTGATGGAGATTCATGCCTCAATAACCTTAGCAATCACATGTTTACTAACTACTAACTCATTTAGTCATTTAAACAAACACTTAGATTACACTATTCAACATACATCAAGTATGTCGATGCCAATGCATATTAGGGCAAGTCCTTTCACCAGGGAGTTGCCGCATACATATCAGACATATAAAAATGACAAATAATCATGGCAACCAAAACAACAGATTCCATACGTATATAGGTATTCTAACATATTCATTAAATACGTTATTTACAATACAAAGAATACATATACAGAAATTAAAATGGATAGTGCATTTGGCATGTGTAACGACAATCACAACATGAATAAATCATTATCTAACATTGAAAGTCTTGAAAACCATAACCTAAACGTATATAGTCTGCACCTTAAACCAGAAAAAGCATATAAGAGGTGATTCAGACGATAAGTCTTCGTCAACGGCGGATACGCTACCTATGGTATGAAACAGGTTAGCTAGAACTTCACTATAACTAGTCTAAGCTTTAAAACAAGTTAGGGTTAGCTTAACTTACCCAAAATAGAATCAGAATCACCAAAAGAATGATTTAGATAGGCAGGTGTAACGTCTCAGAAAAATCTGAACCAAAACCCGAGTACCACCTCGATCAGAAATCACTTAGGACTAATTCTCTTAGAAAATGAACCTAAGTTACCTAGCGCTACATTAGACTAGCTGTGAAATTAGTACTGTTCACTTTAACTGCATTCTACAAGACCCAAAACTTGTGGAATCATTAATGCTATAACATCTTAAAATCTAGGATCAAACTCTAAACCCGTCTGTTCCCAGGAACCCTTTGAAACTTTGTAATGGACTCTGACTGCACGTCGTGAGTCTGGTAGCAATGAACTTAGACCATTATGACCGTGTCATTGGACTTGACTACCACTCTAGAAATCAAGTTCAAATGATGTCCTGAGGCTATTTCATTGAGCCTGGAGCAAGGAGTGTGAGAGAGAGTAGAATTCTTTATAAATTAAATGTGATTTAAATAAATCTGGCACGTGTCGCTTGTGGGTTAATTATAAGCATTCAGACCGTTGGAATCTAACCCAAATACACCCTCGGATCAGGGAACATTTTTCACTCATGTCAGTGTACTTGGAAACCCTGATCGAGTCTCAGTGACCGCTGAGCTGAAACTGATCCGCCACGTGTGATCTGAAAACCCGATCGAACTGAAAACTTAATGTGATCAGGATCCAACATCCATAAGCTTATGTCCGACCGCATTCAGTCAGGGGACCTCCAGAAATGTTCTTTTAGATCGGAAAGGACCCGATTTGGGTATAACCCAAGTATACCTTGGTTTAAAGTCTAAATAGGTGAGTTTTTAGCCTATATAAGGGTCTTAAACCCTCTCACATCCCTCTCATACGAATTTGTAAGAAACCCTAGGAAAGAGAAGAGAGAAAAGAGAGAGATTGTGTGAGAGTTGTGAGGGAAAGTTCCTGTCACTCTGTAACGCCTTGGAAAAATCCGTACTGAAACTCGAGTAATATATCGACCAGAAATCACGTAGGATTAATTCCTTTAGAAAATAAGCGTAAGTTAGCTAGCGTAACGCTAGAGTAGCTGTGAAATAGTCCCTGATCACTTTAAATACATTATACAAGACCCAAAACTTGTAGAACCAATGACGCTATAACATCCTGAAACCTTGGATCAAACTCTAAACCGGTTTGTTCTCAGGACCCCTTTGAAACTTTGTATTGGATCTAGACCGCATGTCGAAAGTCTGATACCTGCAATCTTAGACCATTATGACCGCTTAGTTGGACTTGACAATCATTTTGAAAATTAAGTCCAACCGACATTCAGAGGCTATTTCATTGAGCGTGGAGTGAAGAGAGTGAGAATAGGGTTAGATTTGGAATTTTGAAATTTAAATCTGGCACGTGACTTGGCTCGTTATTATTAAGCGTTCTGACCATCAGAATTCAGCCAAATTACACCCTTGGATCAGGAAAAATTTCTCTTTCTTATCATGAGACTTGTAGACCTGATCTAGGTGCGATGACCGCTGAACTGAAACTGGACTGCCACGTGCGATCTACGAACTCTGCTGGTTTAAAAACTTCGTGTGAGCAACATCTGGCGACTAGGAGCTTAAGTCCGATCGCGTTCGGCCAGGGGACCTCTTGAAATGCCTTTTTGGACCAGAATAGCCCCGATTTGGTTATACCTTAAGTAAATTTTATTCTTAAGCCTAATTTGGGAAGAAATTAGCTTATAAAAGGGCTTTAAACCCTCACTTCTCTCACCCATCCGAATTTACTAGAAACCCTAGCAAGAGTGTGAGAAAAAGTGAGAGTTTGTGAGAGAGAGTGGGAGTGATTTTCCTACCACCTGTACTACCTGCTACACGTGTTTAAGCAACGCATCTCAATCACTTTCTCGGTGATTTTGCCGCATTTCTAGGTAAGAAAAGACCCTAACTACTTGCTGATTTAATGTTCCATCGATTCCTTAGCAAAGTAGCTTATACATCTTGTGAAATAGGTCGCCTGTTCGCCGTAGATGAAGCGTATACGCTCCGTTCGAATTGGTTCACCTCTGGGAAAAGGTGCGGATTCTAGACGCTTTAATTGGCTGATTTCAACGCTTTCAATGTCGTTTAATAGTAGATTATCGACGGTAACGCCGTTTGACATGTACAACATGCTGTCCGTTTCCTGTTTCGTAAGCAGACGAAAAATATGAGAATTAGGGCATTTTACTCATTTGTAGGAAATACTATTTGCATCCATATTTTGCTGATATGATTGACATGACTTTTTGTTGCCTTAGGATATTAAGAATGCGTGCATAATCAGTTTGGCGAAGAGATTCATCCAAATGCGCACTTTGAGTCGACATACAATATGTAGACTTAAGTGTGTAGACTAAGTGTTTGTATAAATGTTTGTATTAGTATTTATTGAATTAAATGGTGTTGTGAATTAGTTTCAGATTGAATTCTCAAATAATATGCTGATGTAAATGATTTTCTTCATGTTGGCTATATGTATGATTTCATTATATGTAAGAAATGCATGTGCTAGGTGATTTACTTAAGTTGTGTGTCATAACATGTGTTAACATGCTCACATAGTGGTAATGCATTTCCGTTACTCTTATATGATTGATGAAGTGGATTCACAAATTTTTAGGACTATACCTAGTCCAGGTAGTCGGTAATCGAGTAAATTCGTGGTTGGCTTATCTTTGCCACGAACGACGCGTCGATGAACACGAGTCGTGTTTTGAGTTGGCGGCAGTGGTTAGGCCACGCGAAGTGTTTCATGCACTTCATGTCGTTCGACTTGCGATGCGCTCGTACTAGTCGAGCCCGTCAAGTAACTCGATTGGCCATTGTATGTTCACCTTGTATGAATCATAACTGCTTGAACATAGGGTACTGAACTTACCATTGAAAACCCTGTTAACCATGTTACCTTGATCCACAAAGACTCATGAGCCAGGCATGGTGGTATGGGACACCGTGGTTGAGCTGTTGGCCTACGCTGGGGCCACAAACCTTCCCGTAGTGACCAGTGAGTACCTATGACTCGTGAGCAGATTATGGTGGTATGAGACACTATATTCTTGCTGTCGGCCTACACTGATCAGGTGACGAGCCCTTTGTAGTGACCGCGAGCGTATTCTGAGTCTACGGGAGGTGACGACCCTTCCGTAGTAATGAGAGTACATTAGGCCTGTATTGATAAGGTGATGGGGGAGTGGTGCAACGAGTACGAGCAACAGCCCTGACAGCCCTTGCAGCGACCTACAAATGTAACATCGTATGAGATTACTAGGAGTGACGACCCTAGACAGGATCTGTGTTGGGATTGATATAAGTAAGGTACCTTAGTTTTCCAATACTGTATGAATGCACTAATAATAACTCGGTAATCATATCACCATCACATTGTATGTGCCTGGAAGATGTGGAGCACTGTGGGAAGAAAGCATGCCGTGGGCGTAAGATGGTGCCGTATGAGGGAGATCGTCGGAGAGGGCATTCATCATGTCATGTCATATTGCATTAACAACAGTATTTAGGAATGTTTGATTAATTACTTTACTATTATCGCATGATTGATTCGAGAACATGCTAATCTCTGCTCTATTATTCCACTGAGTTGATCACTCACTCCCACGTTACGGGATGGTGTTTGCAACACCCACCAGACCCTGTCTTAAATGCAGGTGAGGTGGTGATTCAGGATGCAGAGCCGGATTACGATGAGGACCAGGACGAGTTCTCATATATGCAGTTTCACGACGGCTTTGCGTAGGTGACCTGGATTGGCGGGACATATTAGTTGGACTTCAGACATTTTGATTTTTATTTTATTTCATGTATATGAGACTCAGTGATGTATTCATACTTTGGAGATAGTTGAGATGTATTTTATTTTCCATACAGTGATATATATATCCTTTAGTCTTCTGCTTGCTTTTATCACTAAATCTGGAGTATGAATTGCAGTTTTGGTATAATGTTACTCATGCGAGTGCTTTAACTTAGAAAACATCGAATCATAATCATATTTGTTACATAAGTGATGGTCTGGAACTCGGGAGCCGGGTTTATACACGACCCCCAATTTTCAGAGTGTTACAAGTTAGTATCAGAGCATGAACGAGATTATACCGGACCTGGGTTATGGACACACGACATACGTTGTCGCTCCTTTGACTTAAGTGGGTGCGAGAAAGGTTTAGAAACACTTGTAGGATCGCAGTTTCGCCAATAGGTGAAGTCTACTCGTATCGATCGTTCGATCGAGTTCGTAACGCATCTAGGGTCACGTGAAGCTACCTAAGTAGCTCCTAGGTTGTAAGTAGGTGGGTTGAGACGTTCTATGGAAGGTTCTAAACCAGAAAATGTGAATCCTTGGGCTGTGGGGCAACCACAACCCTTACTTTCATTCGCTAGGGCTTAAAAACCCCATTTCACCTAATTCCTTCAAAATTCTTCCTCTCACCACTCCATTCTTTAATTCTTTCTTATTATTTTCATGTTAGGCATTGATCCTAATGTGAAAATGATATAAAATTATACTTAGGTAAAATTTTACAATGAATAGTAAAAATACGTGAAAATTAGCCTTTTGGCCATTCCAAATTTGAAATATTTTGTAACTAATGGGTTAGTTGGATGGATTGGCTCCTCCTACCTCAAAATAATATGCTATATGATGGGTAAATGTATTCTGGTATATAGATTGGCCCCAGAATGCCCTGGAGAGAAGTTTGGGCCTCCTTAGGTCAAAATACAATGCACTAGGGTGGGGCCCATATATATCTGGGACCTCCAGGGCAGTGGGGACCCAGACCACTAGGCCAGACTAGCCAGATCCACCACCGGCCGGCGATGCCATCGCCGATCCGGCGATGGATCGCCGTACAGTGGGCCCTGATCGGGCTGAAACTCGGCGCGTGGTGTTTTTAGGGTTGGGCACCCCTCCCATACAGTGCCCGTCCGTCGAAACCCCTTAAAAAGGGTACCCCCTTCACAAAAATGCCCCGCCCAAGCTCCATTTTCATTTTTCTTGCTGCCCCATCTCAATCTGCAACTCCAAATCACTCCCAATCCCATTCCCTGCTAGAAACGATCCCATTCCATCCCTCCATCATGATTTGCAACTCCCTCCCTTGCAAATCTCATCCGTTGGAGCTCCTACAACCTCCATTTGTGGCTAAAATCGGGTGGAGCTCCATTCCCCTTTATTCTTCTCTTTTCTTTTTAAAAATCTAGCTCTTGGGAGCTTGAAGCATCCCTCTACAATGCCTATATTTCCTTCTATTCGTTTGGGCAGCCATTTCTCTACATTTTTCACATTTTCCATGGCTTTTGTTGAAGCCATTTTGGCTCTTTTCTCTTTCTCCACCATCCTCTCTTTGATGGGAAAGAGAAAGACCGCAGCGGATGAGGCTGGGCCTAGTCACCTTGCGTAATCAAGAAGATCGAGGGGTGGCGCCGCTAGCTCAAGCGCTGCCACAAGTCCAAGCACAGCCCGAGAGTTTCATACAAAGCGGGATTTGGATCCCTATGCTCAAATTGGGTGAGTGCTATTAGTAGAGATGCCTCATGGCGATTATACTGATCGTAAGGTGTTGTTTGAGGTGGATGTGGATGGGCGGTTCTTCGATGAATTTCTATTGTTTGAGCGCATTGAAACGGCACATTGGGGTCCGATCTTTGAAGCCCGTTCTCGTGCTAATGTGAGCACCGTTCGTACCTTTTACGCTCGTATCCAGAATCCTACATTGGAGCCATTGTAGTTCAAGATTTCCTTTGATAGAGACCGGATGGCTACGATCGATGTTCGGTTGATAGTGCGACTTCTGAACGTGTCCCTTGGTGATGTTCATCCCAGTGCAAAGAATTTGAGGAGTAGGCGTGAGCGAGATCGTCGTACCAGGTTCCTATGCGGTAGTTTGGTTCCATGGCAGCCTAACAATAGCCTCTTGGCGTCTCATATGTCTGATGATTTGTGCCTGCTGCACCACATTTGCACGTTCAACGTGTATCCCAGGTCGACAAATCGCGTTGAATGTACGCACCTTATGGTCGATTTCTTGTATCAGGTGGGCCAGGGAGAAAATGTTTGTATGGCCACTTTCGTATTGTGATAGATTATCCTCATAGAGAAATCAAGAAGAACGTCTGGGTTGCTTCCTTTTGGCCGGCTTATATGCAAGATCGCGCTTGAGTTTGCTTACAGACTTGGGCCGGAGTTGCCAGTTCCGATTCACTGCATTGATGAGTCTACCATGGTTAAGATGAAGATCGGGTCTCAGTACCATGAGATTTAGCTTGATGAGGATAGCGAGGGTGATTTTGATGGCGAAGAGTATCCAAGTGAAGGAGAACCTGGGGCGGAAGTAGAGGAAGAAGCCCAGGAAGAGGAAGAAGAGGAGGCTCAGGATACTGATGAGAGCCCTCCTCTTTCTACTCAGGCTACTAGAGATGCTCACATTGCCTGAATTGAGGAGAGCCAGGTCGCCTTGCGAAGGAAAGTTCAGGAACTTCGGGCCGAGGTCGAAGATACCAAGGCCGTTATGAAGAGGAAATTCGGTAAGGTGACTTGTACCTTGAAGGCGATCCTATGTTGCTTACAGGATAAGGGTGCTCCTCCTCCATCGCCCGACTCAGACTAGCGATGAGATTTTAGATGTTGTTGGTAGTAGTTAGTCGTTTCCTGCTTTATGTTGTGTAAGCCTGTTAAGGCTAGTAGTTTACTTATGTTGCTGTTGTAGCTTTAACTATCTTAGTTCCCATGTACTTCTTGTCATGATGCCTGTAAGGAGATATCCCTTGTATTGTGATAATTTTGATTAAATGAAATGCATGAAATGTCTTTGACTCTTTATGTGAATGATTGCGGTGTGTTTGTGCTATTGAGACTGACAAGGTTGCGCCCTATTTTAAATATAGGGAATGTCGCCTAAGGCTACACGGAGCACAACTCGGCTTACATTGGGTGAGCCTATGGATCAGGTTCCCCTCCAGTCTGATGCTCATAGGGACCCTGCTATGGGCCCGATTCCTGAGACAGCACGTGAGTCTCAACCTCCTACTGGTCCTGCAGTTGGACCACCGCCTTTCACACTGCAGGTCAGAGAGCAGTACCGTGCATCTTCTTCAACGCAGTACATGCCACAGCCTGCTCTACCTCCAGATAGATTTGAGCAGATGATGGCCATGATGCAGCAGCAGCAGCAGCTCTTGACTATTATAGTGGGGGCTCTAGCTCAGGGTGGGAGTGCGACTCCACCTGCACCACCTGTGCATCCAGCTGAGGATGCCGGTACTTATGCTCAGGACGAGGGCATTGCTCATCCTGTACCGCCTGCTTATCCTATGGGGACTGTTGCAGATACACGGGGCCTACTCGAGCGATTCTAGCGCTTGTGGCCTCCTACTTTTATGGGTTCTCACAGACCCGATGAGGCAGAGTATTGGCTCGACTGTGTGTCGAAGATACTACGGATGCTGCAATGCTCAGAGACTGAGTAGGTTGAGTTGGCTACGTTCTTGTTCGAACGAGAGGCCAGCTTGTGGTGGGATAGTGTGTTGCGGACCGTTGCCGCTGATTACATCTGGACCTGGGCAGCGTTTGAGTTCCATTTTCACGAGAAATACTATCCCTAGACGTACAGGCATGAGCTGGAGAATGAGTTTCTACGCCTCAGACAGGGAGGCATGACTGTCACGGAGTATGAGCATCGATTCACTGAGTTGGGCAGATATGTCCGGACTATACTTGCTGATGAGTAGATGTGCATACGGTGCTTTTTTGAGGGCAGAGCAGGACGTTGATAGACTGGTGCTATCTCGTGGCCCTATTGTTCCTAGGCCATGACCAGAGTTGTAGGACAGGCCCTTTGCTGGCAAGAGGCCTCGCGTCGACCCTCCTCCTAGGGCTACAGCGCCAGTACCCCCGATGCGGCGCCCTGATTTATCATGTACTTATTGCAGGAGATTGGGCCATTTAGCATAGAGTTGTTTCGCTCGGATGCAGGATAGTGAGTTCTCACCGCCGCAGAAGATCGACCGTACACGCCCACAGGCTATATCAGCACCGCCTTTACGGTTGGCTCCTGTGCACCCTTCATTTAGACCTCCCGTATCTCAGTTTAGGCCGCCTCTACGGCCCATAGTACAGCTGCCGAACCGGCCACAGCAGGCGTGGGTGCATGCCTTGACAGCTGAGGCAGCCGAGACAGAGACTTCTCAAATTCGGCCTTTGAGGTCACTGCCCACATCGGAGGTACTCCTATACTTGTGATGATGGATACTGGGTCCACACTTTCTTTGATATCACATTCCATAGTCAGGCGTCTTGGACTACCGACTATTCGTATGCATGGAGTGCGAGTCCTTTCAGCTCATAGGAATTTTTCTGATGCCACCCTAATGTGTGAGGGTTGCTTGGTGGATCTAGGAGGCAGGACGATGACTCTTGATCTTGTCGTCGACCCCTCTCTTATTTATCTCGACGTCATTCTTGGCATGGACTGGTTGACTGCTGGGAGGGCCGAGATTGACTGCGAGACTCGTATGGTGACGGTGTACGAACCAGAGGGCACGCCTTTTACATTTTCAGTTCGGATAAATCTCCCCTTCCCCATACTTAGCTACGTTTCTTTACTTCGGGACGCTGATGCCCCAACGCTTGAGCATACGCTAGTCGTTTGTGATTTTGGGGATCTGTTCAGGAAGATCCCTGGTTTATCACCTTGACGAGAGATTGATTTCACTATCGATCTGGTGCCTGGTTCCGCGCCCGTCTCACTGCCGACGTATCGCATGACACCGTGTGAGATGGAGTTGAAGACGTAGATTGATGGTCTGTTGGAGATTGGCCTTATTCGACCCAGTGTGTCTCCTTAGGGAGCACCAGTCCTGTTTATAAGGAAGAAGGATGGTTCGATGCAATTTTGTATTGATTATCGCAGGTTGAACCAGATCACGGTAAAGAACAAGTACCCTTTACCCAGGATCGATGACTTGTTTGATCAGTTGAGAGGAGCGCAGTACTTCTCAAAGATTGATCTTCAGTCAGGATATCATCAGTTGCGTGTCAGGTATGAGGACGTGCAGAAGACAGTATTCAGGACCAGCTTTGGCCACTACGAGTTCCTTGTGATGTCGTTCGGTCTCACGAACGCACTAGCCGTGTTCATGGATCTGATGAACCGGGTATTTCGGCCTTTCCTCTATCGATTCATCGTTGTGTTCATTGATGACATTTTGGTATACTCCAGGAGTCGAGAGGAGCATGAGGAGCACTTGCGCTTGGTCCTGGATACACTCAGACAGCATCAGTTGTTCGCACAGTACAAGAAGTGCGACTTCTAGAAGCAGGAAGTGAAGTCCTGGGACACGTGGTGTCCAAGGATGGGATGGAAGTTGACCTAGCGAAAGTAGCTGCAGTTCAGGACTGGGAGCAGCCTGGTTCTGTCACTGAGGTGAGGAGTTTCTTGGGTCTCGCTGGCTACTATCGACGCTTCATTAGGGATTTCTCGAAGATCACGAGACCTCTATCTCAGTTGACACGGAAGGATGTGAAGTTCACCTAGAATGACAAGGCGGAGTCAGCTTTTCAGGAGCTGAAGGACAGACTTACATCCGCCCCTGTGCTAGTATTCCCAGAGTAAGGGGTTAGATACGCTATATACACTGACGCATCTAGCGTTGGTCTGGGTTGTGTCCTTATGCAGAAGGAAAGGGTAATTTCGTATGCCTCGAGATAATTAAGGAAGCACGAGGAGAATTACCCTACACACGACCTGGAGTTGGCAGCCGTCATATTCGCACTGAGGCTCTAGAGACATTACCTCTATGGAGAGGAGTTCGAGCTCTTTTGTGACCACAAGAGCCTCAAGTACATATTCACGCAGCGAGACTTGAATATGAGGCAGCGGCGATGGATGGAGACTTTGAAGGACTTTAAGTTCGAAGCCTCTTACCATCCTGGGAAGGCTAACCTTATGGCTAACGCGTTGAGCCGCAAGAAGGCGATAGAGTTTGTGGCTCCACTGATGGTTGCTGAGTGGAATATGGTTGAGTTTTTGAGAGACTTTGAGCAGAAACTCACTGTAGAGGAGCCGTATGAGTTCATCGCACATGTGTAGGTGCGATCTCAGATCGATGAACGAGTCATCGAGGCGCAGAGGGATGATGGGCGTCTGACTGAGCTTCGAGAGCAGGCCAGTGATGGTGCAGACGCCTAGTGGCGAGTGGGCACGGATGGGGGCTTACGTTATCGTGGCCGCCTATGCGTCCCAGACATTCCCGACTTGAGATGAGAGATTCTCGAGGCTGCGCACTGTACTAGACTTGCGATGCATCCGGGTAGTACGAAGATGTATCGCGATGTGAGGAGGATCTATTGGTGGGAAGGTATGAAGACCCACATAGCAGAGTTCGTGTCCCGTTATCTTACTTGCCAGCAGGTGAAGGCAGAGCATCGCCGACTACCTGGACTTCTTCAGCCTATGCCGATCGCAGAGTGGAAGTGGGACTTCATTTCCTTAGATTTCGTTTCAGGGTTGCCGAAGACGAGGAAGGGACATGATTCCATATGGGTGATCGTCGACCGTCTGACGAAGTCAGTGCACTTCCTACCGATCAGAGTTACGAACTCTGCAGACGAGCTGGCTAGATTATATATCAGAGAGATCGTGCGTCTGCATGGAGTTTCATTGGAGATCGTGTCGGATAGAGACATGCGGTTCACTTCTATTTTCTGGACTCGCATTCAGGAGGCTATGGGTGTGAAGTTGAAGTTCAGTACGGCCTTCCACCCACAAACAGACGGACAGACAGAGCGGGTGAACCAGATCTTAGAGGACATGTTGCGAGCTTGCGCATTGGACTTTAAGGACAGTTGGGATGATTGTCTTGTATATGCAGAGTTCGCGTACAATAACAGTTACCAAGTGAGTATCGGTATGGCACCTTACGAGGCGTTGTATGGGCGACCTTGTCGAGCACCGCATTGCTGAGCAGAGGTTGGTGAGCGTAGATTGCTTGGCTCAGAGTTAGTGCAGGCGACGTCGGAGAAGATTGACATTATTAGACGCCGGCTTCTCACAGCGCAGAGTAGACAAAAGAGTTATGCCGATACGAGACGGCGGCCGCTAGAGTTCACGGTTGGGGATCATGTCTTTTTGCGAGTTTCCCCTATGAAGGGAGTCCTTTGGTTCGGGAAGAAGGGGAAGCTGACACCGTGATTCATTGGTCCCTTTCAGATTCTCGATCGTGTGGGTGCAGTGGCTTACCGTCTGGCTTTACCTACGCCTCTCGCGAGCGTTCACAACATATTTCATGTTTCTATGCTGAAGAAGTACGTTTCTGATCCTTCCCATATCATCAGATGGGAGCAGGTACAGTTAGGAGAGGATGTTACATATATCCTACGACCGACGCGTATCGTAGACAGGAAGGAGAAGGTACTGCGTAGCAAGGTGATTCCCCTTGTGAAGGTATTGTAGACGCATAGTTTCCCAATACTGCTGTATGAAAGGACTAATAAAAACTCGGTAATCATATTCATATCGCACTGCATGTGCCTGGAAGATGTGAAGCACTGAGGGAAGAAAGCATGTCGCGGACGTAAGATGGTGTCGCATGAGGGAGTATGTCGGTGAGGGCACGCATCATTACTGCATCTCATACTTGCATTAACAACAGTATCTAGGAATGTCTGATTGTTTGCTTTACTATTATCGCGTGATTGATTTGATAACATGCTAATCTTTGCTCTATAATTCCACTGAGTTGATCACTCACTCCCACGTTACGGGATGATGTTTGCAACACCTACCAGACTCTGTCTTAGATGCAGATAGCGAGGTGATTCAGGAGCTGGAGCCGGACTACTACGAGGACCAGGACGAGTTCTCGTACATGCAGTTTTCTGACGGCTTCACATTGGTGGCCTGGAACAGAGAGATTTTGCTAGTTGGACTATCACATGACATTTGATTTTTAGTTTGGTATGTGTATATGTGACTCAGAGATACATTCATACTTTGGAGATAGATCGAGATTATTTTATTTTACAGATAGTGATATTTATATCTTCTAGTCTTCTACTTGCGTTTTATCGCTGGATTTGAAGTATGAATTGTAGTTTTGGTATAATCTCACTCATGTTAATGCACTAACTCAGACAACATTTAATCGTAAGCATATTTGTTGCATAAGTGATGTTTTGGAACTCAAGAGTTGGGTTTCTACACGACCCCCGATTTTCAGGGTGTTACAACAGGTTAGATGAATAGATAAACTATGAAGAATTCTACGGAGATTCGACAGATTCTCCCATACTCTCTCTCTTTTCTCTCTCTTGGAAACCTAGGGTTTAGAAAATTTGTATGGGATTTGAAACTAAGGGTTTAAGGCCTATTTATAAGCCTCAACAAGATGAAAACAGACTTAGAGCTAAGGTATACTTAGGTTATAACCAAATCGGGCCTGTTCCGATCCAACGGAGCACTTCTGGAGGTCCTCTTATCAAATGCGGTCGGACTTAAGCTCACTAGCATTGGATCTTTCGTAAGTTAAGTTTTCAGTCCGATCGAGTTTCCAGATTGTCCGTGATGGACCAGCTTCAATTCAACGGTTATCTAACTTAAATTAGGGCTACAAGTTCTGTGATATGAAAGGGTCACTTATTCTGATTCGAGGGAAAATTTGGGTTGAATTCTAATGGTCAGAACGCTTAAAAATAACGCGCAAGCGAAACGTTCCAGATTACTAAAAAATATAATTAATTTTCTAAAAATCCTCATTTTCCTACTCTTTTTACTCCGGGCTCAATAAAATGGTCTTAGGACATCATTTGGGCTTAATTTTCTAGGTAATTGTCAAGTCTAACTAGGCGGTCGTAGTGGTCTAAGTTCATAGCTATCAGGCTTTCGATGCGCAGTCTAGAACCAATACAAAGTTACAAAGCATTCCCGGGAGCAATAGGGTTTAGAGTTGGATTCTAGATTTCTGGGTAAGATAGCATTAAGGATTCTCTAGGTTTTAGGTCTTACAGATCGTATTGAAAGCTATCGGTGCTAATTCCATAAGTAATCTAGTTTAGCGATGGCTAAAACACATTAAAGTTCTAAAGGATTTGGTTCTAAAAGATTTCTGCTAAAGGTGGTACTCGGGTCTAAGTACGGATTTTTCTAGGTTGTTACAACCTGTGAAGGGAATTGGAGTGGCTGGTGTATCGTACACCAGCCCTATAGCTGCTGCTTTGACGCAGCAAGCTCCATGGGTCCCACTAGTAGTTGACGTCACTAAGTTATGTGGGACCCACCTTGATTTTCTTCAGGCCATCCATCTGGTGGTGTGGCGCGCACCATGATATATGGTTTTTAATCCACCCCGCATGGGCGTGGGCCCCACCCGATGTAAGTGTTCTATCCACATCATCCGTGGACCACACCATGATGTAAGTGTTGTGTCCTCATCGTCCAGTGCAAGGACTTTGGGATTCTACCATAATGTATGTGTTTCTCCACCCTGTCCATTCATTAGACGTGGCCCCACCATGACAGCGTGTGGGGCTTACCTTGATTTGATGTATTGCATCCGCACCATCCAATCCATGGACTGTGGATGCGGATTGACTGGAGTACCTCACACCAGCTTAATAGCTGAAGTATTGATGTCAGTAAGCTCTGTGGGGCCCACTTGATGTGTATGAGGCCCATTAGTGCGGCCCATTGATGTGGCCCACTTGATGTGTATATGGCCCACTTGTACGGCCCATTAGTATAGTCCACTTGATGTGTATATGGCCCACTTGTGCAGCCCATTGGTGTAGCCCACTTAATGTGTATATGGCCCACTTGTGCGGTCCATTGACATAGCCCACTTGATGTGTATATGGCCCACTTGTGCGTCCCATTGGTATAGCCCACTTGATGTGTATATGGCCCACTTATGCGGCCCATTGGTATATCCCACTTGATGTGTATATGGTTCACTTATGCAGCCTATTGATGTAGCTCACTTGATGCATATTGGCCCATTGGTGCGGCCCATATGATGGGGCCCACCTGCTTAAATCTGAGGCTTATGGGCAAGGCCCATTGTGATGTATTCACGGCCTATGGGCAAGGCCCATTGTGGTACGTATTAGGCCCATGATACGTGGCCCGTTTGATGCATATGAGACCCATGTGTAGGGCTCACATATTATGTATTTGAGGCCCATGAGTAGGACCCTCCTGTTATGAGGCCCATTGATGCGATCCACTTAATGTATATGAGGCCCATTGGTGCAGCCCATTGATGTGACCCACTTATCATATATGAGGCCCATGTGCGGCCCACTTGATGTATGAGACCCAGTGGTGTGGCCCGTGGATACGGCCCACTTAATATATATTTGAGGCCCATATGTGAGGACCAATGTGATGCATTCATGACCCATGTGCCGAGGCCCATTACGATGTACTTGAGGCCCATTATGATGTATTTTCAGACCATTTAGTAAGGTCCAATGAGATGCATTTTTTGGCCCATTTATTGTGGCCCAACTAGCATATATGGGGCCTATGTGCTGCGGCCCATTATGATGAACATGAGGTACATGAGCGAGGCCCAATGTGATGCATAAGCGGCCCATGAGTGAGGCCCATAGTGATATGTATTAAATCCTCGTGTGAGGCCATGGGCTCACGATATGTTTGGCTCTATGTAGACCACTCCTTAGGAGTAATGTTGGTTGAATGTCCACATTGATGGGCAATGATGGTTGAATGTCCATATTGTGACCTTCCCTTAGGCCTTGTTATGCCCATTCTCATTGATTTCGTTTGCTGATTATTGATTTCGATTATCAGGGTCGAGGCTGATTTCGATTGCCGATTACCGTTTTTGAATATCGGGGCTGAGGCCAATTCCGATTGCTGATTATCATTTCAATTATCGAGGTTGAGGCCAATTCTGATTGGTGATTACTGATTCCAATTATCAAGGGTCGAGGCCGATTATTGTGACCAATTGTCGATTCTGATTATGGAGACCGATTATCGATTGAGGTAGATTATCATGGCTGATTACCGATTCTGATTGTCGTGTCCGATTACTGATTAGTGATCGAGGCCGATTATCGTGACCGATTACCAATTCTGATTATCGAGGCCGATTATCGATCGAGGCTGATTGCCGATTCTGATTGTTGTAGCCGATTGCTGATTTCGATTGTTGAGGCCCAATGTGATGTATATGCGGCCCGTATTTGAGGCCCATTGGGATGTGTATTCATCCTGTGTTTAAGGCTTATTGTGATAATTATGAAGTCTATGTGATGAGGCCCATTGTGGTGCATTTGAGGGCCAGGTGATGGCGCCCATTGTGATGCATGTTAGGCTCATGTGAAAGACCCATTGTAATATGTATTAAGCTCTTGAGTAAGGCTCATGATGTTGTATATGGCCCTTGTGTGAGGCCATGGGTCCACTGTATATTAAGCTCTATATGGGTCATTCCTTGGGGGCAATGTTGGTTAAAT
The DNA here is from genome assembly GCA_037074715.1 of Magnolia kwangsiensis. Lineage (NCBI taxonomy): Eukaryota > Viridiplantae > Streptophyta > Magnoliopsida > Magnoliales > Magnoliaceae > Magnolia > Magnolia kwangsiensis. The sequence goes on along the minus strand of CM073572.1, from coordinate 116,980,216 downwards.
GTCCACATTATTGACGTTGATTGTCGATGATGGTTATTGATACCGATTATGAGTATGTGACAACATAACATCATGATACGTGCTTATACGCATCATCTGCATGTTTGTTATGAGATATGATTGACCATTGCATATGCCATAGTGCCGGTTGTTATGAGACTCCCTGATAGGTGAAGATTGTCTCACATGGGCACATGGTATGCGCAGGATTGATGCATGAATGTATTGTATGACTCAAGCATATTGCATAGTGTGTTGTGATTACTATACGCCTTAGAGACATCAAGGCCGTAGCCTTCACAGGCATATTGTGGATGGCCAGATGGGATACTAAAAATCTGTTCTAGCATCGGGCTGCTATAGATGGCCCTGGGTGAAAATTCCTAAACCTCCGGGCAGGAGACGCCCCAACGTCGAGGCCGAGTGAATATATGAGTGCATGAGGGTCATATATCAGTAGGCCGCATCTCCCACTGTATCGTGGTCAGTTACGAGGGGGTGTGACCTTAACTGCCCGAGAGTAGGGGGCATAACTAGGATGAGTTTGATCAGCTCGTGAATGGGTCCGTTATCAATATGTCGGGTAGATATTGGCTGACTACCGGCCAAGCGGATAGTGAGGTCTCTTCCACTTGTATGGTCACGTGTCAGTGACGGTGATTTACATGTAGAGTTTACTATACCCTAGTGATGATCCCAGAGAGAAACCGTATTGATATGTGGACTTATTGAGCAGGAGTTGCATACTCATTCATTCATTATCCACTCGGGTTGGTGGTTCGCAACTATTTGTTAGTGTATCTTCGCAATGGCCAGGATTTCGATTAGGGCACGTGACTAACCTGAGATCAGGAGTTTACCACATTGAGTCTGACTATCCAAAATTAGGTATAGGACTGGTTTGAATAGAAGTCCTTTGTGATAGATCCCAAAGCCTGCGTACCACGTACTATTATCCTAACTTCACACCTTAACATAGTCATTCCATTTGCACCGCATATTGCATTACATCCGTAGCATATGACATTTTGGGTTACTGTGTTTTTACATTTATATGGTTTAGAAATGACTGACGGTATTCGTGAACTCATAAGGAATTGTATATTACATTGCATTCTTAACATTTGATATTTGGTTCTTTATTTCTCATTTGCATAGTTGATATGTATTGCGTACTCCGATATTGTTTAACTCATGATCTTACTAGTATTTTCGATATTGTATGATTATGACATTGTATTGAATACTTGACACTTACCTTATGTACACACTTACACCACCCTCTAAGCTTTCTATAAGCTTATGCACAATAGATGCGTGCAGGTAATGTTAGGTTGCAGCAGCGTGGAGCTTGGAGCATGTAACTGACTTATGGAGCTTTGATTTTTATTTAACATATGTATTTTTCGTTTCAGTATTATATTCAAATGTTTATATTAGTGAATATGTGATGATGATGTTACCTTTATAATTTGGGTAAACTTGTGGTTATGCTTATTACGAGATAAATGTATGTTGAAAAAATCCTCCTTGTAGTATCCCATGATCGAAACCTGACATATGGGCGTTGGGAGCTGAGAATGAGGTACTACAGAGGTTGTCGGCACCAGATTCGGTGATCGGGATTCCTATGAATCCGATTTCTGGATTTGGGGTGTGACATCTTTGGTATATTTACGCTGGCTGACTAGGATCCCAGGTTTAGAACGTGAAAATTCAAGCCCAAGAAAGTATATCAGATGGTCGAGGTCCTTCATGTTAAAAGATGATTTTAGAACCTCCTTTAATTCCTAGATGCCAGTGGCATCGCTACCAGTCAGTAGTAGGTCGTTAACATATATGAGAACAATGACAATTCTACGATCAGTGGGTCATGACCACTTTGAGTAAAGCTAGCACCCGTAACAACATCGTGAAAGCGTTGGAACCATGCCCGAGGTGCCTGTTTGAGGCTGTACAAAGCTTTCTTTAGGCGACATACCTTATTGGTAGGGATTAAAGAGTTAGGAGGAGGTTTCAAATATACTATTTTTTTGGAGGTCTCCATAAAGAAAAGAATTTTTCATATCCTTCTGAGCGAGTGGCCAGGAACGAACGGATGATATTGCTAGAAGAGTATGAACAATTTTCATCTTGGCCATTGAAGTGAATGTCTCATCATAATCAATTTTGTGTTCCTGTTTGTATCCCTGAGCGACAAGCTAAGCCTTGTATCGATCCAATGATCCATCAGACTTGAGCTTTACAAAATAAATCCATTTACTACTAATTAATTGTTGGTCATTGGGTCGATTGACATTATCCCATGTATGTTTATTAGCCAATGCTTAAAGTTCTTTTGCCATAGCCTTCTTCCAACAATCATGAGTGGCTGCCTGAGGGTATGAAGTAGGAATAGATATAGTATCTAGAGTAATATTCATGATAGACATAGAGTATATCAAGCGATCAGGTTATTGATGTACATGAGTGGAACGACACATTAAGGTGGGTTTTGGATCGACAACAAGTGCAGTAGGGAGAGGAATAGGTGGTGGATCTGTACGTGGTCGTCATGAGTAAACTTGTAACGGATGAGAGAGTATACTCGAGATATAAGGAATGTCAGGAAAAGTGATAAAACAAGGAGTGTTTGGTGTGCGCGGAGGAGGAACAAACGAATGAAAGGCAATATGCTCAAGAAAAACAACATGTCGTGACACCCGAACAAGACGAGGGACCGGATCATAACATCGAAAACCCTTCTGAGTTTCTCCAAACCTCAAGTACATACATTTTACTCATTTTGGAGAAAGTTTGTTACGTTTTTATGATGCCAGGTGAACACAACATACACAACCAAAATCACGAAATGTGGAATATGTAGGGAGTAAACTGGTGAGAACAAAGTAAAGAGATTTACTATTCAGAACTTTGGTTGGCATCTGGTTAATCAAGTAGACTAAATGCATCATAGCTTCTGCCTAGAAAGAATGAGGAACACTCATAGCTGTCAGCAGGGTGTTGACAGTTTTAATAATATGGCTATTTTTTTGTTTAGCCACCCTGTTCTGTTATGGAGTATCAAAACAGGTGGTCTGATGAATAATCCTATGACCCTAAAGATATGTAGGAAAATTTATGAAGAGATACTCTTCTCTGGAGTCAGAGCGGAGAGTTTGAATTTTTATCCGAAATTGAGTGTCCACCATAGAGTGAAATATCTTGAATTTTTCAAAAACTTGCGACTTAGAGTGCAGAAAGTAAATACAGGTGTAACGTGTGAAATCATCAATGAATATAATATAGTATCGTAGTCCAGAGAGTGACATCATTGGTGAAGGACCCCAGACATCCGTATGCAGTAGCTCAAATCTAGATGATGATTTTGTAGAGGAAGGGGAATACACTTACTTTTTGAAAGACAACAGGAAGAACAAGAATAATCCAAATTACTTTTATTAAAAGAAATATTCCTTAACATGCTAGAAGAAAATAACTGAATTAACCGATTTGAATGTGGATGACCTAGGCGAAAGTGCCAGATTTTTCACATTTTATTTGCCAAAAAAATATCTGAGGAAGATGGAGAAAATAAACAACGAGCCGGAGTGGTAGATGGGTCAAAATCCAGTACGTATAGACGACCATGCCGCCTATCCCTCCCAAGTACCTTCTCCGTTACTAGATACTACAAAAAATAATAGGTTGGAAGAAATATGACTAAGCAGTTATTGGAGGTAAGTTGACCAAAAAAAATTAAATTTGAGGAAAGTTTAGGGACATGAAACACATCACGAAGGGTGAACTGACGATGGATAGAAGGAGAGAAAGTCAATGAACCAACGGACTGAATAGGTAGTCTAGTGCCATCTGCAGTATGAATAGCCTAATTACTATTGTAGGGATGAATGTCACGAAGATGTGATACGTCACCAGTCATATGATTGGAAGAACCAGAATTGAAGAACCATGTAGAAGATGAGGATATACCTGACATTCTGGTAGCGAAAAGGGCCTGCATAATCTGTTGGAGTATTGCAGGAGTTGAAGGTGAGAAAAGTCCTTCAGAAGAAATAGTAGATGCAGTATCACTAATAGAAGGATCAAAAGAAATAGTGGTAAAAGTAGCAGAAAGAGCATGACCTTGACCACCATGTTCACGACCTAAAGAGGATGCATATGCATGTGAATGGAAGTCCTGAATACCGTGACCAGTCCATCGATAATAAACGCACCAATATTTTCACTGAATGACGACATGTCCCACTTTGTTACAGACGCGACAAGTTAAAGGAGTGGAAACACGGTTTGGTGCAGAGGTGGATACAGCAAGTACCAGATCAGATGGTCTCGAATGTGTGGAAGTGGGAAAGAGAACTTTTAGTCGTTGTTCCTCAGCTAATAAATCATTAATAACTGAATTCAATGAAGGATTTGGGATACGGTTCAAGAGAGTAGCCCTACAATACTTAAATTCCGGACGTAGCTTCATAAGAAACTATCGAACTTGCGCACTATCGCGCATTATTTGGAATATCTTAAAGTTATGAGAAAATTTTGGATCCATCATAGCCACCTCTATCCAAATTGTAACAATTATAGAGTAGAATATTTGAATACTTTTGTCACCCTAAGTAAGGTGAAGCAGATCTTGTTCCAGGCGGTATAACCGAGCAGCATTACTTTATTGACAAATTGTCTGGAGATGCTCCCACATTGCCTTAGCAGTACGGTGTGGCATGAGGCCAATAACAATTGATAGATTGACTGAATCGAGAATCTAGGTAATAATCCATTCATTTTTTATTTCCCACTCAGCTATTTTGTCAGAATTTGTGGAAGTGGGGATAATAATAAATCCATCAATTAGTCGCCACAAACCACGACCCTTGAGAAAACTTTGAAAGTGGATGGCCCATAGATTATAGTTGGTGCCATCGAAACCACAACGTGAGCCCTCTGTACGGGAGGAGTCTTTGTCTGTAGATCTGAAGTGATATAAACTACGCCAAGGAAGGATATACCTGGCAGTAGAAGAGTTGGTCACAGCAACAACAACAATAGAAGATCTGGTTGTAGCAACAGTAACAACAACAACAACAACAGAAGATCTGGATGTAACAATATTAACAAGAAAGGGGTTAGGGTTGGTCAGAACAGGGTTAGGGTTAGTCAGACGGGGGTGGTTGACGCAGCAGGGGTGGTCGGAGGGGGCTGGGTGACGCAGCGGGGCGCAGGGGGAAGGAACAGGGTTTGCTAACGCAGGAGCGGCCGGATCTGTCAGGAGGTGGTGCCGGTGATGAAAGAGGTGCCGGATCATGATGTACAGCTGAAGATGGTGGAGCAGAGTTGGATTACTAGAGATCGATTTTGCTCTGATACCATGAAAATAAAGAGAAGACAATCCTCCTTTGGTTTTCTTGTATTTGATATAACCCTAAAGGGTTGAGTATATAAAGATCTACAATCATCTATACAAGGTAAATGCTAAAAACAGAATCATCTATCTATACATGGAAATTAGCTATACAAGGCATGTTTCCTGTCTAACAAAAACTGACCGGTAAAACAATTTTCTAGGCTTTTTGTTTGTTTTACATACTATGTGACCCACCTAAGGTGTGAAATGGCCTGATTTT